>CM076579.1:318806973-319158597 GCA_034641835.2 Pinus albicaulis
GATATCCGCGTGTATACGCTAGTTGGCTTCAGCAAAGTAGCGTATGGGTTTTAAAGGAATGAAAAAGTAAAAAGTTTGAATATGCAGTAAATACTGATTCACCCCCCCCTCTCAGTATTTTTCCCAACAATTGGTATCAGAGCAGGTCCTTCTCCAGAAGCTTGATCGCTTGAAGGAGATCCGTCGCAATGGGAAGTCAAGAAGGAGTAATGTCTATAAAGCCACCTCTATTCAATGGAAGCAATCTGATATTCTGGAAGGTACGAACAAAAGCATATCTGCAAAGTCTTGGTGCGGATGTATGGGCAATCGTGGAAGAAGGTTATCAATACCCGGCAAGTATTCCTACTGATGCAGCTGAAAGAAAGAAGTATGAAATCAATGCCAAAGCAGTGAATGTCTTATTGGGAAGCATGTCTGAATCAGAATTTGCTAAAGTGATGCAGCTACATTCGGCAAAAGAAATATGGGACAAAATCATTCTAAGCTATGAAGGAGACACAAAGGTAAAAAGTGAAAAACTCCAAACTCTTAGAATTGAATATGAAAATTTGAAGATGCATAGTGATGAGAGTGTTGCCAGTTTCTTTCTTCGTCTGGATGATGTTGTAAATCGAATGAGAAATTTGGGTGAAACCATAACTGATACTACTCTGGTGGAAAAGGTCTTAAGATCCTTGACTTCAAAATTTGACTCTAAAGTTTCGGCTATTGAAGAAAGGCAAGATCTGCAAACTCTTTCTATTGTTCAATTGCATGGTATTCTGACTGCTTTTGAAATGAGGCAAGGAGGTCCTTCTCAAATAAGAGAAGCTGCTTTTAAGGCATCTACAAAAGGAAAGGAAAAGGAAGTTGTCAAAGAATCCAGCTATATATCCGATGAAGAAGAAGCGAATTTCGTGAGAAAGCTCCAACTAGGTACTGGAAAATTCAAAGGTAAGCTTCCCTTCAAATGTTTTGAGTGTGGAAAAGTTGGACACTATGCTGCTAAATGTCCTTATAGAGAAAAACATGGTAAAGGGAAACAATTTGAAAAGAGAAAGAGTTATTATGCAAAAGAAGATGATGATGAAGTGTCCAGTGAAGATGAAGAAGATTCTGACCATGATCTGAAAGTGCTCATGGCAAGAAGCAAAAGAAGAAGCCTACTCGAAACAAGGAGATCTCTCAGAAAACATGGTTAGCAGAAATTGAAGAAGATGAATCAGATAGTGATTGGGGTCCTAATTGTCTCATTGGTACAATGAATTGTGATGATAGTGAAGAAGTTATCAAAGATCAACAAAGAATATTTAATGAGAAGGAATCTGCCTCCAAAGCTTTGATGTTCGATGATGTATACAATCGAAGTAAAGGACTTGAAGCAGATCTGGAAAAATCAAATAAGAAGAATGAAAGACTTGAAGTTGAAATCATCTCTCTACAAGCAAATCTTGAAGCATCAAGTAAGAAGAATGAGGAACATCTACCATCATTTGAAAAGGAAGGACTTGAAGCAGAAATCATTTCCCTCAAAGAAGACTTGGATAAATCAAATAAGAAGAATGCAGGACTTGAAGCAGAAAACATATCTCTGAAAATAAATCTCGAAGTATCGAAGAAGAAGAATGAAGAGCTGCAAAAAACATGTGAAGAAAACGAAAATTGGTTGAAAGAAGAGATTCTAAATTTGAAGGATCAAGTAGAATATGGAAGAAGGAAAGAAGAAAGCATGACAAAGCAATGCCAAGCCTTGGAGGTTGAGGTAAACATTCTCAAAGGTAAATTAGAAGAAAAGGTAAAACTTTTGAGGTTTCAAGATAGTACTAATATTTTGGACAATATTCTGAGTAATCAAAGGTCTCCGGCTATCAAACTTGGTCTTGGTTTCCATGAAACTGTTAAAGGAGAATCAAGCTCACAAGGAAGTGCAAAAACCTCAGAGGATGTCAATGCAAAACCTGAAGAGTTGAAAGAAACAAAAGGTCAACCAACAATGATGAAATCTCAAAGGAAATCATTCAATAATGTTGAATGTTTCAAATGTCATAATTATGGGCATGTTGCAGAAAATTGCAGGAGCAGATCATTTCAGCCACAAACAAACAGTTCCTACATAGAAAGGTACTCTGGTTTCTTCAAGGGATATTGTTTTTTATGTAACAAGTATGGACATCAAGCAGCTGATTGTAAAAGGAGGAAGATTAAAAATACTCATTATGATTCTTATGCTTATTTCTCTGGACACATGAGATGTTATTCTTGTAACAAGTATGGACATGTAGAAAAAGAATGCAGGTTGAACAGATATGAGAAATTGGATAACTTCCAGCACACAAATAGACAGTTCAAACAAATCTGGAAGAAGAAGGAGGACCGATCAGAAACGTAGGGAATTCAAACCCTACTGCAGTCATCCGCTTCTGAAGCTTACTTCTCTTATTGACTGCAGAAGTGATGTGAGATACATTATGGAGCTTAGTAATGTATCGTCACAGGGGAAGCGATGTATGGTTATTCCCTTGGTTGTTTTGGTGATTCTGGTTATATTTATTTCTGACAGTGCATCTGATGTGAAGAAGACAGGTACAGGAGGCATAAGATCAGGGGGAGATGAAGGAAAGTGAAATTTTCAATGTAACACTTTCCATACGCGGGTTCGGTGAACTAAAGTCGCGTATACACGCGAGTTCCAGTAGACACTGTCGCGTATGCATTTGTATGATAGCTGAGGATCTGGAGCAGAGGTTCAGGGGGAGCATCACTCTGATTGTTAATAACTGTATTATTGACGCAGTATCAGCCTAGCTTCTCAGTTCTAATGATGATATGATATTTGGTTTCTTATGTAGAATATTATGGATGAGTCCTGTTTGCTTTTTGATGAAGAGCATTCGGTGCTGAAATGTAAGTCTTATAATTCAGAGATAAGGATAGATCATACAGAGATTGTTGCTGATGAAGGTTTTCAGGTTGCACGAGTTAAGGAAGAGCATTGGTTCAGGGGGAGCAGCAGGTTGAATACTAATGATTGCATTGTTGGCAATATGATTGCTTATTCTTTGGTTATTGTGATACTCATGCTCAAATGATGATGGCTTGGTACATGGTTTATGATGATGAGACGTTGAATGAGCTGTGTTTACTGCTTGCTGAAGTTTATCTGTTGGATGAAATTGGAAGTCTAGTTCATGTAGAGCTTGTTACTATGGTTAAGATCTTTTGCCTACATATGGTACTTCATGTTAAATCTTAAATATCATGGTGATGTTGGACCACATGGATGATTTCTTGACACTTATGTGAAGATGCTGTTCTGGTATGGAAAGAATGTATTGATGCTGCAAAGAATCTGAAGACTTGGATACTAATGTGCTTATGCTACAACCATTGGATGATGCTTGAAGATACAACTACATTGTTTTATCTATCTGTATTCCAGGAAAAATATTCAAATATCTCAGAAAGAAGCTGAACATTGTCTCTGCCTCACAAAGGATCAGTTTTGGTTAAAATATAGAAGATGGTATTGTATACGCGGGTTTCCTGAAACACAGTCGCGTATATACGCGAGTTCCTGCACAGAAAACCGCGTATGTCTGATTGCTGACAATTTTTGCTTGGAGTCAGCTCTCTTCAGCACAGCTGCAGTGCTGTTTGGTATCTCTGATATTGTTTGGTATCTCTGGTGGTGTTCCAGTTCTCATAATTCTATTTCTAATGTTTTGATAAATATGCCTTGATGATTTGTTGGTGAAAGTGTTCAGGATGCACAAACTAAGGGGGAGCCTTAGTCATATGAAAAGGATGCTTGGATGCACAGTTTCAGGGGGAGCATTAGCTTTACTGAGTATAATGCATTGATGGCATTATGATGGTTCTGAAATATGTTCTCTTTCTTGAGGACTTTCTGGTGTTGGTCATAAATGGTCATATTTGTAATTTGATGAAAAGGTCTTGTTAAGACCCATGATGTAAAATTGTAATATTCAGTCATGTAAGGACTTGTCAAATTTGTAAACCCACTTGGTTGGGTAGCTGAGTCAAATTTTGTAAACCCACTTGGTTGGGTAGTTGAATTGAAATGTGTAAACCCACTTGGTTGGGTACTTGAGTCTCATATGTAAATCCACTTGGTTGGATATTTGATGTAAGTATGAGTCTTTGGTGATAGGAAGTTCATAGAGTCATGTACTTCATTGAAAAATATGTTTGAAGATTCAGCATGAACTCAGGGGGAGCTTGGTCACTATCTGCAGAACGCTTCTTCTACATGAGGAGAAAAAGGGGAGAGTATGTTGGTTTTTTGATCCGCCCTTTGCCCTTGATGTCAAAGGGGGAGAGTGACATGGTGTTTGACATGAAGAGAAAGAATGGTGTCAAAATGGAGAGAATGACATGGTGCCATTGTATTCTTAATGTACCTATCTGCTGTAGTAACCAAACACCATCGTGGTTGCCATCAAGTCCAAAGGGGGAGATTGTTGGCAATATGATGCAGAGTGTTGTCCTTGATGGCAACCCACTGAATGAAGATGAAGACATGCGTCTGTTGACTTGTGCTGTCCTTGATGGCAGTATACCTGATGAAGCTATTCTTGACGTAATGGACTTGGTAAATGATGTTTGTTAGAAATATGATGATGAGTGTTGTCCTTGAAAGGCAACCCTCTTGATGAAGATAATGGCAACTTACTGGATGAATTTGTGCTTGATAGAATATGTCTTGATGAACTAAAACTGATGTATCTACAGTAAGTACAGAAGGCAATGAAGAAAGGAATTCAACATGTGCTAAATATATGATGAAAAGAGTATGTTTCAATGAATACGCGGATCTGTCTAGGGGAAGTCACGTATGCACGCGGAAAATAACGTGCCAAGTCGCGTATGGGAAAAAGCGCTCAAAAAGTGCAAAACCAGGGGTAACCACCATGGTATTGACCCATTGTATTGGGTAATGATTCGTCTAAAAGACCTCTTCCAGAAATATCATTGGAAGTAATGTAGTTTTGGGCTCATGGTATTGGTTTGGCTCATGGTATTGAAAAACGGTAAACCTATATAAGGAGAAGAAATTCATTGTGCAAATCATAAGCATGGGTGCAAGATGTCTGACCTTGAATGAATACTTCTCTTTGAAGTATATCTGAATGGAAAGGGTTATAGTTGAATGATAGATCTGAATGTGTGATGCACCAATGAAGAAATGATGAAGAAGGGATCTAGATCTGGAATGTATTTGTATCTGCTAGATCTTTTTATGACATGATTAGATCTGAGATGAGGCGAACATTTGTCTGAAGAAAAGGGTAAAATCTGTGTGGTGTATCTGTTCTGAAGAATTGCAATGACCTAAAATATCTAAAGAACCATACGCTAGTTCGCCGCAGAGGAAGCGCGTATATACACGGCTTTGCTAAAGAGAAAGCGCGTATGCGCAGTGAAAATATTACAGAGGTATACGCTGGTTTATGTGGACGGAAGCGCGTATATACGCGACATCAGTGAAAGGAAAGCGCGTATGCAAACTAGGGTTTGCTGAAGCATGGGGTATGAAATATCTGATCTGATCTGCTCTGTTTTAGCTATCTGTTGTTGATGTTTGACTGTGCTTAAATGTATGGAGAGGGTCCAGTCTGAAAATATGATGAAATGTGGCCTGCAAGTGGTGTCCTAAAGGAAGCTTTGGATCCAGTGTGAAAATTGATGAAACGTGGTCCATAGAGGTGCTAAGGGTTGTAGCCTTCAGTCAGGGGGTTGTAGCTCCCTTCCAGGTGAGGCTGGTAAACGAGATCAGGGGGTCGTAGCTCCCTTCCAGGAGAGGCTGGTAAACGAGATTAGGGGGTCATAGCTCCCTTCCAGGAGAGGCTAGTAAACGAGTCGGGGGGTTGGAGCTCCCTTCCAGGAGAGGCTGGTAAACGAGCGCAGGTGGGTGCCTGCGTGCTGGTAGGAGTCTGCACCAGCACATATGTTGTAAGATGTTTTCTCTATAATAAAATATTGAAGGCTGAGCAACTGCAGCGGTGGTTTTCTCCCAACTTGGGTTTCCACCTAAAAATCCTGGTGTTCATGTGTGATGGTTTATTCTGTTGTTACTGCACATGTTTTCTGTTAACTTAACATCAGATGATTGAATAGTGCAAAAGAACTAAGCTAATAATATCTGCATATTTAGATCTCTGCTAATACGCGAGTTGTATGAAGGATATCCGCGTATATACGCGAGTTTACTAAAGGAAAGTAGCGTATGGGTTTTGGAGAGTGAAAAAGTAAAAAGTTTTGAATATGCTGTAAATACTGATTCACCCCCCCTCTCAGTATTTTTCCCAACACCTGCTTTCTTTGACTTATCATCACTTTTATTTACTCCTAAAGAACCCTCTCCTTATTTCTAGTTTTTAGACCCCTCTGCAACAAGCCTATCATTCCTTTCTTGGTAGATTATCCTCACCATCTCAGTCATATCCAATAAAGCTTTCCGGAATACCCATTCTTCTTCCTTGGGATCCATATCTTCAGGAGCTTCTCCCTCTCTTGAAGACATGCTTGAAGTTGCTTCTATGACTCTTGGAGGTGGCTCTCTGACCCTTCTTGGTTGTGGATTACTTTGTGCACTAACCAAGTGTCCTTCATCTCTCTTGAGTTTAAGCCTAGTAAGCATCAAAACTTGCAAACAATCAACTATATCTTTGCATAAAACAAATGTTGAGTAAAACTATAGCTCCTAAGGCTCAAATCCTTAGCTCCGATACCATGGAATCTCAAAATGAAAGTATTTGTACTGCTTTTCAAAGTATTCATTTCCATTAAATTTTGTGTGCAAAGTGTTTATCATGTCATGCAAATTAAACAAAGTGTTTTTGGTAACTATTTTTGAGTTTATGTGTGAGGGAATGTTAATTAAAATTACTATTTAACATCTGAAATCTGAAATACACAGCAGCATAACTTCACCATAACAACACAGCAACATGATGAGGCAGTTCACCCCTCCTGGGCTACATCTGCCGGGTCCAAGGCTCCCAATGGGCATGTCCTTGCTATATTATGATGCTAAAATTGGTTTTACAGTGAGAAAAAGGCCTAAATAGGAAAAACCAACTGTGAAAATGAATTCAGAAGGAAGAAATAAGCTAAGAATGACTGTTATTTCACCTAAAACAGTGAAGTGTAGCCCAATGCAGCTCCATTTCCCTCATGGTCCTGATGGCTCTCCAAGATTCCTTGAAGAAAAAATGGCTGAAAAACACCTCTATTGGCTCTAAAACCTGTCCCAATGGTTCCATAATGCTCAAAATACCTGAAATTGACTAAACTTTCGTCCAAATTGGCTCAATATTGGAGAACTTATGATGAAAACAAACTTTGTCCCATCTTCCCTAAACAAACTCCACTAAATGTGGAGCAACTACAAATAACGCTCCAAAAATAGTATACCCGCTGAAAAAGTCGGAAGCACTCCAGAATTGGTGATGACGATAAATTTTAAGTTCTATTGTTGGAGTGATAGTGACATGCAAATCCACCGTTTTAGCCGCCACCCCCAAACGTATTAACCTTGGCATTAAATCTTAAATGGGGCGCATTTTACGTGGTCACATTTTACGGTTTTGAAACCGTTTTCCAACCGCCATTTAAAAGCCTTAGCTCCCAGTTTTGGTGGGGTGGTTACATGACACCCGGGCTAGCCCCTTTTTTTTCTGCCTAAACCATTTGCAACGTTTAAATAGATATGGTATTCCATTCATACTAAGAACTACACTTGTGACCTAATGGTAGGCACGAGTGTTAGCTGGCGGGAGGCCTAGGGTTCAAACCTGCATACTTACAAAAAAATTTAACAAGCCAATTTTCCACGGCCTGGGGCCATGTGGCGGCCTCTGGGCTTGCCACGTGGCACTCGCTGATTGGCCGAAAATTACACAGTCAAACCAAAATTCAAATAACTGACTGACACTTGTAAAAAACTGATACGTCCAGATGGAATATTCCATGGAATATTTTAGGGAATATGCCAAGGAATATTCTTGAAATATTCCAAGAAATATTCCTTTTTTAATATTTTCCAAAGTCAAAGTCAACCCTGGTTAAACTGGATTTTTAAAGGTTACTGAAAACTTCAAACTTGCATAACTTTCACATACGATGTCGGATTTGAGTGCCATTCACGGCACCAGAATCACAACAACGAGGCCTATCCTATTGTTTAGGTTTCAACCAATTCTAAGCAATTCCAATTTTGAGCATTTTTTCAACTTAGGACATGATCACCTAATCACACCTCCCAAATGGGAAGCTTTTGGACCCCAAAAGCTCTCTGATTTAAAGAAATTGAAGATGAGGAGACTGATTCTCCATTCTTCCAACCTTGAACCACTAAAATCTTCCTGAATTCATCAAATTGAGCTTCTCATAAAAAGATAAATTCTTCCTTGAATCAACTGACCGACCATTGCTAACCTTGACTGAGTCATAATGCAAATTTTTGAAAATTGCTGAACAGCAACTGAAATTTGTAGAATACATAATGTTTCTACAATGGTCAAAATTCAAAGGAGTCTGAAAATGAGATTCACCTTGCAAACTGTCCTCATAGCGAATTTTTGACAAAGTAGCCATGTACTTGCATCGAATCCCGACCAAGTTTTCTCGCCATACCAATCTGCCATTCTGAAACCAGCATTGACCCATGCTGAAATTTGTGTCCTCTTTTCTTGAATGCTTTCCTTTTCTTAGATTCTTGCACCACTTTGCACTAACACTTTGTTCTCTGCACGGATCGACACCAAAGGCACTTTCTACAACAACTTGTCATCTTCAAAAGACGACTTGCTTTCAGGTCGAAACATGTCATCATTTAAATCAACAATAACATGAAAAGGATTATGTACAAAATCGTTTTTTTTAACCATTAACAAAATCAGATTTTGACTTGCATTGACAAGACTTTTCAATTGCCCTGCATGGACTAAAGAAGATTCTAGCTTCTTCCGATGTGCTCTCACAATAAACTCCTTTCCATCCTTGAACAGATGATACTTGTTCTCATGGCGATGGAAGATCGCTTCTCTATCATATAATTATGGACTACCCAACACAACACCTGTAATGTCAAGAGGTACCACATCTAATTCAACCCAATCAACATAATGAGCTGTTATGGCGAAGCGCAACATGCACTTTCTTGAGACTTGTAAATTAGCATCCTTGCAAATCCATCCAAGTAGATATGGCTTTGGATGAGGAATGGTCTCAGGTTTTAGCTTCTTAATCAAGTCTTCTGAGATGAGATTTGCTTGAGACCCACTATCAAATAGTGTGTCTATCTTTGTGTGTTTTGAGATTATCCTTATATGAAATAGCTCTATATTCCTCGTCCTTTCATTTTGAGCTTCTATGTGATATTTTAAAGTGCTAGATCTGGGATTTATTTCATTTACAACCTCTTTTCCCTTTATGTTCCTTAGTACCATGGCTATGCTTTTATCTTCATCACCTGATTCAGACCCTAAGTCTTGTTCAATAGTTGCAACAATTTTTCCCTTTTCTTTGGCCTTATCTTTGTTTTTAAATTTCTCTGGTTTCAGCTCCGGATAAAGCTTCTAGCAATGGTCTTCATCGTGGCTTGTTTTGGAACATTTTTTACAAAATAACTTTCCTTTTTCTTTCCTAGAGTTTGCATTTCTTTTCCTCCCTTTGCCTTTAAATTCACTATCCATATTCCCATCAAAATATTGTTTACCTCTAGCCTCTAAATGCGTAGCTTGTACACAAACTTTGTCTAGACTAGTAGGATTGAACATAAGGATAGTATGTATAAGGTAATTTTTTAAACCACCTATATATTTCAACAAGGTATCTTGACTATGAAAATCAATTCCTAACAACAGAGCCCTTCTTCTAAACTCTTTAGTGTATTCTTGAACACTTTGTCCTTTAAGTTGTCTAAAACTTTTCCAATTCATGATAGCCTTTTGTAAATGAGCTAATGGAATAAATTGTTGCTTAATTGCGGAAATAAATTCAGCCCATGATAAAGTGATCTTACCATGTTTTTTAATTTCATCCTTGGTCTTGGCCTCCCACCATATCAATGCTGCTCCTTCCATTCTTAAGGAGGCTAACTGAATCTTGGTGTCGTCTTCATGAAGGTTTTGTATCCTCAAGTAAACTTCCAACTGTCTTATCCAATTTTCAAGTTTCTCTACATTGACTTCACCGTTAAACACAGGCAACTCAAATTTAACATCAAGCTTTAAAAATGGACTTTTACCAGTGGTTTCAGACTTGCGAGATTGATTCACCGAAGTTGAGGATGACGATGTCGAGGAAGAGGATGAAGATGGGGATGGTGGATCACCATTTCCTCCGTGTCCTTTCTTTGACTTATCATCACTTTTCTTTCCTCCTGAAGAACCCTCTCCTTCTTTCTGGTTTTTATACCCTTCTCCAACAAGCCTATCATTCCTTTCTTGGTAGAGTATCCTCACCATCTCAGTCATATCCAAGAAAGCTTTTCGGAATACCCGTTTTTCTTCCTTGGGATCCATATCTTCAGGAGCTTCTCCCTCTCTTGAAGACATGCTTGAAGCTTCTTCTATGGCTCTTAGAGGTGGCTCTCTGACCCTTCTTGGTTGTGGATTACTTTGTGCACTAACCAAGTGTCCTTCACCTCTCTTGAGTTTAAGCCTATTAAGCATCAAAACTTGCAAACAATCAACTATATCTTTGCACAAAAAAAATGCCGAGTAAAACTATAGCTCCTAAGGTTCAAATCCTTAGCTCCGATACCATCTAATCTGAAAATTAAATATTTGTACTATTGTTCAAAGTATTCATTCCATTAAATTAAGTGTACAAAGTGTTTGTCATGTCTTGCAAATTAAACAAAGTGTTTTTGGTAACTATTTTTGAGTTTATGTGTGAGGGAATGTTAATTAAAATTATTGTTTAACATCTTAAATCTGAAATACACAGCAGCATAACTTCACCATAACAACACAAACAACATGATGACGCACTTCACCCCTCCTGGGCTACATCTGTCGGGTCCAAGGCTCCCAATGGGCATGTCCTTGCTATATTATGATGCTCAAATTGGTTTTACAGTGAGAAAAAGGCCTAAACAAGAAAAATAGCTATGAAAATGAATTCAGAAGGCATAAATAAGCTAAGAATGACTTTTATTTAACCTAAAACAGTGAAGTGTAGCCCAATGCAGCTCCATTTCCCTCATGGCCATGATGGCTCTCCAAGCTTCCCTGAAGAAAAAATTGCTGAAAAACACCTCTGTTGGCTCTGCAACCTATCCCAATGGCTCCAGAATGCTTAGAATACCCAAAATTGACTAAAATTTCTTCCAAATTGACTCAATATTGGGGAAGTTATGATGAAAACAAACTTTGTCCCATCTTCCCTAAAAAAACTCCACTAAATGTGGAGCAACTGCAGATAACGCTCCAAAAATAGTAAACCCACCGAAAAAGTCGAAAGCGCTCCAGAATCAGCGGTGATGATAAATGTTAAGTTTTATTTTTGGAGTGGCGGTCACATGTGAATCCGTCATTTTATCTGCCACCCCGAAACGTATTAACCTTAGCATTAAATCTGAAATGGGGCACATTTTACGTGGTCACATTTTACGGTTTTGAAACTGTTTTCCAACCACCATTTAAAAGCCTTAGCTCTTAGTTTTGGTGGGGCGGTTACATGACACCTGGGCTAGCCCTAAGGGGCTAGCCCCTTTTTTTTCCACCCAAACCATTTGCATTGTTTAAATAGATATGGTATTCCATTCATACTAAGAACTACCCTTGTGGCCTAACGATAGGCGCGTGTGTTGGCTCGCAGGAGATCCGGGGTTCAAACCTGCAGAATTCCAAAAATTTTAACACGCCAATTTTCCAGGGCCTAGGGCCACGTGGTGGCCTCCAGGCATGCCATGTGGCACCCACTGATTCGCCGAAAATTACACAGTCAAACCAAAATTCGAATCACTGAATGACACTTGTCAAAAACTGATATGTCCAGATGGAATATTCCATGGAATATTTTCGAGAATATTCCAAGGAATATTCCAAGGAATTTTCCTAGAATATTCCAAGGAATATTATTTTTTTAATATTTTCCAAAGTCAAAGTCAACCCTGGTCAAACTAGATTTTTGAAGGTTACTGAAAACTTCAAACCTGCATAACTTTCAGATACAATGTCAGATTTGAGTGTCGTTCACGGCACCAGAATCACAACAACGAGGCCTATCTAGTCGTTCAGGTTTCAGAAAATTCTGAGCAATTCCAATTTTGAGCATTTTTTCAACTTAGGACATGATCACCTGATCAATAAATCACTCCCAAATGCAGAAAAAGGTGTTGAGGATGATCAAGATAAAGACCAAGGGGATTATAAAGAAAATAATGAAGATATGCTTGAATATAACAGAAAGCACCATGATAGTGCAAACAATGCTGAAATAAATAAAGACAATGATCCTGAGGAAAACAGAAGGAGATGATGAAGAAATTAAAGACGGGGAGCAAGTAGATGATGAAACGGAAACAAAGTACGAAGGGGAAGACACTGACCAAGGCAATAGCACCAATGAGACAGTTAGTAATGAGCAAGGGAATAGTCTTGACAGTCATGACCACTGTCATGACTGTCATAACCCACATCAACTTCTAAATGTTCAAAGACACTCAAAGTGATTATGCTGGAAGTTAACCAGAAAGAGAAACTTAGTGAAGACAGAGCCAAAGAGAAGCAAGTGAAGAAGGTGATGATCAGTTTGAAGGCCTGAGTGAGTAGCAGGTAAAGGTGAGACAAAAGTTAGAAGTATGAACACCAATGAAGATGATGGCAGTTCCAGAAACAAAGAATTCATTAAAAATTAAGCACTTAAAGAAAGTAAAGACCAAGAAAAACTTGGAGACATAACTCAAGATTTTTCATAGGTTTCTCAAAACCCTTGAAGGACCTCTCCACCAAGTTTGAGGAAAATTGAACAATTTTTTGTTTTTTCCAAATTTTGACCCCTCGGAGCGCAACACCCTAGGCGCTACGCACAAAATTGGTGCATCCTCAGCTCTCAAAGTTTTCATTTTTGGATTTCTCACATCACCAATAGTCTTCTCACCAATTTTCAGATCATTTGGAGCATTTTTACCACCTCAAAAGGTTAAAAAACATCAAACATTTGACCTTTTTGCCTTATTTTTAGATCAGGCGCTGCACACAGAGCAGTGTTGGGAGATTTGATTTTTGGACAGGAAAATGGCATCCAATCAACACCAGTCAAGAATTTCTAGAAAGTAGACTCATCAGGATTTCCAACGGGCCATCACAGAGCCAAAACCAGTGTTAGGAAGGGGTCCAAAACTCAGCTGCAAGAGACCCCATTCTCTGCTGAAGTGGCACTACGCACAGAGGATGCCTAGTGTGTTTTGGACCAAAAGTCAACAAAACACACTCATTTATTGCAAATAGATATTTTTGAGTTTTTTGAGGCAAATTAAGCTAGAATTAGGTGCAAATAGTTATTTTAGCATTTATTTCTTGGGATATTATGTGCCTTGGGCCTTGCATGGTCTCTTGGCCATAAATGATAGTTATGACTATATTTGACATTTTCCTACTACATCTAGGGTTTTAGTCCTCATTTGCTCCATAAATAGAGCATATGACCCCTATGTATTTTGTTGGCATTTGATGAGGTTGAAGAGAAATATATAGGGTTTCATGAGCTTGGAGAAGAAATTGGTTTTGTGAAGTGGATGAATGGCTTGTTTGCAGGATTCCATAGCTTGGTGAATGGTGATATTTTCCTAATTTGTCTATTGTTTCCTTTTTTATCATTATGTTTCATGATTCTTAGCTGTTATTAAACAAAAAAGTATAGGTTGATACATGTTCTTTGAGGCACCTCAGTCCTCCTGTTTGTTATAGCCTTTATGTTTTCTCTTTTGGCCATCTTAAAGAATTCTTTACTACTCCTTAGGTCCACCAATTTTTTTTTTTTTTGTTTCATGTATGTTTAGTATGCTAGCTTACAAGTAAGACTCATGGGATGCCCTGCTTATTTGAAGTTCTCAAAACCCTACCTTGTGTTAGTGTCAGTCTAGTCATACTGCCATCAGTGATCAAAACTGCTCTTTTGCATTTGCATATTAGGTGTCTCATACCGAATAAATTTCACCATTCTACTAGGTCATGGATTCATTGATGGTAGTAATTTTTATCAGTTGTCCCTCATGAGATACTTGCTGATTTTCCTTTCTATGGTCTTTAGTCATTAGTCACTTTTACTCTCAAAATCATATCAGTAGGTCATAGGATGGGTTTCATTAGTTTCTAGGGTCTCACCATGGTCAAATTAATGAGTCAAATGTCAATAATATCAGCAAGGTCATGAGGAAGATAATAAGCTCAAAGTCACAGCACCAAGAAGAATCGGAGAGACATTTTATTTAGTTTGATGTAATTTTCACCTCAAAACCATGTTTTGAGGTGAAAACGTGATATTTTGCCTTAATTATTATTCATTATGTAATTCTATATCATCATGTGTAATAAGTCACAATTCAGAAGCTGTTATCTCCACAAAGTGATGTCCTTGCCTTCAGAGAAGTTTTTCGCAGCATGTTCAGCACCAAATCATCCTCCAAGTAGATCCATCAGAAAGAGCCCGGAAAGAGCTTTCCAACAGTATACCACACTCTCAAAACTGACTTCTGGATTGAAATTTATGCTTAAGTGAAGTAAAAGTCCCTATATCCTCATATACCCTATTTCCCATTTTTCCCTTTAAAACTTTTTATTATTAAAGTTTAATATTTTTCTTTAGTAAAATCCCTTTCCCCCCACCCTCCAATTACATAATCACATTATAATCATTGAAAAACACTTATGCGATTAAAACCACTTCCCCTCCATACTCCATTGAAACTTTATAATAAAAAGCTTTATATTATAAAGTCCTGCTGTTCCCAACCACTTCCCCACCATACGTTGTGATGAAACTTTATTATAAAGTTTTATATCATATAAAATCCCGACCCAAAGGTTCATCCCCTTTATATCGCAATCGCAAAGTTTGGAAATGCTATTCCGATTTTCCCATCCCAAAGGTTCCGATGCGATCACGTTAAGTCCCTATCTCACCCCTGATCGCATCGCTCATCTTATAAAAGCCCTCCGATTAGCCAATCGCAAATATCTCCGATGCGATTGATCGCATCGAAAAGTCTTGCGCCCTTCCTCCGATTTATCGCAACTTCCGATCCGCTCCCTCGATTGAAACCTCTGATTGATATCCGACCGTTGATTACCCCCGCCGATCAGGCCCACAAGTCAATGGCCCTCTCTCGAGTATGCTAGCTCCCTTATATCTTCACGATGATTATGGCGAAAAGCGCAACCAATTACACCATCATCATCAGATGCCCGCCCGATCGGACGACCCAAATAACCAGGGCCATCGCAATAGGCCACTATGTCTCGCTCCCCTCCGATTTCCGATTGTGATTAACCCCCGGTCCCACCACTTAAACCTTCTGCCCATTCATTACAAAAAGCCCTTTTCCTTTGTAAAGGTTAAAATTTCTATTATTTCATTATTACAAAGTTTTTTCCCCTCCGGTTCCACGTCCCCAAATCGCATTGGAAGATTTTTGTTATCCTTCCTATTCCCCGAAGCTCTGATTGTGATTTCACTATTTTCAAACTGTTTATTATATTATATCCCCTTCCCCGGTCCTTCCGATTCCGATTGCGACAGCTCCATATCACAATGTTTTTGTTATATATTATCTCTCCACCCCGTCTATTGCAATTGCAATTTTTATATTATTTTTGCCTCCTTCCCTTCCCTTTTTCCCATTTAAAATTAAATTTTCCCTTCACCGAGGCATAATTTCAGTTTTCCAAAATATTTTATAAAGGTCAGTTCTCTTCAAAAGAAATAGCGGAAAGAAAAGCGACATTCAAAGGGCCAAGAGCTTATTCAAAAAAAATATTGTTACAGAAGCAGTAAAATAGGAAATCTGTTCATCGGATTAACTATTTTATTCCATACAGCATAAAAGAAAAATCTCCAAGTGGTCAAATGCAATACTGTCCCTTATTTTTAGGGGCAGATTGTTGTATTTGTTTGCTATGGTTGTATTTCAGTTCTTTAGCTGTTAGAATAGCTCCTCTTTTCATGGATCTAGGTTCCCCCATTTCAGTATATTTATTGTAATTATGAATCATTTGTAAGCGATATGTAACTCAGAAAGTAAGGGAATAGTGTGGAAGAACATCTTTGCGCTACATTGTACAATTTGACAGGAATTAATAAGAGATGTAGCTCTGATTTGTGGGATCCATGTGGTATGAGATTTAGCATTTGTTTTTCTTCTTTGTTTCATATGTGAATTGTTATGTGTTACATTCATCCATAAAAATTTCCTTTTGAAACGTTTTCAAGACAGAAAGGTAGAATCCATTTTATATGCTCTACCTTGGGAAATCATTCATACTCTGTATTTTTCTTTTGTTTGAAAAGGATCCATTTATTGTGCCCTTTTGAGCTCCTCACCAGTCTTTCATCCCATCTTCATTAAATTTTAATTCTAAGTTTCCAGCCTATCTCGCCCCATGAAATACCCTGTGTTCTGATTTAATTCTCGGTTTCAGTTGTCCCTTTTATCCCACACATCCCTGAAATTCATTCATTCATTTTATTTAAACCTTTTTCCCATCATTTTATCTAGCCTAATATCATTCCATTTATTGTGATCCATTGAATATTCCTTTATGGAGAGAGCCCTCTCCTGTCCTTGTAGGGCTAGCTACAAGGCTGAGTGTGGTTTAGTTTGTTACCCTGTTTTGCCTTTGCAGCCTAGTGTCCAATTCAGGTGCCAACATCTTTGGCGACCATACTGGGGAATAATTTCAAAATTGTTTGTTTGTTAGTGTTATTTGTTTTACAAACTACAAACGGAGCCTGAAGTTATGCCAGGTAGCCTTCGAAACTGCACATTGCTTTGCAGGTGCATAAGTAGATAAATGCTGCTTCATTCAATCTTTGGTCTAGTTTTATAAACATAACATCTGACTTGCAAGATTTTCCCCAGTATATCAAATAATTCTAGACTTTTTAACGATGATGTTCAAATTTTTCTAGGCTGCAAAATACGATTTTGTAAAATAGACATTCGAACACACTGGCTTCAAGAAGATACACCAGGGCTAATCCAAATCCGAATCCTCCCCTTGTGTTTGAAAATCCAAATCTTATCCCAAGAATTGTTAGAACACAAGAAGGATCATTAAGCCCCAGACCCATTTTCAGATCCTATACTTGGCCCAGTGAATGGTTTTTTATATAAGACCTTTCCTTTGACAAGAATTTTGAGCTTTCTTTATTTAGGAATAAGTCTGAAAATGACATTGATGATATAGTTTTAGATCCTGACTTCCTTGTAGATATTGAAGTCCAAAGAGAAAATACCTCCATTGACAATTACATTTTGAAATCTCCTCAGTCCATCACTGTAACTAATATCCCTGAGCCTTCATAATCATCAGGAATGACATTTCCCCCTCCCAATTCATCAACATTCCCATCAGTCAATTCCCAATTATCATCTCCTCCATTAACACCTCCCTCAAATCCTACAAATCCTATCGTAAATCCACCTAGAGTTATGGTTGCCAGGTATGCACCTCTGGTCTTACCCCAACTCCTCAATGATATGCCTGCTAACTATCAGAGTAAAATTCCAATCTTTGATGCCACTCAGAGCATCACGACTCAGTAGCATGTTGATAAAATGAATGAATTTTTTGATTTGCTGAGGTAGAAGTGGAGAATGTAACGACAAGGCTATTTGTTCAAAGTTTCGGAGGCAAATTCAGAAAGTGGTTTAGAGCCTTACCACTAGGCACAATTCGCACTTTGCAGGAGTTGCACACTCAGTTCCTGAACCGGTGGGAGGTAAAAAAGAACCCACTTCAAATATTTTCTAAGTATGAGAACATTAAGAGGAATGTGGGTGAAATCGTGCAGGATTATTGTTTAAGATTCAATGTTGTATATAATGCTATTCCATCTAATTTGAAACCTCTTTTGGGACTAGCATTGTTGAAATTTCCAAACGGTTTTGATGTCGACATGGCATATCATCTGCGTGAAAGAGATCCGTCTTCACTTGAAGACATGCAAAAGATAGCGGTAAATATTCAAGCTAATCTGCTGGCTAAAAGAGAACGAGCGAGAGCCGAGAAAAGAGTCACAATAAAAGAGGAGGCCTCTACTTCAGACAGTAAAATGGACACTCTGATCAAAATAGTGGGAAAAATGGTTGATAGGTTAACCATTGCAGATAGACTTGAGCCTCAAATACGAAATCAAAATTTCAGAGGCTAGCAGCTGCAATTTAGAATTAAACAGATAGACCAAAGAACACAGGACCAAGTTGCATATAGTAAGTGGCAGTTAAAATCACTCCTTGTAAACAAAGATTACGTGCAAGGACAAATTGGCCAAATATGACTGATCTGTGATTTCCCGGCTAATCACTTTTCACGGCTGATGGTGCGCCATTTTCCTTACGAAGGCAGAATACTACTGATGGAAACTCCAGGACATTCTCAAAGTCCAAAATTTTGTTTTGGCCGATGATCCAAATCTTGAGAGGAAGTCGATGACTATGACGAGAGAGGGCCCTATGAATATCTACTCGACTTATGACAATACTCTTTAAGGAACATAGAGGTTACAGTCAGCCCCATTCAAAAGAGAAAGGAATTCCAAATGAAAAACGATGCACAGAAGAAAGCTAAGGAGCCGGCTGATCCTTCCTCTAGCAAGGCACCTATAGTTACTAATACAACAAATGAAAAGAACCAGCAGAACACAGTAAAGGAGCCAACAGAGAAGAAAGACCCGCCCATTAAAGAGGTAGAGAAAGCTCCCTCCTTTAATCTAGAAAATGAGATTTCTAAGTTAAAAGTGTCTATGCCCCTCACAGAGTTGATAAATAATAGTGTGTATAAAACTCAGGTGTCCAAAGTCTTGCAAATAGATTCTGTCTCTGATATGGTCAATGTAGAAGATGACTACCCTGAACTTATTTTCGGTCCAGCCATAGAAGAATCTGAAGAAAATGAAGTCCCTCCTTTTTACTTGAGTCTTAGAGTACATGAGTTTATCCTGCATAATGCTATGTTGGACTCCGGGGCCTCACATAATTTGATGCCCAAAGCTGTCATGGAAAAGCTAGGCCTTGACATCACTTGTAAATATCATGACTTGTATTCCTTCGACTCAAGTATGGTCCACTGTATTGGTTTAATTAAATATTTAGTAGTGTCTTTAGATCAGATTCCAGCAAAGAATGTCTTGATGGATGTAGTTGTTGCTGATGTCCCACCAAGGTTTGGAATGCTTCTATTTAGGTCTTGGGGTGAAAAAATTAAGGGAACCATGCAACTTGACTTCTCTTATGCCACTATCCCTGTATTTGGCCAGTTGAGGAAGTTATATAGGGAAAATCAAATGAAATATATGATTACCAGCAAAGACAAGTCTGTAAATCATCCCATTAATGTTGTCCATATAGACTTAGAGTCTTTTGTCTTGAATTATGATGGTGCTTTAAATGATGAGAATGTTCAATTGGTAAAAGTGGATGAAATACCTGAGATTTCAGAGAATTTCAGAGAGGTCCTCATACAGGAAAAGGACAAAGCAGCAAACACTTCTGAACCTCCTGCCTGCCAGCAGCAAAGTGACAATGACCAGCCAGAAATCAGTTAAGGTAAAGAAGAGAAAGAAACAAATTTCCAGCATCTTCAAGAAGAAGAAGGCCTGTGGAGTATGGATTTTGATGGAGCTGTTGGTAAGGATGGAGCTGGCATTGGAATATGGATTAGGAGCCCTGTTTTTCAACCTGAGGAGGTTCCAAGTAATGTTAGAGTTTGTGCTTATAAGCTAGCGTTTGATTGCTCTAACAATGAAGAAGAATATGAGGCTTTGATTGCAGGTCTCAAAATTTTGAAGAAGTTGAATGCAAAAAGGATTTCTGTGTATGGCGACTCCGAATTGATAATCAAATAGGTGAAGGGAGAATATCAAGCAAAACATCCAAGATTGAGGGCATACAGAAATACAGTCTTGGACATTTTGAAAACATTCCCAGAGTATACTTTGATAGCAATGCCCAAGATGTAAAACATTATTGTTGATTCTCTTGCCACTACTGCAAGTAACTTGAAGATTCCGATGAACTCCAGCAATAAGTTTGAAATCTATGTCAAACATAGGCCTGCTGTTCTGGACAATTTAAGGTATTGGCAAGTATTTTGGGATGATAATGAGATTAATGCATTTTTGCAGGGTGAGGGAAAATTCAAAGATACTCCCATTGAGGGTGAGTATGAGGTTGATGATCAGGAGTTGGAAGCAAACCAGATGAACATATTGCAGTTAAAGGATAATGTAATTCCTAGAGGTCTCATACCTCTAGAGGAGCTTTTTGATTAGGATGATGTCGCAAAGAAGCCAAGCTTGGTGCCCACATAGAAAGGAGTTGAAGATGTGAATATTGGAACAGCTGATTAACCCAAGTTTGTAAAATTATTAAAGGCATTATCCCCTGAGGTAAAGGAGAAGTATGTTAAATTTCTTTCTGAATTTTCTGATGTATTTGCATGGGATTATTCAGATTTGAAAGTGTATGATAAGAACATAATTCAACATACAATTCCTATCAAGCCGGATCAGAAGCCTTTCAGACAGAAGCTGAGAAGAATCAATCCAAAGCTGCTGCCATCAATTGAAAAGGAGGTAAACAGGTTGTACAAAGCAGGAATCATAGTTCCTATTAGATTTTCTGATTGGATTTCGAATTTGGTCCCAATGCGTAAAAATACTGGAGAAATAAGACTGTGTATTGACTTTCGGAACTTGAATAAGGCATCCTTAAAGGATAATTACCCACTTCCGAAAATGGACCATATTCTGCAGAGAGTAGTTGGAGCGTCTAGGATGTCACTACTTGATGGCTACTCAGGCTACAATCAGATCTTGGTGCATGAGAAGGACCAAGATAAAACTGCCTTCACAACACCCTGGGGAACCTTCCAGTATGCCAAGATGCCCTTTGGAATGAAGAACGCTGGAGCCACCTTCCAGCGTGCAATGGAAATTTATTTTGCAAATGAAAAAGACGTTCTTCTTGTTGTTTATTTGGATGATTTGACAGTGTTTTTAGGTTCAGATGATGAGCATTTGCACCATCTAAGAGTGGTTTTTCAGCGTTGCAGAAAGTTTGGGATTTCTCTCAATCCCAAAAAGAGCCTTTTTTCCATGGATGAGGGAAAATTTCTCAGGCATATCATCTCTAAATATGGAATCAACATAGATCCAGCCATAGTGGAGGAAATTCAGCTCATAGATCTTCCACGGAACAAGAAAGAGATTCAGGCCTTTAATGGTAAGATGAATTTTTTTGTGCAGATTTATACCTAATCTGGCTGAGCATTTGAGAGAAATGACCAATATGTTGAAGAAAGACAACACGGTTAAGTGGAGTGAGGAAGCTATCAAGTCATTCAATCTGGTAAAGTTTGCTTTGTCTAATGCCCCAGTTCTGATCAGTCCCGACTATACTCAAGATTTTATTATATTTTCATTTGCATCTGAGCATACTATGGCTGTTGATTTAATGCAAAAGAGAGATGAAGTAGAAAAGCCAATTGCCTTTTTCAGTAGGACTATTAGATATGTTTCTTTAAGATATAATATTATTGAAAAGCAGGCATTGGCTCTTGTCAAGGCATTGAAATATTTCAGGGTCTATATTCTACATTCACACACTATAGCGTATATCCCTAATGCAGCAGTCAAGGATGTGCTCATGCAAACTGATCCAGAAGGTTGAAGAGGCAAATGGATAGCAGCTATGTTGGAGTACGATATGGAGATCAAGCCTACTAAGTTGATCAAAGGCCAAGGTTTGGCGAAATTGATGGCCCAATCAAATCTGCGTGCTTTAGATATAAACCTCATTTCAGCAATGTCGAAAGAGGAAGATGAAGGTTTGCTAGTTCCTATTTCAGATATTTTTCTGTAGTCCCCTTGGTATTCAGATATTGTGTATGTTCTTTAGCATCTGTCACCTCCTCCAAGCATGTCTAAGAGTAAAGGTAGATCTTTGAAGCTTAAATCTGAAAAATATTGCATTTTGAACAGTGCTCTGTTTTGGAAGGATCCGGGAGGCATTTTGCTAAATTGCTTGGTTGAAGAAGAAGCTCAGAAGGTAATGCATGATTTCCATAAAGGTGACTGTGGTGGTCACTTGTTTTGAAAAACTACAGCGAACAAGGTATTGAGATTCGGGTATTATTGGCCCACATTATTTTCTAATTTATATAAAACAGTGATGAATTGTCATGAATGTCAACTTTTCCAAGGGAAGAAATTACTTCCACTTCCTTTGAAACCTGTTTCAGTGAACGCGCCCTTTCAGTAGAGGGGGCTCGATTTTATAGGGGAGAAACAACTCTTAAATGTATTTGTGTGCATTACACAGGTAATTTGTCATAGTCTATTGAATTACATCCACGCACAAATAGGAGGACAGTTCAGTGAGCAGACAGTATGTACCTTGAAAATATCATCAATGCATCCCTCTGAACATGAGCTTTATTTTCCCTTGAGACATCTCCTTGCAAAACTCATAAAAAACAGCTCTTTTTGCATTGGCGCGGGTAGACAGTTCAGTGCTCGCGCCAATCAGGGAAATCCTGTAAAGAGGTCGCGCCACTTGGCGCTCTGTCATAGAGCAGCAATCGCGCCACCCATTTTTGGGACTGTTTTTTAAATATGGATGGCGGAAGTTGAGTTCAAACAAACTCACAACCATTGCCTATCTTGAGTTGGGAGGTTTGGCTGCGGGAGTTCTATGGAAGGGAAGTGGTTTTGCCACCTTCTATGGAACCTTCCTTGTTGATAGGGCCAATCCCATAATATTAGGGATCCCAACTCCCTCCTTCCCCATCTATAAAAGCTTGCTCAGATCCATGGCAAGCTAGTCTTGAAGTGCTGAAGCTTTGCATCTCCCTATTCCCAAGAGCCTTTGTGCCGTAAAGAATGCCTTTTTTCCCTTAAGGCCAACTCAAGTGAGGAGACCCCATTGTTAGCGAGACTCGGAGAGGTTTTCCCCTTTCTCAAGAGCTTTATAGACGGGGACGACGGAGACCCGTTCGAAAGAGGTCGACGTCGTAACTTGGTTGTAACTTCTATTCGTTTATCATTTAATAGATGACTATGATTATGGTTCCACTCCGGTTTTCCATCATGTTAATGCGAGTAATATCTTTTCTCCGGGATCGATGTTGTTACGTATGTCGGTTCCTATGCTTGTATCTCTGTTTCGTTTCTTCTATGTGCAGTGTGTTCATCCGCTGAGATCGTGGAAGGATTGTGATCTCGGCTGTACGAAGGACGTGTGGGACACTTCTTCGATCATAGCGTTGGAATCAGGCTTCTATTCCAAGTCTTTCATTCGTAACTAGAGCTTCAGGCTGCAGCATCGTTTGTTTGTTGCTAGACCGGGCCATAGGGATCGCCTCACCGCAAGGGGATTTACCTCCTCACAAATTGGCGACCCCACCGGGATCAAGCCCTGGCTTTCCTTGACTCGTTATGATTGTTTCGCTTTGATTGTTTCTCCTTGCTTGATGAACCTTCCTGGCTGATTCTTTCATTGTTTTAGCTTGGTTTGCTTAGCTTGTATTGGTTCTGCCTTCAGAAAGTAGCTTGTTTTTTAATTTTTACGAGGAACTCGACCGGCGCGGTTTTTAACCCGACGCCGCGCCACTCTGGCGCACGTTGCTTTTGTGTCCACCGCGCTCAATTGGCTTCGGCGCTCGCTCTCTTAATTCTCACAACTCGCGCTCACCCCTGTGGAGTTTTTGAGTTTTTCATTTTTTGGCTCTCTGATTTGATCAATACTTTTCTTCTTGATTTTCCTCGACTGTCTGAGTCTCGTTGGAGTCTTGTTTGACCGGAATTGCACTCTCCGTCCTTGGGTTGTTTGCTTCATTCACCCATTTCACGTTTGAGCCCTAGGGCATCTAGTGGCTTACGTGACGAGCCCTCCTCGAAAGTTTTGGTGTCTCTTGATTGTCCCGTCAACTCGTTGATTGATTCTCCACGCCTTCAATGTACTTTGATCGTTTTGTTGCGTTTTTTGGGTGATTGTTCCTTCCTTCATTCGAAAATCGTTAGCCTTGCTTTGGACCTAGATCACACTATTCATCTGGCTTTTGAGTCTTTCTTTGATTCGAGAGACTTTGGGTCGATTTAGGGATCCGATCATCGTGATTTGCTGGAGTGAATTTGTTTGTTTCGCTTCTTGATATCATTTCAAATTGCTCCTTTTGTTTTCGCACACTAGCCATTAGACATTGAAAATCAAAAGAAATCTCTTTGGCTTTCATAAATTAGTGCAAATTGTGATCTTTTTCCATATCGTTAGTGATTAGTGTTTGAATGAAAAGCTTTCAGCTTCATTAGTTGCATTAGAGGTATCGTTGTTTATCTGCTCATTTCGTTTGTATAAAGCTCTCAACTCTTATTTAACTAGTTTTCATCTAATCTAAATGTCGTAGATCATGGCATATAGCTTGTATTTAGGAGTTCTTCTTTAGACACTATATACGATAGGTCTTCGAAATTGAAACTTAATTGAAGATCAACTGTGAAAATTTATTCAATTAACCTAAGGCGCATTGAACTTAACGAAACACATTTAGAAGGTCTAGGCTAGAGACGTGTTCCTATTACAGAACCTAGCACTGTCTCGTTGCTTTAGGGACAAATGCTTAGCACATCACAGCCCCGTACCGTCGCGTATATAAAGGGAGACCCCTCTAGGTTTTCAATCCTTTATCCACAGAAGACGACTCTCGCTCGCCCTATAATTGTGATACACCGAACACAAAGATTCGGGGACACTACTCCTCGCATCACGGAAAGTCTGTCGATTGCTTTCATTATTTGAAACCAAGGTGTATATTGCGCTTCACGGATATTTGGTACACCCTTTGTGCCTAGTTTTTCCGAGTAGTCATTTGGTCTTTCTCGACTCCCTAAACTTGAAAAGACCGGGCTAAGCGCTTGTCCTTTCACGTCGTGTCAACTCAAAGAGATAGAGTCATCTTTATCGTTTTCGACTTCTTAAAATATGAAACTGTGAGAATTTACTTTCCAATGTGGTAAAATTAATCTACGATTACACGCCGCTTAGATATTGCTTATTGACCGTTTGATCGTGTGCCCTTAACCTTTTTCACTCGTGTGTATTTGATTTTGATGGCAACCTTTTGTAGAGTTTACCAACCAAGGAATCCCCTCGAAGAGAATCGTTGTCATTTTCCCCCTTTGGAAATGTTGGTGCCTCATGGCGACGTTGTCCCTTCCTCGGATTAACTGGGTTTCGGCTCACACTTCCAAACTCGTAGTTCCGAATGTCTCCACTATCGTTCAACTGGCCCCGACTTCGAACGACATCATGTTGATTCCAAGGTGGACCTCTCCCTCTTCGCCCGTTTTCGCGTCCTCCTCTACTTCGCCCGGTGAAAGTCCTGGATTCAAGTAACCGTACAGAAGAAGAAGAAGAAGACAAAGAAGAAGAAGTCTCGATAAGCGAGAGGCTAAATGTACCTGGCCATCGCCTCCGAGATATCTCCTCTGATAAACCTTCCAACCCTCCACCTGAGAGTCAAGTTCCTCGCTCACAGTACTCGGAGACCATCTTTCTTCGAGATTGCCTCGGCATTCCCAAGGTGCTCAAGGGTCCAACTGCCGCCCACCCGTTGCCTTTGGCTTCCCGGAGTCAAGTTGGGGGCACGTCTTCACCGGCCGTTGATAAGAATCCCAAGAAGCCAGTGGTAAGATCACCAATCCCTCGTAAGTTGTGTGAAGGGCACCATGCCATTCACCTTTGTCCTTATATGGAGATGAAGCCAAGCAAGTCTTGGAAAACTCCACCTGCTCTACACTACCGCTTCCACCCGGTTATAATCGGCTTTCGAGTCCTCCGCCACCGATCTCACGATTCATCAAGAGTCATCCTTGGTCGATCCCACTCCCCTTAAATTCAAATTCACGAATCCGTCCTCGACCAACCAATGTCGTCTGACGGCTGAACCGGCCTGCCCACGTGCACTGTGTCTTTTCCGTCGATGAGGGATCTCACACCCCCATGTCCTTTCCTCGATCTCTTCGCATTCTTCGCACTTGGAGAAAGATTCTCCCGTCCGTACTTCAAGAAACCCTCCTCCGCTCCCATAATGGAGGCTCCAGAGATATCTTTCCCGTCGAGATGGAGGTCATGAGGATGCTTCTTCTCTACCGTAACATCGTGGAAGACTCTCGTATCTCGCATGGTAGCCTCCTCCGAGTGTAGCTTGGTCGCTTCCTTTGATCGGAATCGATTCACAGATTTCGCTCCGTCTGTGCCTTTCGAGATCACGCATGCCTGGTCTCTGTTGTACCAAAGACCATTATGCATTTAAGGTGCCTCTGTTAGTATTATGTCATCAACTACCTCGGCAAGCTTTCTGCCGCCGCTTTGCGCTCACATGCCAGACCACACATTCAATAGAGAACGAGTCAACCGTTGTGATCCTTCCAAGGTTACCGTTACTTTGGGAGGGGTAAACCGTCCATATGGACGTGATGGTCGTTCTTCCGTGCCCCCTGATTTCAATCGCTTGGGGCGCGATTACACCTATGCCATGGGAGCACTTGTCTCTCCTCTTCGCGTGATGTGCTTTCCACATGAAGGACTCGATCAGGACCACGATCGCTGCTCTTTGTCCTAATATGGCATCCGGTCTCGCCATCACCCCCTCCTGTGTTTCTATCCACCCGTTGTATCCGCTCCACCGCGTGTCAACTATGTGGCTACTTACCCCGTGCCTGGTGCTCAAGGATGATACCAAGTAGTATACAAGCCACGGTATCAACCCGACTTCCGTGATGCTCTTCCAGATCGAAAAAGCGGAACTCGGGAAGCACCGCCTTCTTTGCTCATTTTGATGTAAGTCTGCTATACCTAAGCCCCCCGGGTCAAGCTTCTTAAAAAAAATGAAACCAGGATCTCGAGCATAGTTCCTTCGCTTGTGTCAAGCTCCTTAAAACATGAAACAAGTTGTTTGAGGATAGCTTCTTTTTAAGTGTGTCAACTCAAGTAAAATAATGAAACACGAGCATGTTCAATTCGACTCTTTTGTTTTGAACCTACCCATTTTCAATGGATCAAGTTTGGGGGTATGCACTCGAATTGAGACATCATGTCAGCAAGGTTCATTTTCCTCATTTCAAGCATAGTTCGTACATGTGTGTGTTCATGTGCTTTTAAGTCACGTAAAAATGAAATGCGTGATTAGATATATCAGGAATACATTTCGCATTGGGTCGTTTGTTGTGTAACCTATACATTAGATTACATTTGTATTAGACATTTGCATGACATAGAAAACATCATCACATGTAAAGAAAGATCCATCCAAAATAGTCATATGTATATATATATATATGTGTGTTTAAATGTTTCAGACAGCAGTAATTGCGAAACTCAAAAAATATGCATACTGCTCTTAGTACATCCTGAGACACTATGTCTCTCAAAAATAGGTGTGGTATAAATCCTAAGGACTAATCCGCATGGTGCTCATGGTAGCACGTCACCGCACGCACTAGGCGCCTCAAGATTCGTGGATCCCGATCTTAACTCCCACCGTATGGCGCCGGTATTCCACTTCCGTACGTCTCGATAGCCGGCATAGTCCTGGGATCCCAAGGGCAATCCCCGAGGTTCGGGAATGCTGTCTCTCCTCCTGCCTTCCCCGGATCTCGTGGGCGCAGCTGTGTCCTCCTAGAGATAGGAGACATCCCGCCGGGTCTCTCAGTCCTACATCTCGATGCATATATAATTGTGTTAAGACGAATGTGTGTTTACAAAAAATATATAAACATAAAACAAAATATGAGGTCTTACCTGTGTCATCCCGCCGTCTCTTCGGTAGTGGGAGATCTGGTCCCCCGTAAAGTCAATTCTAATAGGGCCAATCTTCCACAACGATCACCGGCGCCGTAGCCACCTAAAGAACTCGTCTCCAGACATCTTTTTGGCTACCTCGTATCCGGGGCATCGTGTCGCTCACGAGCCATTCTCGCTCTCGTGGTAATTCCGGGTGACTACCACATGGGCCTCTTGGCCTCGGGAAGGTTGGTAATGCATTCCGTATCAAACGATACCAAGATGGAACCATAGCCGAATCGTTTTGGGCTTTCCTCGTTTGCACTGGGTGAGTCGCCTTTTCATGTTAATCGTTAGCGCCAGTGCCGTTCAATCACACGGGGGACCCATGCATTCTTAGCTGCAGTTGAGTCTTTGTAGCCTCATGCTCCTCGGCGATCCAAGAACCTCGTAATGGTATGGAGTACTACTCTCTGCCAGATCAGTGATGGTGGAGATGTATACCTTCTTACTTCCCGATCCTCTTTGTGTGCCCTCACACCCGTGCCATTACTTCTTCCATCTTTTCCTGCATGGTCTCTGCCTGGGGCCAATACCGTGGGATTGACTCATGACAATTCAAAGTTGATGAAATAAATGCTTGACCTCCAATTCTAACACCGGTCTCGAGGGCTTGAAACACTGCTCATTTTCATCCCGCATGTCGATTAGATATTCGAGGAGCCTGTGCCGTAGCTCGTAAACATGGCGTGAGGAAGAATTTTTCAAGCCACGCCTCTATGAGCATTCATACAAGCTTGGCTTGCATGGTCTCTTCATCCTCATCTCCGTGCCTCGTTCCTTTCCATTCGGAGCCACATTTTGAGGGTTATCCGCATTCATATGGTCAAACCCCCGATTAGATCTTTTGAGAGCTTCAAATTTCAAGAAATTTGGTTTAAATAATTTAATTTAGGCTTTGAAATTTAACTTAAGGCCGGCGCTACGTTTGTTAACAAATACACTGTGGCGCGGGCCCTTTTAATAAAAGAGCCCGCTGGCGCGGGTCCGTGCCCGATACCCGCGCCAATGGGCTCCCGCCCTAAAATTTTAAAATGGCTACACAAAGCCGGGATGAAGGAAAACATTAAAAATGTATGGAAAGGAAGAGCAAAGGAGCGCCTTCATCCGTGATGTATTTGAGAAGTCAATGGTTGTCCGGATTGGTCGTGCATCGTCGACGAAATTTTCGTCTCCAAATGGACCACCGTTGCTTTCACTGCTGCAAATATTAAAGTACTTTTGTTTTTACCAATTGGACATATTTATAACTTTTTCGACGTTAAATGAATTTTTTTTAAAAGTTATTTTTATCATATATTCACATATGTTATGTCGAAATGGATTTTACGCTTGTTTTGTATGTGCAAAGAATGAAGCTATGACTTAAATGATGGAGATTCCAGTTGCATTTTATACTTTTTCTTTGATTCTCAAATACACCTAAAAGTCATCGAGTCATCTTTCACCACTCTCTAAACATGAAAGATTGTCGAGGCCCTTGTCGCTTGATCTCGTTAAAATGGACACGTAATCGACATTCACCCAAGAAAAAGTTTAACCCTTTTTCGGGTCGATGGATCGACACGGAAAGGAATACCCTAGCCTATCGCGACTAGGAGGTTTTCCTAGATATTGTTTTCTACCTTTTTCGGATCTGGGAACTATTTACTTAAAAGGGACTTGTGGAGTTTTCTTTTTTCCGCCGTCTTTTCAAACTCTAAACATGAAAAGACGCGAGTTCTTCCTTTGTCGACTCGCAAACCCCCGATGACACTCCATCTAGTCGAAATGACGTGGCTTCCGAGCTTCTCCTTCCTAGGACTCGTTAAATGCACTAGGATGGATTCGCCCGAAGGGCTGACTTATATCACAAGCATATGCCATCCTCCTTTCAAGCTTGTTATAAAAACAATTGGGGTACTGCCTTTTTAAATGGGGAAATGAACCATCAACAAGCTAATGTCATAAAGATGGTCGCTTCTCAACACATCAACCGCACTCCGTGCCCAAGCCAGACACCTCTCATCTCGTTGCTTCACTTTGCTTCCATGGGTTTGGGTAATCTCTTTTGACCTCTCATCTGCTCACTGCCTCGTCGCCATGACCTTTGATCCGTTGATGTCAAATACTGCCAAGTCCATTGTCGTGCCGTTCATGTGTTCAAGAGAAGTTGGCCTCTGCAAATATCAACCTTCCTCTGTTTCTCATATGGTTCTGATTCACAACAAAACATTATGTTCCTCTGTCTCGTGTCGAGGATGTGGGAATAATTATGGCCCACCTTCGATCGAGACTACTTCCGTCGGCTTAACCATTATCTGTGGTTATCTCAGACTTTGATAGCAGCCTTGGAGTTTCGTATGCCTGACGTAAGGTGTTCGTCGCATTCGACGTGAGGTTTACATCATTGGCCTCCGATCGAGTGATTCTGCGGGTGTTCGACGTCAACTCATTTATTCGCACGCCGTAGATTGTACCTGTAGTACCTTGAGGACCATTGTCATTATTGGTGGTTTCTCTCGCGTCTGTTAACAACTTTCATCATTGGTTGGTAATCAGACGATGTTCTTGCATGTTCGACTTCAGCTCACATATTCGCATGCTTGAACTTGTACTTTGTTTGGGTCGAGATGGATCGCAAGACCCTGGATTGTGTCTGTTGTAATCCAGGCTACGATTGTGGATTATTATCATTATGTACATGACTCTTTGATTGGATGGATGTGACCATACCTGAGTCTATTTATTGATCCTCGTTGGATGGTCAAAGCACGAACACCTCAGATCCCGGATTATAGCAATACCTGCTTCGGATGGCACGCGCCCGCACACCATACACTGCGTACTTCAGATATCGTATTGTATCTTCCATAAAGCTTTCCCACGGCGGGCCTCTGGACATGTTCCCTGCAGCATTTCCTCACCCTCTCTCTCTCTCGGCCTCATGCGAGGGGGCATCTGTTACACAGTAATTTGTCACCGTCCCTACCATTCCCCGTCCCGCACAATGGAGGACCCATTATGTGACCTGTGAACACTGTCATGCCTTGAAAACATCATCAATGCATCCCTCTGAGTATGAGCTTCATTTCCCCTTGAGACATCTCCTTGCAAAATCCATGAAAAACAGCTCTTTTTGCATTGGCGCGGGTAGACAGTTCAGTGCTCGCGCCAATCAGGGAAATCCTGTAAAGAGGTTGCGCCACTTGGCGCTCTGTCATAGAGCAGCAATCGCGCCACCCATTTTAGGGACTGTTTTTTAAATATGGATGGCGGAAGTTGAGTTCAAACAAACTCACAACCATTGCCTATCTTGAGTTGGGAGGTTTGGCTGCGGGAGTTCTATGGAAAGGAAGTGGTTTTGCCACCTTCCATGGAACCTTCCTTGTTGATAGGGCCAATCCCATAATAATAGGGATCCCAACTCCCTCCTTCCCCATCTATAAAAGCCTGCTCAAATCCATGGCAAGCTAGTCTTGAAGTGCTGAAGCTTTGCATCTCCCTATTCCCAAGTGCCTTTGTGCCGTAAAGAATCCCTTCTTTCCCTTAAGGCCAACTCAAGTGAGGAGACCATTGTTACGAGACTCTGGAGAGGTTTTCCCTTTCCTTGGCGAGCTTTGCGAGACGTGGACGACCGGAGACCCGTTCGAAAGAGGCTGCGACGTCAGAACTTGGTTGTAACTTCTATTCGTTTATCATTTAATAGATGACTATGATTATGGTTCCACTTCGTTTTCCATCATGTTAATGCGAGTAATATCTTTTCTCACCGATATTTAGTTACGTATGCTGGTTCCTATACTTGTATCTGTTCGTTTCTTCTATGTGCAGGTGTTCATCCGCGGAGATCGTGGAAGGATTGTGATCTGCCAGGGCTGAAGGACGGGGACACTTCTTCTTCAGATCATAGCGTTGGAATCCTGGCAGGCTTCTATCCCAAGTCTTTCATTCGTAATTAGGAGCTTGCGTCATAGCATTGTTTGTTTGTTGCCAGACCGCCGGGCTAGTAGGATCGCCCTCCGTCCGGCGAGGGGATTTCTCTCCCCCACAACAACATCGATGGATATTGACTGGGACAGATTATTTCACGAAATGGATCGAGGCCATCCCTGCCAAGCAAGCGAATGACACAGTAATTATTCAATTCCTGGAATCAAATATTTTATCTCATTTTGGTTGCCCATGTAAAATTGTGACAGATAATGCAGCTGCGTTCAGATCAAAGAAAATGATCAATTTCTGTGATAAATACAACATCATGCTAGGCCATTCAACAACGTATTATCCACAAGGCAACGGCCTGGCAGAGTCATCGAACAAATCACTAATCAATATAATTAAGAAAATGTTGGAGGCAAACAAAAGAAATTGGCACCGAAAGCTTATCAACGCATTGTGGGGAATTATATACAATATGCATGTATATATCCTGATTCTCCTAATCTCGTACTATTTAATTTCATGCAAAATACAATCCTTCCACTATAATTTTCGCGGAAATTGGTTCAATTATCGTAAAACACATGAAGCTAAATAAAAACACACATAACATACGAGCGAACGAGAAAGCCTCGAAGCTAAAAACCCCAACTATCATATTATGTATCATGGAGATCATATGACAATCTCATACAAAGCATACAAAGCTTATCATGCTCTCGCACAGCATAATCGTCATACACTACTCAGGACCAATCTTGCAAATCCATGCACCGATCTTTGCCTCTTGCTAGCCTGCCTCCACTGTGCAATCCAAGTTGATTACAAAGACCAATTCAATGTAATCCCACTCTCATTGACTACATTATTATCATTGGAAACTCCAATGTATATGTAGATGCAATTCATGCATCACTAGTAGTCACAAAGGATAGTCCATCTTGCCCTTTCACCTATCTCTCCACTGGGTCTCCACTAGAACTATCATGCACTGTAGTTAACTGTTGTATTGTTCAGTTGATTAATGAGTTATTATTTGTGAATTAATTAACTAATTAATTCATTCCACTCTCACTAGTGTATCATTCAATTAGATTAGATACAGCTAGCTCAACTGAGTCTAACTGAGTTAAACTGAATACAACTCCATGAACTACTTCTCCAACTCCAAAAAACTCTGTCACATGAGTTCTAACTGAATTCCTCCATGAAATAGCTCCAGTAAACCCTTAGGAATAGCATAATTCCTTCTGTCAGTTGCTGTGCCACATTTGTGCACTTAACTGAAGTGCTCCAAGAGAATAAGATAATGTTTAGAGTCCAAATATTATTAAGAGCTAATAATATTCGACATATCTATTTTTAGACTATGAATCTAAAAGTAGACTCCACCCAATATGTCTAAAAATAGAAGTCCATCTATTTTTCCAACTTGAACAACCATCCACAAATAGCATGCCACAACTCATAGAATATGATCGACATGTCTAAAAATAGACATAGTCTAAAAATAGACTTTGCGACAAAAATCACCTGTGTGGGCCCCACCTAGTTTAGGTGATCACTTTCCAACTAGGATCAGGAATGATGTTTCATGATGCCTCCTTCACTATTTCTTGTTGCAATCTTCAACACTTCCTCTCAACAAGAAAGGACGTCTTTGCCTTTACATGCGACATGCACCCATGCATCCGCCCCCGCAACTCTTGCAAGCGCCATGCAGCTCCATGCATCTACTCTGCAACTCTTCTGAAAATGAATAGGCTCCAAACAACTCAATCAGTCTGATGCATCTATCATCAAATTCTTCGACTTCTGCTAGTACCAACTGCACATGTCATCAGGAACCACTACGTTGTTGAACTCTTGCACCCATGCACTCTGCACTTGCATTCAACTCTGATTCGCGCTCCAGTATCTGACACTGTCAATTTGATCTACCTGCATCAATCCAACTAATCATGCTACTGCTGCACTTTTGGAATCTCGTAGCCAAGTTCAATTCATGAGATCCACATCCTCTCAATGAATCCTGCCCAGAAATCTCCTCTTGGGATTACTCATGCATGCCGCCCCACCTCTCACCTGGTGGTATAGCTGCATGCACTCCCTCCGCCCATTTGGCACGAAATTTCTTTGCATGAGTGGTTGCTCCCACTCCATGATCCTCATCTTGTGGCTGCTCAACATCCCGAGGTTCACTCTTACCTACATGCAAATCTTTCTCCCTCTCAAGCTTCAATTTCATGTCTTTCTTGCACTTCCCAACAGTAGGAAGCTCCGTAGAAATCCCATCTACTTCAAATCTATAAAGATTCTTCTGCATCTCCAGTTGTGGCTGCTCCACAACCTTTTGAGACTGCTTCTCACGCTGCATGTTGAGAGGATCCCTCTCAACCACCAAGTCACTAACCTCTGCTTTGCACCTCAAAGCTTTTCATGCATCTTGTACCTTAGTGCATGTAGATTCTTGGCTCGCGCACATTGCAATTGTCCCGCCGTCGCAAAATTTTCTAACAAAAGAGTTGATTTTAAATCGATGATATCTCCCTCATCCGAGCTCCGATTCGACCGATTTTTTTTTTCAATTTGGGTATTTTTTCGCAAGGAATCCAAATATGCTATTTTTTTCTGAAATTATTTCACCCAAATTTTCAGATATTCTTTGCAAACTCGCGCACCCAAAAATTCCTGCTCTCATTCCATGTAGAAAATCTATAACACAGCTCTGATACCATGTAGAAATTATATACAATATGCATGTATATATCCAGACTCTCCTGATCTCACAATATTTATCTTCTTGCAAAATACATAATCCTTCCACTATAATTCTTGCGGAAATTTAATCAACAATTGCAAAACACATGAAGCAATAAAAACACACATAACACAGTTGTTTAACGGGAAAGCCTGAAGCTGAAAACCCCAACTATCATGTTATGTATCATGGAGATCATATGAAAATATCATACAAAGCATACAAAGCTTATCACAAGCTCTCAGTACAGTACAATCATCATACACTAATCAAGACCAATCTTGCAAATCCATCCACCAATCTTTACCTCCTGCTAGCTTGCCTCCACTGCGCAATCCAAGCTGATTACAAAGACCAATTCGATGTAATCCCACTCTCATTGACTGCGTGATTATCATTGGCAACTCCAATGTATATATAGATGCAATTCATGCATCACTACTAGTCACAATAGATAGTCCATCTTTCCCTTTCACCTATCTCTCCACTAGTCTCCACTGAAACTGTCCATGCACTGAAGTTAACTGATGTATTCTTTAGTTGATTAATGAGTTTATAATTAGTGAATTAATTAATAATTAATTCGCACCACTCTCACTAGTGTATCAATCAGTTAGACTAGATACAACTAGCTCAACTATGTTTAGCTTAGTTAAACTGAACACAACTCCATTAACTTCCTCAATCAACTCCACCAAACTCTCTCACATGAGTTCTAACTAAAGTCCTCCATGCAATAGCTCCACTTAACCCTCAGGAATAGCGTAATTCCTTCTGTCAGCTCCTGTGCCACATCTGTGCACTTAACTGAAGTGCTCCAAGAGAATAAGACAATGTTTAGAGTCCAAATATTATTAAGAGCTAATAATATTCGACATATCTATTTTTAGACTGGCAATCTAAAAATAGATTCCGCCCAATATGTCTAAAAATAGAAGTCCATCTATTTTTCCAACTTGACCAACCATCCACAAATAGCATCCTGCAACTCATAGAATATGATCGACATGTCTAAAAATAGACTTTCATACAAAATCAATTGCAGGGCCCCACCTAGTTTAGGTGACTACTTTCCAGCTAGATCGTGAATGATTTTTCAGGATGCCTCCTTCACTATTTCTTTGCAATCTTCAACACTGTAAGAGTGCTTTCATGGGCTGTAAAAAATCAATAGGTATGTCACCTTTTGAGCTGGTTTATGGTACTGATGTTGTCTTTCCTACTTCTCTTATGGTTCCAGTTATGAGATTATTACAAGAAGTTGGCAGTGAAGATGATGACAACCAGTGAAGAATCAACCAGATGATCCACCTTCAACAAACAAGAGAAGAAGTGTCACAGAAAACGAGTCAGTTGTAGGAAAAGATTAAAAAGATCTATGACAGGAAGACTAAAGCAGAAAAGTTTCAGTTGGATGATGTAGTGTTGAAATGGGATGCAAGAAATGAAGACAAAGGGAAGCACGGTAAATTTGACAACCTTTGGAAGGGACCATATAGAATTACAACATACAGGGGTCAAAATGCCTTCTTGCTTTTAGAAATGGATGGCCAGGGTCATCCTGGAGGAGCAGTAAATGGTAGGTTATTGAAGCACTACCATTGTTGAAGACATGGATCAGAATTTGTCTCATCATAATTGTATATACCATTTTATTTTTCTAAAATCAAAGTTCAAAATGCACAGTCATTCAAGTTTGGGGCCCGAGGTGAAGGCTATAAAACTTGGATGATATGTGTATGGTTTGGTTTTATTTCAGTTTTCAGTCTTAGTCTAGAGTCAGAGTCAGTTTGCATTTGTGTCAATTTTCAACATTATTGACTCCATGCCCAATGGATAAAGGCTACTTGGTCTACGGTGTTCTTGGCACCTCCAAGGAGTTACCATCCCCATTGGAGCCAATGTTCCCTATTGGAGCCAATGATAGTGCTAGTCTAGTCATACTGCCATCAAGATCAAGACTCAGCTTCTCTTTGCATTTGCATATTAGGTGTCTCATACCGAATTAAACTGAACTAAACCATGATTCTGAGCTAAGATGATGAAGCATGCATCGTATAATGACATCGCTACACATCCCTAACTTCACAGAGAGCAAAAGTATAGCAATCTACTTTATGCATCCTCGATTTTCTCTTAGATCTCCGCCCCTGATAATCTCCACGGAACAACGCCCGAAGCAAAAGTGAATTCCGGGCAGCTCTCAACATGTATAGCATTTGGACAGACCTTGATCATAAATACACCCTATATAGCTCAAACTAATAACTGGGTATATAATAACTGGCCTTATTCATTATTCTTGGTCCCATGCACGTATGAACTTCTGAGTACCACGTATTATATTCTGGTTTGGCCGAGCCTTTATTATATGATTCATCCAGTTGAACCCACTCTGGCTAAGAATAGACTTACCTTTCTTTTCATGCCTGAACCTCATACTTATCACCTGAAGACCTAGCACCTGCCTTCTCTCTATATCACTTGGATTAATGAAGCGCTTAGTTAAGTATAAATTTCACCATTCCGCTAGGTCATGGATTCATTGATGGTAGTAATTTTTATCAGTTTTCCCTCATGAGGTACTTGCTGATTTTCCTTTCTATGGTCTTTAGTCATTAGTCACTTTTATTCTCAAAATCATATCAGTCATAGGATGGGTCTCATTAGTTTCTATGGTCTCACCATGGTCAAATTAATGAGTCAAATGTCAATAATATCAGTAAGGTCATGAGGAGGCCAATAAGCTCAAAGTCACAGCACCAGGAAGAATCAGAGAGACATTTTATTCAGTTTGATGTAATTTTTGCCTCAAAACCATGCTTTGAGGTGAAAACGTGATATTTTTCCTTTATTATTATTCATTATGTAATTCTATATCATCATGTGTAATAAGTCACAATTCAGAAGTTGTCATCTCCACAAAGTGATGTCCTTGCCTTCAGAGAAGTTTTATGCAGCATGTTCAGCACTAAATCATCCTCCAAGTAGATCCATCAGAAAGAGCTCGGAAAGAGCTTTCCAATGGTATACTACACTCTCAAAACTAACTTCTGGATTGAAATTTATGCTTAAGTGAAGTAAAAGTCCCTATATCCTCATATACCCTATTTCCCATTTTTCCCTTTAAAACTTTGTATTATTAAAGTTTAATATTTTTCTTTAGTAAAATCCCTTTCCCCCCACCCTCCAATTACATAATCGCATTATAATCATTGAAAAACACTTATGTGATTAAAACCACTTCCCCTCCATACTCCATTGAAACTTTATAATAAAAAGCTTTATATTATAAAGTCCCGCCATTCCCAACCACTTCCCCACCATACGTTGTGATGCAACTTTATTATAAATTTTTATATCATATAAAACCCTGACCCAAAGGTTCATCCCCTTTATATCGCAATCGCAAAGTTTGGAAATGCTATTCCGATTGTTCCATCCCAAAGGTTCCGAGGCGATCACGTTAAGTCCCTATCTCACCCCCGATCGCATCGCTCATCTTATAAAATCCCTCCAATTAGCCAATCGCAAATATCTTCGATGCGATTGATCGCATCGCAAAGTCTTGCGCCCTTCCTCTGATTGATCGCAACTTCCGATCCGCTCCCCCGATTGATATCCGACCATTGATTACCCCCGCCGATCAGACGGCCCATAATTAAACGCAGCCCCTCCTCCGATCGCATCACAAATCCCTTATGCTCCAATGCGATTGTATAGCTGACACCCTCCGATTACACCATCACTGTCGATCTTCCCTGCCGATCGGACGGCCCACAGCTAATCGGGCCATCGCAATCGACATTCCCCATATGTGTCACTCCGCTCCCCTCCGATTTCCGATTGCGATTAACCCCCAGTCCCACCACTTAAAACTTCCGCCCATTCATTACAAAGAGCCCTTTTCCTTTGTAAAGGTTAAAATTTTTATTATTTCATTATTACAAAGTTTTTTCCCTCTGGTTCCACATCCCCAAATCGCATCGGAAGATTTTAGTTATCCTTCCTATTCCCCGAAGCTCCGATTGCGATTTCACTATTTTCAAAATGTTTATTATATTATATCCCTTTCCCTGGTCCTTTCGATTCCGATTGCGATGGCGCCATATCACAATGTGTTTGTTATATATTATCTCTCCGCCCCGTCTATTGCGATTGCGATTTTTATATGATTCCCGCCTCCTCTCCCTTCCTTCCTATTCATTATTTTCCCTTCACTAAAGGCAAAGTTTCATTTCAAAGGCATGCTATTTAAAAAATCAGTTTTCTTCAGAATTAGAAATAGTGGAAAGAAAAGCAACAGTAAAAGGGCCGAGAGCTTATTTAAAACAAAGATCGTTACAGCAAGCAGCAAAATAGGAAATCAGTTCATCGGATTACCTATTTTCCTTCATACAGCCTAACAGCAAAATCTCCAAGTAGTCAAATGCATATTGTCCCTTATTCTTAGGGGCAGATTGTTGTATTTCTTTCTATGATTGTATTTCAGTTCTTCAACTGTTAGAACAACTCCCTTTTCTATGGATCTATGTTCCCACATTTCAGTGTATTTATTGTAATTATAAATTATTTGTAAGGATAGAGTCAGTAACGGAGAAAGTAGGGGAATAGTGTGGCAGAACATCTCTGCGCTACATTGTACAGTTTCACAGGAATTAATAAGAGATGCAGCTCTGATTTGTGGGATCCATGTGGTATGAGATTTAGCATTTGTTTTTCTCCTTTGTTTCATATGTGAAATGTTATGTGTTCCATTCATCCATAAACATTTCCTTTTGAATGCTTTCAAGATAGAAAGGTAGAATCCATTTTATATGCTCTGCCTTGGGGAATCATTCATACTCTGTATTTTTCTTCTGTTTGAAAAGGATCCATTTATTGTGCCCTTTTAAGCTTCTCAACAGTCTTTCCATCCCATCCTTATTTAGCTTTAATTGTTAAGTTTCTTGCCTATCTTGCCCCATGGAATGCCTGTGTCCTGATTTAATTCCTGGTTTCAACTGTCCCTTTTATCCCACACATCCCTGAAATTCATTCATTCATTTTATTAAAACCTTTTTCCCATCATTTTATCTAGCCTAATATCAGTCCATTTATTGTATTCCTTTGAATATTCTTTTACGATGAGAGCCCTCTCCTATCCTTGTAGGGCTAACTACAAGGCTGAGCATGGTTTAGTTGTTACCCTGATTTTCCTTTGCAGCCTGGGGTCCAATTCAGGTGCTAACACCTTGAAGCCTTTATGTGGAATATTGATTGATTAGGTTAAGATAAAGAGGTATCATTCAATCTTGCTCTTTGTCGATGCTTGTCAACTTATTTCATAGTTCCCAATAGCTTGAAATATTATGTTTAGGAGTTCCCTCTTCATAAATTAAGTTATTTGTTTAAATCTTGTATGTTTTCCCAAAATCTGAAGGTGAATTTCAAAAGTTGGGAGTTCTAATGCTTCTATGTTTCACTGAAATGTTCATCTTACATGTTTATCAGTTTGAGTATTTTTCATAGAGATTAATGGTTTGCCCTACCTCATGAGTTATGCTTCAGACTATAAATGAGTAAGACTTCTTATTCTTTTCCCAAACTTAATGTTCACTACACATCATACATCACTTTAAGGATCCATTGACCCTACTAAATCGGCCCTGTAATACACTCTGTTTCATCATTTAGACACTCTTGACTTTCACTTGACTCCATAGCCCAATGGCCTTGACATACTCTCACTCCAACTATTTCATTTGACCATCTTTCCCAACCAAAACAATCAACAAACCCTACACCTAATAACTAGCCTAAAATCAAAACCCTAGAGCAAAAATAACACATGCTTTGCATGCAATAGAGAGATCCCTCTCTGAGTCCAGGAAGGCTTGGTCCTCGGACTCCAAAGCTTGGTTCCATGTTACCCTGTCATTTGTTTTTCCAATCTGCCAAATCACGAGACCCTAACAGGTGGTGGCCTGTAAATAAGGATGCAAAGGAATATTGTAGAGCATGTGATGCATGTTAAAGAATAGGGAATCCTTCTACAAGGGATGAGATTCCATTGGTTCCACAAGTGGCATTGCATTATTTTTATAGATGGAGTATTGATTTTGTTGGACCAATCAACCCACCTGGAAAGAATACTAGTGTGAGGTACATAAAATCTGCGACTGATTATCTGACATGATGGGTTGAAGCAAAACCAGTAAGGAACTGGAGTGAATTTTTTTTTAATACATATCGTCTCGATTTGGCTGCTCGAAGATCTTGATGAGTGATCAAGGTTCACATTTTCTGAATAAGACTATGAAGCATTAATTAAGGAGTTTCAAGTCTATCATTAGAAGATTACTCATCATCCTCGGGCCAATGGAACAATGGAATATTTTAATAAGATTTTGGATAATGCACTCACCAAAGTATGAAATGTGAATAGAGATGACTGGGATATCATAATTCCAACTATTTTATGGGCTTACATGACCATATGAAATAAGTTGACAAGACAGACACCATTTAGGTTGGTGTATGGGCATGAAGTTGTGATGCCCATGGAGTATATTGTGCCCAGCTTGAGAATTGCAACCTTCACAGATATGGCAGAGCCTGAAACAATGGAGGAAAGAATGTCAAATTTGATTGCCCTAGAAGAAGATAGATTTGTAGAAATATTCCATCAGCAGGTGCATAAAGAAAGAGAAAAGGCCTGGCATGACAGACATATCAAGAAAAAGTAGTTAAAATTCAAAGACCTTGTTCTCCTCTATGAAAGTAAGTTTGTGAAATTTCCAGGGAAGTTTAAGATGCATTGGTTGGGCCCATATCTTATCAAGTAGATTACGGATGGAGGTGCAGTTCAATTGGAAAATTTTAATCGATAATTGATTCAGGGAAGGGTAAATGGCAGTAGGTTGAAGTTTTACAGGGACGACCCTGCCCCTACAACCTCACTCTGAAGAAGAAAGGAGGAAATTCTTAGTGCCACATGGAGTTGAAAGTAGGCACTGGACTATACACTACACTATAGAAATAGGTTTGATGGAGGAAGTTTCTTTGCTATAGTATAGATTATGTCTAAGATCATAGGAGCCATGGTGTACGAAGGATTGTGTGTTGTAATATGAATGTGTCAGAGTTCATTGAAAAAAATGACCATTAGAAGATAAACTTTTTATTGGAGGAGCGGAAAATCACATTTATGGAGATAGGTTGACAAAGATCCAAGGATAGATATGCAGTTAATGAGAAAAAATCGAGAAATATCTAAGCTAATAATGAGGTTATAAGTTCAATATTGCTATAAAAAGCTGCATCCAGCCAAAATTTTGGTACTTTGCTGTCTGAGAGATAAAAAATTTATAAGTATCGAGAAGTTGTGCGACTGTATGAACAGTGAAGAATTTATCCCCATTTTCGAAAAGAAAGGTCTAGCAAGACTCATGGAAGCCACAACACCGTCTAGTACACCCGCAACATCTCCCTCACTCGCATCAGCATCGCCCCTCTCACAGTGGAAATCTCCGAGGAAGAAAATATTCAAGGAGAAAAGAATAAAACACAAGCAGGATAAGAAACCTGTCAAGTCGCAACCAAAACCTGAACTAGTAAGAGACTGAGAATAAGAAGTCGATAAGGAATGCATGGAAACAAAGAGCACAACACTCCCATCCCCTCTTCCACCATACATTCCACCTAGGAAACCTAATGCAAAACCAGTTAAGGTTTCAAAAGATGCAAAGTATGGCACATTTACATCGATGCTACCACAGAAAGTGCCATTTGAGGGAGAATTTTTTTGAAATATTCCGTAGTTGAATTTCGTAGACTACGACTTCAATGATCGAAAAAAATACCCGCAATTCGCACCAGGACAGTAACTGAAGCAGGTCAACTACCTAGAGAGTGGCATGACAATATTGGAGTTGCATCAGTGGGCGAAAGGGTTGGAGTAGTATAGATTACTGAATATGTTGAATGTGTCACACTTCAGTAGAGGTACAACCAGCAAAACCTATGTAATATAGTTTCTCATGATGGTGCACGAAGTATTCCTTTGGCTGGGAAAGAGGATCCCAATTGATGAGATGCTGATATGGAGAATCACCAGGTTGCCTTATCAAGGGCGGGACCCTATAGAAGAGTTTGTGGGAAAAGACAAAGACAAAGCAATAGCGCGAAACATGAAGGAGAAGTTTGGGATAAAAAAAGGGAAGTGGGGCTACGACATCAATTCGATCAGTGACTAGGGAGTCTGCTTCACCACACACATCCTGGCTGGGAAGATTATGAGAAAGTGTCAGGCAAACAAAGTACCTGGAGAAGTAGTATCATTGGATGCACAGTGCAAAAATGGGGTTTAGTACAACTCGGTTGGATATATGTGCAAGGAGTTTCTTGATGATTGTGGCAAAGCCCCAGAGAAAGGTACAACCTTTCACTATGCATGGTTGATTCTGATTATAACAATGTTGGCATGGAAAGAATCAGAGGAGTTGCATTTTCCTGTGGTAGAAGCAGATGTATGCAAAGTCGTGCAGTATGTCTCACTCTGGTATACCAATGAGCCATCGTGCACACATGAGAACATAATATTTTTTTCTTATATCATATAGATTTGCACATGTTGGTGAACCAACACCCTTAATTTTCACCAAGATTTTACAAAACATATAATTATGTTGTGAAGTTAAAGGCCGATTTCCAGAGATTGCATGTGCAGGCACGAAGAGATACAATGAAGACATGGAATCCTCTGCCATACTTGTTCATTGAAAATGATCTTGCTACACTAATACAACAGTGGCCCGTAGAATGGATGACTGCGTTGGAGGAAGAGGCAGAGTGATCTGAAAATGAAAGTATTTGTTTTGCGGTTCAAAGTATTCATTTCCATTAAATTAAGTGTGCAAAGTGTTTGTACTATTTTGCAAGTGAAACAAAGTGATTTTGGTAACTGTTTATGAATTTAAGTGTGAGGGAGTGTTGTTTTAATTTACTGTTTAACAACTTTAATCTGAATAACACAGCAGAATAACTTCACCATAAACACACAGCAACATGATGAGGCAGTTCATTCCTCTTGGGCTACTTCTGTCGGGTCCAAGGCTCTCAATGGGCATGTCCTTGATATATTATGATGCTCAAATTGGTAATACAGTGAAAAGAAGGCCTAAACAGACCAAACCAGATGTAAAAATGAATTCATAATGCAGAAATTAATATAAATTGACTTTTTTTTCACCTCAAATGGTTAAACATATCCCAATACAGCTCCAACACCCTCTGGGCCCTAATGGCTCTCCAAGCTTCCCTAAAGAAAAAGTACCTAAAGATCAACTCTGTTGGCTTTGCAACCTGTTCCAATGGCTCTAGAATGCTGAGAATACCTGAAATCAAAAACAATTTCGTCCAAAAAGGTTCAGTATTGGAGAAGTTATGGCCCAAACAGTGTTTTTGCCCAATGTCATAAAAAATCCCACTAAATTTGAACAAACTGGAGTTAACCCCGCTAAAAATGGCAATGGCGTCGAAATTGGCGGACTCCGCCCAAATCTATCGAAACCACTGGCAGTTATCATTTATTGTTAAGGGGTGCGGTTACATTAAGCCTCTGCATAGACTGCCGGCACTTTTGGTTAACAAACCACGTTTAAAAACAAACTCCGGAAGTTTATGAAACCATATCATTATCCGTTTAACATTTATGTGCGCTGTCACATGAGTTATTAAGGCTACCTGTTAGCCGTTACCCAAAATTCTGCCAACTCCTTGGAACCCGGAGTCGTGGTTCCATCTGCCAGCTGTAAACAACTTACATACTCCATCATTAACACGTGAAGGGTTACGTTACCTATTCCACCATACCATAACTATGTAATATGTCCACCATATTCAATTAATGTGTAAGGAACTTGGGATTTGGGTATGCCTCCACGTGAGGATTTTAAAAATAGATTTGGTTTTGAGTTTTAATTTAATATGTGGATTAAATTAATATAATTAATATATATATATATATATATATATATATATATATATATATATATATAAAATGAATATTTAATATATATAAAAAAATATTAATATAATATATGATTTTTTAAAATCAAATAAAATATTAAATATTTATATATATAAAACATTAATTAAATTTTAATATATTAAAAATATTTCTTCACATTAAAATCATGAACCCATACTCAATATTGAAGAACATTGGGTGATTTCAAAATGCAATAACTTTCACATACGACGTCAGATTTGCGTTCCGTTCGCGGTGCCAGAATCGCAGCAATGAGGCCTTTCCAGTCATTCAGGTTTAAACCAATTCTGAGAAATTCCATTTTTGAGCATTTTTTTCCACTTAGGACATGATCACTTGATCACAGAGGGTAGCAAGACAGATGAAGAAACATGTTGTCTCGAGTGGAAAATATAAGGAATATGAGGACAAATAGGAATCAAAGAAAGACCGTGAGCATGATGAGGGTCAGAAGGATCCTCCTGGAGGTGATGAGAAGGACATGGAGAAGACATCGACAGACAAAGGAAAGCAGAAGATACATAACGAAGCTTCCCCCAGGAGAAAGAAGAAGTAGAAGGATGATAATTCAAAGGCCATAATGCCATTGGTCCTTACTGAAAGGGACATAGACAAGATCAGGGAGAAGATACAGGCGATAACAACGGAGTGCTGGAACAAGATAGAGGATCGCTACGACACACTTCTAACAAGAGTTGAGCAGAGTATTGCATAGTTAAAGCTCTTGGCACAGACAACAAGGAAACCAATGCAGACAAGGGTAGGGCTCCCAAAAGAAAGACTAATAAAGATGACCTTTGGGATGAAAATAATGCAGATACCTGTCGGAGCTCTATAATTTGACTTTGCCGAAGGAAAGCATAAGGCTAAAGGTTGGGACCATGTCAATATAAACATCGTCGCGCTGTCAATTCTGGTATTGAATGATCTACGTCAAGGAATCATCAACGAGCTGAAGAATCAATAATGACACACCTCCGAGATGAACATTCAGGTAGAACATGAGCAAGTTTCGCTGAAGAGAAGGATGAGGCCAGACAACAACATCAGAGGTTAGAGGAAGTAGTTGAAATCACATGCAGGGAAGTTCCAAACATGGATGTCCACGAGGAGGAACCAATGGAAGACAAGATTGCAAAGCTCGGCCTTTCAATCAAGGAATCTAAAAAGAAGGTCGAAGATGTGAAGTTCAAGTACGAGCTAAAGATCAGTGATTTGCAAATGAATCTATAGTAAACGACACCACCAGAAGTTTGGGAACAAAGGGATATTGAAATAAAGGCTGCATTGGAAAGAATCTCCGCGACAGTGGCAGAATGTGGAAAGCTGATAGAAGATACTTTGTAGATTTGGAATTCGCTATAGGAAGATCCAAACATCCAGAAGATAGAATATTACATACAACAGAAGAAGAAGAAGTTAGAGGAAATTTGGACCACTGTGAAGACCTTACTTGTCTTGCAAGAGCTCACCAGGATCAATGAAGGAAAGGTCCTTCAGAAGCAGATATAAGAACTGAGGAAAGAGGAGAAGGCTTTTACAGAGAGAACTCAACCATGGCAGGATGAGGCTCTCAAGCTTTCGCAGGAAGTGAATGGGAAGCTCCAGGAGCTTCGACAAATGGAAGGAGCAGTTACGAAGAAGACTACAGGCACAGTGATAAAATAACTTCTAGAAGGGGTGCGCAGTGAAGATAAGTAGGCAACAAAGATACTACAATAGTACAATGTCACCTACAACAACATCGCAGCAAAAATCAGAGGCAAAGAAATTGAATGAATTGGGACGAGTCACATGTGAGTGTTGGGGGCATGTTGGACACAACCCAACTTGGCCTAGATTTTGATGAAAACTCTGAATTTTGAGGAGCAGAGTGCGAAGTTGACCACACAGTGGAGCATGTTAGATATATTGCGTAGTATCTTAGGGGCTTCAGGGTTGGTCGAAGAACCTCCTTTTTGTAACGATTTTTGGGTTATATTTTCTTGTTTTGTGGATACCATGGTATTTTGTCGATGCAATATTATATAAATATATTTAATGCTATATTTTGGGAGACATCATGACCAAATGTTGTTCTATGGCTAAGGTCTAGTTGTGATATGTATCTTGTATTGAAGGGAAGGATCTGGAGTTGAGTACACAGAGACCTTGGAAGAGTATGCAACTTAGTGCGCAGACCACCTACGGTTGTGTGCGCTAGTAGAAGAGTTGATTGTAATCAAAGATCCATCATAATAAAGAAGTTGTTTGGGTTGATATTATGTGTTCTTATGTGTTTTTTGTACCTATTTGCTTAATATATGTTATTGCAAAGTTGTTGATACAGTTGCATATTAGGTGAGTGCAGTAATAATTTATGATGTTAAATAATGTGTTTTTGTGATTAAGTGGATGTTGCAAAGTGATTTGTGAACTTGTGAAGAATAAAACATAAGAATACCACATCGCGTAGTCCCTCAAGGCTGCAGAAACCTGGTTCTACAACCACCCATAGTCACTTCGGGTGATATTGCGATCTGCTTCCAGGTCATTGCCGAAAGGGCTAGTGATCAAGGGTTTTGTTGGTGCGCAGTATAGATCGAACCTGGGTCAAGCCCAAACCAAGCCAACACCTCCCCACTATTGAAGTAGGGCCCATAGACATAGTGCACAGTAGATGAAATCCATTATCAAACATGGTGTGCATTGTCTTATGGTTTCCATTATGTTGCTTCTTCTTTATGTTTTTTGCATAAATGGTTTTTACAGGCTTTTTCAAGCAATTCTAAAAACATCATAGAAGAAAATATATTGGTTAATGTCAGAAAATGAGATAATTGTGGATCACTCATTTTATGAGTGGAAAAGTAGGACTTTGTCGCTCCTCTAGACATGCCCTTCTAGTGGTTTGTTGTTAGCTTTGGTTTTTTGTCTGTATTGATTTTGTTTTTTCTCTATGGTGCCAAGCCTAGACTTTTTTTTATGAAGCTTTTTCCTGCTAGAATTTGGTCTCATATATTTTGTTATGAATTGTAAGTTACTTCTCCATTGTTTGTATTTAATATGGATGTCTTCGTCTATCAAAATTGTTTCTCTCCATAGAATCTCTTGATGAATCTAGTTTTTGGGGATTACAGAAAGTTGTAAAATTTAAATACCTTTTATTCTAATTAAATATAATTGGTTTTTTTCTCATGGTAAAAAAATACAAATTTATGTCATGTGTAGTGTCTATGGAAACCCTCTATCATACATCCAATAAATTACAGAGCTTACGTTAAGGGAGAAAATCATTAACAAATATATATTTCAATAACATCTGCATATAAGTGATGTCCATATAAAATAGGCAGTTACAAAAATATGAACGCAAAAAAAATGCTAATTTGATGGAAGAGATTACTTGCCATAGGTACTGGTTAAATAGATGGGAATAGTCATTATTTAATTTAAAATTTTCATATTGATGATAGTGTTTACATAATTTTTAAGATGAAAATTATAAAATATTTACAATATTAAAATTTCAACCTGAAGTTCTAAAAAATATAGAATATTTTTATATGGTTGAGACTTGTAGAAAATCCTTCATGGTGTTGAGATTCCAAAATAAGTACAAATTCATTTATAATGGGTATTTGTATGTATTAGAAAAGGTTTTTTCTTCCTCTCCACTTATACCATGAGATTTTGTATTATGCATACTTAATTTTAAATCTTGAACAGTAAACCCTGAAGCTTAAAGGTTGAGACTCACATGAAATTCCCATGTCACCCATGGGCCACTGGTATGTTATACAAAACACTAACTTATGGGGACATAGTAATTAAATTAAGGGTTTTTATTTGTCCTATTGAAATAATAGAACTAACTTTTCTTGTTTATCTAAGTGAAATAGCTATTTTCTGTTTAATTTAAAAGTTTTTATGTAGTTTCTTTAGTGTTGTGCATTGTTGTAAAACCTTGGTTTTTGTAAAATAGATCTATTTATTAGTTTAATTAAAAAAAAAGATCTATTTCATGGTTAGATATGGAAAATGAATCTAGTTCACTATTGGATATGGAAATATAAAATATATGTTTATGCATTCAATACATTCATAGTTGAATCTAAACTCAACTAGTTTCATCCTTTCAAATGTTGGAAAGGAAACATGTGAGCTCATTTCTTTCTTACTTATTGGAAGATTATGAATTTCTTCAAAATGCATTCCCATATATTATTATTGATTGAAATGTTTTTTTTTTTATCAACAAGTACAGGCCTCCTTCTATTAACTATTTAAATGTTTACATACAGTGATCTTCCAGCTCTCCAGAAACCAGACCATGTGTCCAAACTTACAAAATCTTCTCTGCCCATATCGGGAAACCAGAGGAAAGTCTAGTCTGATGGGCCCCTAACAAAGGTAGTAGAGCCAAAAATCCCACTTGCAACCAACTAAACCAACTAAGACTGTGAGCTATAGACATTACACGATTGAAATCACACAGATAACTTAACCTAACAAAAAGGGGCCAAGGCAGCTAATTAGTCCCAGTCCTAGTCCTCCCCTCCCTGCCTTTCCGACTCTTGCTTGGTCTCATCTTTCTCTTCTTCTCTATCCCCGGCTGCTTCCAGCGGGAGTACATTGTCGGGCTGCAGGATGTCGATATATGCAGCTATGACCCGGGTGTCTTGCAGTTTTTTAAGGCTTTTTCCCAATGCTTCCCTAATGCTGCTAAGGTTTTCCCCAACCGCTTACCCAATTCTCCTCCTCCCCCGAATTAGATGGCCCAAGAGGATCCTTGACACCCAGAACGGGTGCACCTCGAATCCCCTCCCATACTCTCGATATAGAGACTTAAACAAGTCCACCTCCATTTTTGAAATGGCGTAGGCATCCTCATCGTCATTATCAGCGAAGAACAGAGACTCCCAATCTATTTGGCCTCCCCATTTCTCCGGTTGAGAAGGCTGCTCAGTTGTTCCGCTCTTGAACTCTTCTCCTCTACCACTCCCTCTTCCATGACCCATACATTGACGACCCTAAAATGGGCGACCCGCCATCCTCTCTTCTAGATGTGAGCGTTGACAGACCTCAGCCACCGCCTTCAACGCAGCTCCACCACCTTTCTATCCGACCACCCTGTACCGTACTTCCACACACGTCTCTTGCCCCTTCTATTCATAAATCCATCCCAGCCTCCCCAATATCCTGTGCCTCCTTCCCTCCATATACCAACAATAATACCTTCGCATGCGCTCAAACTGGGACAGAGGTGGTGCCTCCCCCCCTCGGGATCTTGCATCCCCAATGCCTCCGCCTCCATTTTTCCATCTTGCCTATTGATAATCGCTATCACCATCCTTCCCCTGTTTAAACTGTCACCCCTCAGCATGCCTGCAGCCACATCGCTGTCTACATGCATACCCGTGGTGAGCATGTGGCACCCTTCCTACCTCCAATGGGACATGGTCACCCACATTGGGGTTTATTGATTGAAATGTTAGAATGCTCCTAAGTTCTTATTTAAGTGGGTTCAAACTTGTTATGCTTATAGACATGCCTATTTTGAAATAGGGCTTACATAATTTTAAATTAATTATCAATAATTAATAGGTAGATGATTGAGATCTAAGCTCTATAAAATATCCACTAAATGCTTTTAATAGTAGTCACATATAGAGGATTGAAATTTATTTCAAAGATAATTATGTTTTTTTTCCTTTTCAATATAATTAAAATAAATTAAAAAATTATTAAAATAAATTATGTTTAAAAACTTTTGACTTTGAAATGTGGTATTGATAAGTCATGGTATTGGCTCATGTTCTTGTAATCAAGCCTATGTACAAGTTAAGAATCTCCATGGTGAAGTGAAGATGAATCTTCATGATAAAGAATCCAGTTATATATTTTTAAAACATATATTTGTTATATTTGTTTAACTGGTATATATTAACTCTTTTCCTAATCAATAATAATAATAATAACAATAACTTAAAAAGTTATAATTTAATTAATTTTTATAATATTTTCTTTTTAATATTGGCAATGTGTCATATATAATGAGGTAAATGTTTTTATGTTTATCATTGATGGATGTTTATTAATGCTTACCAACCATCAAAATTATATAATGCATTTGCACGAATTTTATTGTTTATAAACCATCTAAATTATATAGTTGCATAAGTTTTATTGTTTATAAAATCCTCATTTAATCCAATTCATCACTTTACAAGTTGCAATCAATCATTCCACTTCAAAATACATTAAAGTTAAAGAGTTTCATCAAACTATTTAAGAAATTTTAACATGATTTCTAAAATTTAATATGATTTGTAAAACTTTTAAAATTACATGAATAATTACTATACATGATTATACATTAATTTGACCTTACATATAAATACAAATAAATATGTTTTATCATTTTCAAATAATATAAAACATGTATATCTACAATATTTTTTGGTTGAACCATATTTTATAATTAAATTAGAATTGAATTTTTTTATCAAAACAGGTTGGAATAATGATCCAAAATAAAATTTATATCATGAATTTATGACTTAGCAAGAACAAAGACTTTAGGAAGGTGGAGGAGCTTACATCTTGAGCCTTATTACAAGGGACCAAAGTTGTCACACTAAAAAGGGTGGAGGGTATAACATTCCATTGAGGCAATTAATTTGTCGTTAGGGAGAAGAGATTAATAAAAATAATAATTTATAATAAGTGAAAATTGCTTTTACTTGGCCAAGAGTTTGTCTTAGTCAAACACACTAGGGACATAAAACTCAAAAACATCTAGCAAGAATGAAAATCTAAATTTATAGCAATAAAAACCACCAATAATTAACTCCAAGTAACACTATTTTTCTTAAATAAAACTGATAAATCAATCTACATTCACAAAGAGCAATTATCCAACACCTATTTTGATAACCAAATAAATTTTCCCACTGTATTTAATAAGAAATTTCCTTACAAAGAAGGAGACCATTAAATTTATTCCCTGAACCGTTGGATGGCGAATTTTAACGTGGAAAGAAAACAATTTCTTATTGAGGGAGCCCCTGGAAAGTGTGCCTTACAATGTACTTCCATGGAATGGAGTGCTGTAAAAGAAAAGACCGCGTGGCCTCTTGCCCTCACATTACAACGATTTGTCAATTCGATTCGGAACAGCTGTTGTCTACGTAAGTGGCATACCTTTTCTTGAAAAACCATTTCTTTTTTCCACAATCACACCTTCGTTACGGCCGGAACAATATGGTGGCCCTCTGTCCCACGCTATCGACACAACTGTAAGTCTGGATCGAGAGAATTGACTCTTGCACGACGAACATACAGCGTCAACGTACGCGTTAAAACCGCGTAAGAGTTTGATCGGAAAAAGCACTGCACCTCATAAACGCCCAGTTTGCGTAGCGTGGAAGCCCACATTACGCGCATTTATGAGTTTCAGTCTTTATTTATACACGACACGCCACAGAATTCGTAGCTCCTCCATTATTTCAGTCAGATTTCCAAACTCCTCAAATTTATTAGTTGCAACTTGCCCTTCATATCTCGAGGTGACATTTGAGGAAAGAAGTAGATGTTGGTTCTAGTGGTTTAGTGTATAATTTATGGATAGAAGTTTTTAATTGGCCAATTTGTAATATTTATAAAATAGTTGTATCTGGTCTAATAGAATATCAAGGCAAAGAATAGATTACGAAGAATGTTGAATATGAAAGATCGGCATCTGTTGAAAAGGCGGTTTTACAATGCGGCAAGATTGGTGATTGTGATGATGAGAAGGGGATTCGCAGCGAAACAATGGCAAAAGATGATGCTGAGGATCCATGATTACCAGAGGGCACTCATCAATGAATTGGAAACACCAACGGTGGGTTACGATCGCGTGTCGTTTAATTTTGAAGATCATTGGGAGGAGTTTTCTTGCAGCAGCACACCAGTGAAGGGTAATGAGAAGAGATCGTGGGATGATCATTTGCATTTTCTTCTCTTGAGAGCTCTGCCCTGTCTTTGTCCTACTGCCCATGAAGATCAAAATGAGAAAAACAATTGTTTTAGTATCAATGACGAACAGAAACAACAATGTTCCCGTGTTGATGAGTCTCCCAATTCCACCATGGATTATCTCGCCTCTCCTCAAATGGATTCTCTCTGCTCTCCTCAAGTTGACAGACGAGCAGAAGAGTTTATCACACTGTTCTATGAGCAGATGCGACTACAACGTCAAGATTCTTACCAGCAGTGCCAGGAAATGTTGGCCAGAGCCACCTAGTACAGTTTTTGGAGCACACTATTCGTCAATTTATTCATTGATAGAAACCCTAATAAAATCTTATGATTTTGCAAGAGACATTTATGTTGGTTTGGAAGTTGGGTTGTTTAACTATTTTATGTTTTCATTGAAAGTAGTTAAATGAGTTTTTTATTATTTAAAATATGTTTTTCTATTTAAAATCAAGATACTCAAATGTGTTTCAAAAAAATTTTAAAATACTAAAATTATAAAAAATTTCACAGTCAAATTTATACAGAGAATCTCTGCAAAATTTTAATCAAATTTGATCAAAATTATACTTAAAAACACTCCAAGTAAACTACAGCCTTCATAAAAGTTACATTGAGTTTTCTTCAATTTTCTGTGCAATTTAAGAAATCTCTTATGATCTGATTTCAATGTGATTTTAGTCTTTTCATTTCTACTTTGGTGTGAATTCACATCCTGATCATATGTTTTTATGAAAATAAATAAAAGATTTGTCTACTAAAATAATGGAAGTAAAGTTTCGTTGCCAGCTGGCTAATCTTTTTGTTTACAATTGAAATCACTTCATGTCATTGTGGGTTTTTTTTAATGTGGTTTTGTTGATTTCCTGATGCTTAGACGATTGAAATATAACGCAACTTTTCGTCGTGAGCTATTAAAAGTTGAGGTTTAGTTAAAGGGTTAAATGTTTCTGGCCATCAGGTTCCTATTACGCGAAATGCAAAATAATAATTTATGGAAATAAACATTTTTGAGTTGTCCTATGTCCACCACTAAGAGAGGTGATTGAGTGTCTTAGGTCAACCACAAAAATGACATTTAACCTCAAGAATCTAATTTAATCTCCTTCCAACATGGATGGGACACATCATTAAAAAGTTTTAAGTTTTTTTTATTTTTTATTTTTTATTTTTTATTATTATTATGTTGCATTAAAGGTTTTTATAATCTTTGTAGGCATAAGCCTTTTTAATAAGATGCAATGTTTCTCTTTAAAGCAAACATAATCATCCAACTTGCGGAGCAATCATCTAACTTGATGGTAGTCCTTTCTTTCATAGACTTGGTCTTGTTGTCTATGAAGTCTTCAATTTTTGTGTATTCATCTCCAACTTGATGGTAGGTTTTTTTTTTCATAAACTTTTTCTTGTGTCGAGTTTTCAAATTTCGTGTATTTATCTTTGTATGTATTATGGGGAGAGGTTTAATGTGTATAAGAATACTAAAAAATTGGATTTTGGATTTGGGTGGTTTTAAAATACGTTTATTAATTTTATTAGTATTTCTTTTCACAAGTTTGATGATGAGATGAAATTGTTGTAAATATTTGATCCACTTGTACTGTATTTCTTATTGAATCTTACTTTAGACCTACAAGTATTGCAATTGTTGGAGATCAATGTGGATGATGACCTCCTTTCCCATAAGATAGTGCTTCCATTTCTTAATAGCTTGCACTAGAGCATAGAGATCCTCGTCAAACTTTTGGTAGTCCAAGATTGTACCTTGAAACACAAAATGATAGCATACTTTCTCTTACCTCTTTGCATCAAGATTGCTCTCTTAACATATCCACGTGCATGTGTCTTGGGCAGTTTGTAGGGATTCTACAAGTTGGGCAATGCAAGAACGGGTGCTTCACTAATCTTTTGTTTACACTCTTTAAAAGCTTATGATTGGCTATTATGGCATAGAATGGTGCAACCACAACTGAAAAGGATGAGATAAAATTATGAAGGTATCATGATAATCCCATAAAGCTCACACTATAGTGATAAGAGTGGGAGTTCGCCACCATATTTGCAGGACCAATCTTGAATTCCTCTCTCCCAATCACATACTCCAAGTACACCGAATGCTATTAGGGAAATTCACATTTCTTGAGTTTTAGTAGTAATTGATTTTTCTTGGGATCTCTAATACCTAAATAAGATGTGAGTTGTAGTTTCACTAGTAGATCTAAGGATCAATGTACCATTCAAGTATATTATTATTTTAAAATTTAGAAAAGGTTGCGATGCATCATTTTCCACACACATAAATGTAGGTATTGCATTACATAAACTAGATGGCATGACCAACCATTCATATAAACCTTGCCTCATCTTGAAGGTGGTGTTCCTATATGTAATAAACTCTTGTAATTATGTCAAATAGTCCTATTTTTCATCACTAGTACAAAGGAGTACAAGTGCAAAATTGATTGACTAAAGGGAAGGCCAAAAGGGAGAACCAAAATTTTGGGAGTTGAAATGAAAAGGGAGAGCCAAAATTTCGAGAGTCGATCATCGAAAGGTTAGATATCGGAAAATACTAGAGAAGGTGGCATATCATAACCTGATATCCAAAGGTTGGTCATATCGAAGCCCGATATCGGAAGGTCTCAACATTGGATCCCGAACTTTGGGAGGTCAGACCTCGGAGCGTACAAAATCAGAGACTGGAGGTTGTGAAACCTCGGATTTTCATAACCCCTTAAGAATTGCAATTTTAAAGAAGTGCCAAGGTAGCGAGGAGCAGGGATGTATAAAGGAAATGATTTGCAAAACCAAGGACCCCAACGAGTCGTTCCCTCTCCTCCTATAGGATACATGACAATAGGTAACTGACCCTAAGAAGCTGACGAGGTAGGTGACATCAACATGATGTGGCACTACGAAGGACACACGGTAATTAGTTTTGACATTTTCGGGTGGCCTAGTGGGAAAAATCCATGTGACAATTGTCACCACTAAGGAAGCGCCATGTTGAGACGATGACATGAGCATGACGTCATCTTGGAGGTCAGCATATCGAAAGTTGGAGATCTCATAACTCCTGTGCAATTTCTTTTGAAAACTTTCTGATGAAAGAGGATCCGATGTTGGTTGGCATTTAGTCATGAGGAATTAGAGAACCAAGGGTGCAGGGCAGGGCCAAACACCCAAGTGCTATGGAACATATCGGGAATGGAGATCGACAATCTAGCATAAATTCATTTTGAAAAACATCTGATGAAAGGAGCTTCGATGTGACCGGTGCTTGGTCGTGGGGACCCAAAGGACCAAGGGTACAGAGCATGGCCTAGCACCTAAAGTGCTATGGCGAATATTGAGGATGGAAATATCATAACTTCACTGTAAATCAATTTTAAAATTGTTACGATGTGTGGTGCTTCCGATGTCGTATAGCATTTGGTCACAGAGCTCAAAAATATCGAAGGCAGAGAGTAAATACACTAAGAGATAGGCCCCCAGAAGGGCTATAAAGGCCTTAGAACCTAAGCGCTATGCCACCGGTCACGACACATGTCCTATGGTGGCTAAACAAAATTATGTTAAGCATAAAGGGGCTAAAGGCATCAAAATGTTGTAACTTTGTAACATTTGTTTTAATAGAGTTACGATATGTTAAGGCTTCAATACTACTATACCAAGGATTATGGAGGATGAATAGGTCGACAACTAATTAAATGCATGGAGAAGGTTGGCGGCGTAGCAGTAATGATGACTACAAAGATCGGTTGGTCAAGGCGAGGAGGACCACGATTTGTAAAGAAACGTTTGGGCATGTATTTTTCTGAGAAGTAATTCATCCTTGATATGTTCCATCAGTTCAGAGAAGCCATGTTGCTATAGATTTTGATCTTTTTGCAGTGTGACTGAGAATTACTTCTCAGTATGGAGATCACTCAAAGGCCCATTGTCAGTGGTTAATGTTACAGAAATGTGATCATTTCATCAATGCCCCACAACTCCAGATCATTAACACACCACAAACCTAGATAATGGAGCCCGATTCCACCTCAAGAAATCATAGGAATCGACAATGGAGATATTTTTTGTGTCAATTATGACACCTCACGTTTTTCATGTTTTGTAAATATTTCATTTCAAGAAGAAATAAAAAATTATTAAGACAACTAGGCCACTCACATGCTCAAACAACTGGCCAGTTCAGATAGCTATAACATTCAAGATATTTTGTAACTACTTGTTTGGAATCTCTCCCTATAAAAGGGAAGATGAACTTAATAGGATGGGTTTTGATTTTCCCAGTTCAAAAGGGTGTAATTTCTTCACAAAATTTTCAAGTTTGGGCCCGTAACATGTATTTCATCCTTAAAGATTAATGAATAATTCTCTAGTGATTTCAATCATTGGACTATGTAGTATGTGTTGTTCCTTTGTTTCTAACTTCATGTGTATTTTTCTTTCTTCAAACATTATGTGATTGTAGCTGTTGGATCCACTCTTAAGTCACAGATTTACTTATATTATGTGATAACCTATAGTACAATTGAGATATTGAGTTGAAAGCCTTAAAACACACTCCATAATGTCCGCACTTCATTTTCTTTATCTTTTCATTATTCTACTGGGATTTATTGCAAAGGATATTGTGTCTTTCCAACCCTCTGCATTAGGTTCCATCTTTATATTTATCCTCTCCATCTATTACTACAATGACCAATTAAGTTTCATTATCTCTTTGTAGGCCACCATATATGAACAGTTATTCTAGGGAATGATATATTGTTTATGTGTATATTGAATCTGCCTCTAAGAGGGGAAATTGAGCCAATTTTAAATCATTTTAAATTTATCTCTTGAGTAGCATTGATGCATCTTTAAGAGATACAAATATGTCCTAGGAAATGACCTCTCCTCAACCCGAGGGGTTGTCTCTAAGAGCTACAACATCTTCTGGCATTGTTGCTAGGGACGAATCAAAATATTTTCCTAGGGTACAACACTTGTGCGCTCCTTGGTTAGGTGAGAAAAAGGGGGCGTGGGTTGAAAATCTCTCACCTTGGCAACTCCAATGTTTAAAAGTTTTTTTTAGCACCCTGGTTTTCAAAAGGCCTCAGACTCGCTCTTAAAATTCTCAATAGAAAACTCCCCCTGTATTCGACCTTGAAAAAATAATATCTAGGAGGTTTCAGAAAGAGAGACCCCTTATTAATCTAGATCCTATGATCTCATTCCCTAAAGTGTCAACTTCCAGCTTTGAGAAGGTTGAAATAAACTGCTCTAGGTCCTCTTCTAAAGCCTTGGAATGTTCAGAAGAACATTGTCAATTATTTAGCTCATTTTCCCCAAGAGGCTTCTGTCAGTATACCTCTTTTCACTTTCTGATCCAAGATCTTTTTATTATAGATGCATAAAGAATTACATGTAAGAGAGCATTTGAAAATCATGAAAAAATTAAGCACATAAAATGAAGAGCAATGATAACATAAGATGCATGAGATCAAGACACCAAAATTTGATTACGAAGTTTATCCAATTAGGACTACATCTTTGGGTCCTGCTCAACAGTGGGGAGGCCTTCATTCATTAAGCAGCAAGAAGAAGAAGTACAAGTAAAATTACAAAAAGCACCCTTATACCTCAACTCTGGAAAATGGATGAAAAATGGAGAGCTCTGATGCAGAAATGGACATCACCGTTGAGTTCCTGTCGTCGAGAGGTGTAAAATCGACATAAAATTTGTCCAAAGCTGACACTGGAAAGTTCTACACCCCAGAGAATATTTTTGATGCCCGTCAATATTTCTTGGGAATGGTTCCGCCCCTCTCACCCACTTCAGGTTCCACTCCACTCTGTTGCTCTGCCTGGGCACACTACAAAAATGAGGATTTATATAAGGTGGAAGCTAGAGTGTACAAAGCGACTCCACTGGCATAGTGGTTAGCTCCTTCAATGGTGGAGGAGGGGTCGGGGGATCAAATCCTGCCCCTCCCATTGTGGTTGAACAAAATGAAAATATGGCAAGGGCGTTGGGCGGGTCCGCTCCATGCATCCTAACCCAACCACATCTCACCATGGTTCCCATTTTATGGTGGAATCTCCGAGGTGGAGGGGTTGACAACCCGCCCACAAAACCATTATACACATACGATATATATTATAGTTATGGGGTGGCAGGGTTGGTGGTCCAACACCTCTTTTATTTTATTTTATTTTTTAAATTATTTCCCATTTTTAAAAATTATCAAACACGGAGGTCATTGGGAAAACTAAGTATCCAACAAATTTGCCCACTTCTCGGGTGTTGGGTTCCCTATTGGTTGACGGTGAAATTGCGTGACACTTTAACCAGGCCATTGCCCAAGTTTGACAACAACTTTGACTTGCTCTAACTTCTTCATACAGGCTTGGATTGGAGTTTTGTTCGCACCGTTGGAATTAAGGTGATGAACACTTCGATATGGACCTGGATTGAGATAAATCTTGCCACTTTGATTTTTTGAGCTATTCCTATTGCCAATTGTACTTGTACCTGTGAGATCCTCTTAGATCATTCCTCCCCAATGAGGAGCTTTTTGACCACCAAAAGCATTGACCTATCCCTCACACTGCATGTGTCCTCGCCAAACCACACTCTCAATCACCTACATGAAAATCTGGTACATCCTTTGCAATCGCATACAAACCATACATGACTCAATCAACCCCACACTTGCAAAGAATTTACAACACACACTCTTTGGTCAAGGATTGCATAATAGAAACCAATACTGCGCCTACTCATAAGGAAAGGCCAAAAAATATCATCGTTGCATTTTGAAGTGATGGAAAACACATCATAACTTTTATATCTATTCACAATGCACGATTTACAAACTGTGGCTAATGCCTCTAAAAAAAACCATCTTTTACTTAATAAAGTAAATTGGTCATCTCCCTGTGGCGGATTTGCTTGTGGAATATCTTCGATGACTAGATTCTTCATGGGTTATTTTTGGGCCCGAAGTGTTTAACATGCAAATTTCTGGTGTTCATCCTTGTGGAAATGTTTCTTCCTCTTCCATACTTCCCAGATCGTCTTGGAATGTTTCCTCCCGATGTGCCCCTGATAAGTGTTAAGGGATCCCTCACTGTCACTGGAATGTGATGAGGTGCTCTCATCATCTATCATTCATGGGTTGCTAGCTATTTTGGAGCATCCCCCAACCTCCTTCCTAACATACCTAAGTCTTGCATGACGGGGTAGTTCTTCTACTTTGATGGGGTTAATGATTCCCTTTTCATTAATGCTGAGGTCCTTTCCCTAATACCCCATTTTCTTTAACAGTTTGGATCTGATACCTGTAGTATGTTTTTCAAAAGCATTGAAATCATTATCATGAAAAGTATATGAAATAGAAGAATCACTTTTTACCTCAAGGGGATTATGCTACAGCTTTTCCAAGGCCTCGTCCTTAGCTTGAAACTGGCATAGCAACCTTTGTTTCTCCTTTTTTGCTTCCTGTAGGAGTCTCCTTAGCTCAGTATTCTCCTCTTGAATGCTTGATTGATCTCCTCAAGTTTCTGGAGCCATGCCGCATTGGTCAACCTTTTCATCTTTGGTACATTATCTATTGAAATTTTTGTTTCGTCGCCCAAATCTGAACCCAAATCACTAGAATGATGAGAATAAGAAGAGGAACTATCACTAGAAGGTGGAGAGGGACGGGGCGCTTCTCCACCATCTCCATGATTTATTGATCCATGATCATCTGCATCTTTGTTCTATCGCTTGACGGTCTTTTCATACTCTGCAACAAGTTGTCTACTTTCTCTGCCATGTTGTAGAATGCCTTGCGGTAATTCCACTCTTCTTCCCAACGAGCTTCTTCATCTGCCATGTCTCTTCTTCGTGATGCACGTCCTGCTTCGGGATCAAAGGAATTAAGCTTTCCTTCACCTCTTTGAAGCTTATTTTTGGTTAGCATGTACTCATGAAATTCACATCAACAAATACCTACTCTAATACCAATTGACCCAAGATTTTTTTCTTATAGATGCATTAAAGAATTACATATAACAGAGAATTTGAAAATCATGAAAAAATTAAGCACATAAAACGAAGAGAAAAGAGAACATAAGATGCATGAGATTAAGACACCAAAAGTTGATTACGAAGTTCGTCCAATTAAGACTACATCTCTGAGCCCTGCTCAACAGTGGGGAGGCCTTCATTCATTAAGTGGAAAGAAGAAGAAGAAGTACAAATAAAATTATAGAAAGCACCCTTATACCTCCACTCTAGAAAATGGTCGAAACATGTAGAGCTATGATGCAAAAACGGACATCATCGTTGAGTTCCTATCGCTGAGAGGTGTAAAATCGACAAAACATTTGTCCAAAACTGACACTAGCAAGTTATGCACCCCAGGGAATCTTTCTGATGCCCCTCAATATTCCTTGGGCACGGTTCTTCCCCTCTGGCCCACTCTAGGTTCCACTCTGCTCCATTGCTCTACCTGGGCACACTACAAAAATGAGGATTTATATAAGGTGGAGGGAAGAGTGCACAAAGCACCTTCGATGGCATAGTGTTTAGCTCCTTCAATGGTGGAGGAGGGTTTGGGGGATCAAATCCAGCCCCTCCTGTTTTGATTGAACACAATGAAAATATGGCAAGGGTGGTGGGTAGGTCCAATCCATGCGGCTCGAGCCAACCTCACCACACCATGGTTCCCATTTTATGGTGGAAGTTCTAGGGCGGTGGGGTTGACAACCCGTCCCCCAACCATTATACACATATGATATATATTATAGTTATGTGGTGGCGGGGTTGGTGGCCCAACACCTCATTTCTTTTATATTCTTTTGAATTTTTAAAACTATTTCCCATTTTTTAGAATTATCAAACCCAGAGGTTATTGGGAAAACTAAGTATCCCAAAAATTCGCCCACTTCTCGAGTGTTGGGTTCCCTGTCGGTTGATGGTGAAATTATGGGACACTTTAACCAGGGCATTGCCCAACTTTGACCACTACTTTGAATTCCTGTAACTTCTTCATACTTTCTTGGATTGGAGTGTCATTCACATTGTTGGAATTAGGGTGACGAACACTTCTATTTGGACCTAGTTTGAGAACAATCTGACCACTTTGTTTTTTTGAGCTATTCCTAATGCCACTTGTACTTGTACCTGTGAGATCCTCCCAGATCACTTTCCATACCTTCCTAAAAGTTGAGTAATTCAAATATATCTCCATAAATATTCTGACTCAGAGCATTTCTAACATTTTGTATAAGCTTTTGTTAGCTACACTCCATATAAATTCTCATCCATGTCCTGTGATAAATATTCTACCACCTCCATCACAAAACATGGTAGTCACTGGTTTTCTACTTAATAGATATGGCCCACTCAACTTGCCACAACCTCTGAATGGGATGCTACAATATTACCTTAAAATCCTACCCAAATTCATGGGAAGGGATGATATCTCAACCCAGAAGCATATAGAAACCTTTTGTGTGTTTGCTGAGAATTTGAATGTAGAACATTTGGATGTAGTACTAAGACTCTTTATTTAGTCTTTGGATGGGAGTCTAGGAAATGGTTCAATATTCTACTAGATACTTCAGTTAATACCTGGGAGGAGATGGAGAACACTTTCATGCAAAAATGGGGGGAAAGAAGGTACTATGGGTATATCCTTACAAAATTTAATGCAATGGAGAAAAACCATAATGAAGATGTCTTAGAGTTTATAAGGAGTTTTAATACATTATATAACAATATTTGTGCCAAAATTAAACCCCCACTGTTTGCTACCAAAGTTGTTTTTGTTGGGTCTTTAAACCAAATTTTGGGTTTACCCTTAGAGAAAGAAAGTCATGTACTGTAGATAAAATCCAAACGGATGCCCTAGATGTTGAAGAAAATTTCACCTCCACTGGAAAATGGAAGGGGACAGTTGAATATGGTGATAAGAGGAGGGGAAAGGAAGATGCAAGTTCTTTAGGATATGAAAAGGAAACCCAAGAACAAAAATTATATGAGATGAAAAAAATAATAAGTAATTTTTCTAACAAACTTGTAAGACTAGAGTTGGAAAACAAGCACCCTCCTCGATAAATTCAACCAACTCCCAACCAAAATTTTTGTCCCGAATACAAGAGGCCACCTTTGCATCTCTTGTAAAGGGAGAAGAATGATCAACATGAACATATTCAACCTCCTCTTAACCTAGAAGATGATCCTAAAGAGTGTTGTGATTCAACAAGATGATGAACCTAGTGAAAATTAAGCACCTACACTAGGTGGGGCGCAAAGGCTATTTTTAGGTGTATGTCTATTTTTATAATGGTGAGAAAATTCTATTTATAGATGAGGTTATATTTTTAGATGCATGTGGGAAGTCTATTTATAGATAGCATGTCTAAAAATAGAATGCATGTCGATTATTATTATCTGTTAATAATAATTGGATAATAAATATTAATCTATTCTCTTGAAGCACTTGATTTCAGTTAACTAAAGTGGCAAACCAGTTAGCTAAAGGAATTTCGAGTTCTGAGGTTGGTTGGTGGGACATTCATGTGGACTTAGTTGTAAATGAGTGATTTAAGTTTTAATAGAGTTGGATGTGTAGTTATGTGAGTTGTAAAGTAGTTTAACTCAGTTAAGTGAGTTAAACTCAATTGTGCTAGTTGTAACTAAAGATACACTAGTGAGAGATTAGTGAATTAAATATAAAATTAATTCACATGGAGTGATATCACATGCAACTAAATATTTACTACTGTTAACTACATGCATGTCAGATCCAGTGGAGACCCAGTTGAGAGATAGGTGAAAGGGATAATTTGAATATCAGTTGTGACATTAGTGGGTGCATTCATGCAACCACACACACATTGGAGATGCCAATGAGGATAGTGCAGTCAAGGCAAGGAATGATCTCATTCATTTAGGGATTGTGATCAACAGGGATTGCGAAGTGGAGGTAGGCTGTTAGGAGGTAGTAAATTGGTGCATGTATTTGCCAATTTTTGTATGATAGTGTGAGACGATTGTACATTGTACTAAGAGCTCTTGGATTAGAGTTTTGTATGAGATTGTTTCATGATCCATGATATATACATAATATATGATAGTGGGGTTTTTAGCTTTATGCTTTCCCAGTAAAAACATTTGTGTTATGTGTGATTGATCTTTCTTCATGCGTTTGGAATTGGCAATTAAATTTTCGCAAATATTTTAGTAGAAGGTTCTGTATTTAGCAGTGACATATAATTGTTAGAATAGGAGAATCTAGGAAATGCATAATTGTATTAAAATTTCTACAAAGAGAATGTTGAAGAAACCATATAAGTGAAAGAAAATAAGTTATTTTCCCTCTTGGAGGTAGAAAATGAAATAGAAGCACACGAAGGAGAAGGGGATGATTTGGATGCCCTACTAGATGATGATGATATAGAAAAATATTATAAGTAGTTTTTTGACTTCATGCAAGCCCAAATACATAGTAAATATGATCTCAGGCCATCTAGGCAAAGGTCTAGGGGGGGAGATCAGAATGAAGAAACTCCTCATCCAAGTTCCCCTAAGTCAACAGATAAAGGGAAGAAACTAGTCAACCCAGTTTCACCAACCAAGAAAAAATCCTCCAATCCCGTTTCCAATGAGTCTGGTCCTCAAAAATAGAGAAATTCCCCCCATAGATAAAGTCAAACTGCAAAGAGAACAAATAAATTGTTTAGTCTGCTAAAATTGATAAGAATCCCTCTTTATTCAATCTTCAAAAAGAGTTGGACAAAGTCAAAATAGTTGTACCTTTTACTGAATTATTGAAACAACCCAGTTATAAATCTCAAGTGTCTCAGTTTACGAGTTCACCCATAACTACCCCCTTCCAAACATCCTTAACTTGCATAAAGGGAGGTCCATGGTTGTGTTCAGACCCCAAGTGGAGGAGAATGACTCTTCCACTGCCCCATTCTATGTCACCTTAGTGATTCATGACTTGCTGCTACTTAATTGTACGCTTGAATCATGAGCATATCATAACTTAATACCATTATCTATGTGGAGCAATTGTGATTACAGATAACAAAAAAATACAAATATCTATACCCCTTTGATTCCAAAAGAGTAAAGTTCTTGGTTATGATCAAGTTCTTAGTTATGATCAAGTATATAGTTCAAATCCTAGTGAAAAATGTAGTAATGGATATTGCAGCTATTGACATCCCTGCCAGATTTGGTATGCTTTTTTCCAGGTCACGGGAAATGAAAATTGGGAGGTCCATTAAGTCATATTTAATGTATTCTACCATTCTTATGTCTGGCGGAGAGGAGCGTCGATTATACATGGAATCTAGATTCGTGAAGATAGTTACAAAGGAAAAGTGTTCAAACAATGCTCTTGTGTATGGTAAAGAGAAAGAATTCTCTTGTCTGCTACTGGAACAAGATGATAAAAATATAAGAAACACTCAGGTGGAATGTTAAAATTGGTTGAGTAAACAATCATTGGATCATGAAAAGGTATGGAAATTATATTTTGATGGTTCTTAATCTAGGGAAGGAAATGTGGTAGATGTGGTATTGGTGTCTCCAGAAGGTAGCTTGATCCCTCTCTCTTTTAATCTAGAATTCAAAGCCACAAACAATGTTCTTGAATATAAAGATTTTTTGTTAGGGATACAAGCTATTAAAAACATTAACATTGGATGCTTGAATGTGTTTGGGGATTCAAAGCTAGTGGTGAAGTAAATAAAAAATCAATGTCAAACCAATAATCAAAGATTAAATTCCTACAAGAATGAAGTATGGGATTTGATTGAAACTTTTTCTTAGTATTTAATATTCAGTTCCTACCTAGAGAGAATAATAGTATGGATGACTCGGCAATCGCTACTATAAATTTCAAGCATCGTCAAAAGCTATTTCTCAAATATTAAGTCGAGGTCAGGTAGAGGCCTTCAGTACTAGATAATGTGAAGTAGGTAGGTGTTTGAGGATGAAGAATAGGTCAAGCACTTCATGGAGGTTGTTGGGGAATTATCAAACTCAGTGATTGATTAGGAGGATGATAAGATGACATGTGAACAAAGATATGGTTGGGAGGAATCTATTGCTCGTCATAAGATATTGCAACTAAATGGAAATACCATCCCTAGAGGGTTGGTTTCGTTGGAAAGGTTTTTCAACTCAAATGATGTGGCTGCTAAGCCAACTAAACAAGAACAGAAGAATATGTGGAGGATTGTGATACTGGCATAGAAGAAGACCCTAGAGTCATCAAGCTAGCTAAAGCAGTCCCAAGATAATAAAAAAATATATATCTTGACCTTTTAAGGAGTACATGGATGTGTTTGCTTGGTTATATGAGGATTTGAATACTTTTGACACCAATGTCATACAACACAACATTCCTTTTAAACTAGAGTGAATCCATATAAGAAAAATATCAAGCATATTAATCCATTGTTACTCCCATCAATTGAAAAGGAGGTGAAAAAAATATTACAAGCTAATATAATTGTTCCTTTGAGGTACTCATACTAGGTAGAAAATCTAGTTGCAGTCACGAAGAAGAATGGAGAAATAAGCGTATGTGTAGATTTTAGAAATTTCAATAAGGACTCACTAAAAGATAACTATCCTATGCCTAAAATGTATTACATTATGAAATAAGTGGTAGGGTATGCCCAAATTTCCATGATGGATGGCTTCTCTAACTACAACCAAGTCATTATACACCCTGAGGATCAAAATAAAATAGATTTTACTACACCATGGGGAACATTTATGTATGCCATAATGCCTTTTGGCCTCATAAATGCTGGATCTACTTTCCAAAGAGTGATGGATATAACATTTGTTGGACAGCAGGATAAATTCATAGTAATCTATCTAGATGACATAATTTTTTTGTCTAAGTCAAACGAAGAGCACCTCAAGAACTTGCAACTCACTTTTACAAAATTCAAAAGGTATGGTATGTCCTTAAACCTAAAGAAATCATGATTTTATTTAACTTAAGGGAGGCTATTGGGCCACATTGTGGAAAAGGAAGGAGTAAATATTGATCCCAAAAGGGTGGAGGATATTAATAATATTCCATTCCCAAGGAATAGAAAAAAGATTCAAGTTTTCCTTGGAATAATAATTTTTTTAAGAATATTTGTACCAAACTATGATGAGATTATCAAATAAATCATAGAAATGTTGAAGAAGGATAGGGAGGTCAAGTGGACTATAGAATCCTGGAATTCATTCTTGTTGCCTTGAGGGGTCCTGACCCAGGTTCAGATTTTATCACGTAACCAAAAAACCCTCCAACTACTGGCCCTTTCGGCAATGACCTATTTGCACAGATTAAAGTCTCACCCGAAGCAGTATGGGGGGGTGCTAGAACAAGGTTTCCACACCCTGAGGAAGAAAATAATGTAGTGGCCATAAACAGATTGATTGCATAACTTATACAGATCTTAACAGATATACACAAATACATAATAATTATCAGAATCGGAAATAACTTCATCGCAAATATATCATAACAGAACTAGATCTAGATCTATATAATGTGAAATTACTTAAGTAGATTCATCCACGTATTCAACCATCAATATAACTTCATGCATAAATAACAGATGTATTCACATAGATACAAATAAGCATAACAAAAGTAAAGTAATCTTAAGACAGGATAGTAAACAGAGAACTCAGAGAGATAACATGATGCTTTCCGCCAAAATCAGTCCTTGTATTAATTTAGAGAAATTAAGTACATCAGACTTTCCCTTACACTTTACCCTTCCACGCACACAACCAATGGAGTCCGCACACATCCAGGACAAGGTCTCCGCACACACAGCCAACATGAGACTTTCTACCCAACCCAGACTGAAACCATTATAAAATTATCTCAGACACCTAAACTTAAATCAAAACATGAATAATTATTGACTACTTCCTTAGACTTGATCTATCTATTTATATCCAATCTAGCATGTAGATACTATGGTCTCAAACCATGGTTTGAGGCCCACAATTTACCCATAAAACCATTTTACATCAAAAGAGGGATGTTGACCCGCCCCAAATCTCCTTGACCTATTCGTGCAACACACATATACAAAAATTATATAAAAAGATACCAAAATTTTTACTCCACTCCAATAGGCCCCCAACACAAATATGTGAATGTTGGGTATGTGTTATATTCTTTCCACAATTAGTCGCACGCATGGGGGTTCACAGGGGGGGTGATAGACCCCCCTGTATATTGCGTAGAGTGTAGCAGGGGGGTCATAGGGGGGGCTGCAGCCCCCACTATTTGGGGTTTGGGGTCTGAGGCAATAGCCCGAGAAAATTTTTTTTGGACCCTATTTTTTGGTTTGCGGACCCGCCCATTGTTTTGTGCATGGATTTGCACATGGTTTTGGGGCATGATGGTTTTCATCCCCTGGTATTTTTTAGATCCGGTCAAGGGAACTATGGTTATGTTCTAACCCAGGATTAATGGATTGGGGTTTATGAATGCTTCAGCATGTATATATATGTGTTGTAACACTAAAAAGAATATAATGAAAAATCAAGCTAGTAGTCCCAATTTGGGATCCAGTGGAAAATATCTGTGTATATCTGTGTTGGCTTTGGGGGTCTTGACCCAAGTTCAGTTTCAAGGTTTGCCAACAAACCCCATACTATTGGCCCTTTCGGCAATGGCCTGGTTGCGTAGGACAAGGTCTCACTCGAAGTAGTATGGGAGGGTGCTGGAACTAGGTTTCCACACCCTAAGAGAGAGAAAGTTAATTGAAATGGGTCCTTCCATGTCTAACAGACACTACAAGGAAAAGACCCCCTAGCAGAGGTTATAAAGGAGGTTTTTAGTATTATAAAATTGGCCAAAATTGTCAAAAAAACATTTGCTACAACATCTGTTTATGGTTATAGAGGTTTTGGTGGAACTTTTAATAGAAATTCAACATGACTAAAAACATTAGGCAATTGAAGGTTATTACAGATGTTTTTTTCATTGGTGCACTACTAAGGTTTCAACGCACCTATGTGTGTCATCTAGACGGTGGCCTTGGGGCGGTCGAAAGTTCCTGAACTGGACCATCAATGTACAAAAAAATGCACGGGGCCATTCTAATTGGTCTTGGGATTTGTGCGGTGCCCATAGGTTTTATCAATACCCCGGTACGTAGACTTATAGAAATGCACCAATGTGTCGTATCAGACAAACGTAATGATATTTATAATTGGTATTGGTATTTGTGCAGTGCCCATACGTCGTACAAATGCATCTTTGCGTAGTCTCACATAAAAGCACTAGTGCTCAGTATCACACAAACGCACAAAGATTTTTAATTGGTTTTGGTAATTATGCAGTTCCCATAGGTCGTAGAAACACACTAGTGCGCTGCAACATACAAACATACCGGTGTACAGTAGCTGACACACACCGATGTTCATTTTGTATTTTTTAGAAACATCAACCCGTGACAGTGAAATTATTGTGATTTTTCTAAATTAATTATTCATCAAAAGTCGACACATCTTATAACAATATTCATATGAATTAAATTTTTATTACTGCATTTGAGAACGACAATGGAGAACACAAAAGAATAAATTGAAACATATATATATATATATATATATATATATATATATATATATATATATATATATATATATATATATATATATATATATATATATATATATATATATATATATATATATATATAAGACATTATTTGTCATACAAAATGGGAGAGTTATTGGTATCCCTTTGTCTTTCAATTAGGACACTATGTCCATTACATTAAAAAAAATGTCTGATTTCATAGACAAATATTTCAAAAAATACAATGCCTTGCTTTGATATCCAAACATAGTGATCATCATTCTTCACTTGAACTGTTGTCACTGCTAGAGCTACTTCCATGAGTTGGGTTATTTTCAAGAATGTTTTGTTCATGGTGTTGATTGTTTTCTTCTTCTTCACCTTCCATCTACAAACATAAAAATAAATTGTAATGAGTGTATATACATTGGTGAGAATAATGAAGATTGCAATATTAAATAATATACATCAATGTAAATCGAAAAACAATGACGTACCATAGCAACAATTGACTCATAAACTATACACATTATTTCAAAACCATGTACCATGCCATCTTTCAAAATTTAATATGTTGGCGCAGTTCCATACTTTGTTTCCTGCAATTTTTTTACCCCATAACAAATCATATATTAATATAAAAATTTTTTTTGTTCATTAATTATAGACGAAGTTAAGTAAAACAAGATCGATAGATGCTTACAAATTCCATTATTAATTTATGATATGCCAACATATACTCACAACCCATATTTAACCAAATTTCAATCAATTCGTTTGATGATTCTTCTTTGTATGTTAGCACCTGTTTGAAGACATTCAATGATGATTTTTGTAAAACAACTTAAAAAATAAAAAAATGAAATCTAGTTAAGTTGTTATAAGGAAGTAACAATTACTCACAAACTTAGATATCAACCCTTTTATTCCTTGTCGTCATGTTTTATGTGTTGAATGGGTTCCATTTATTTTCTTTTTTGCAAGAAAATACTTGAAAATTAATATTTAATGCTAAATTGTTTATTTATTGTACCTAATGATCGAAAAATTCAATTATTACATATTACATTTGAAGCATGTTGTTGTTGAGATGGCTCCTCCTGTGATGCAATTTTGTCCATTTCTTTGACCATCTCCTTGTACACCTTTTTGGACATTCCTACTAGCATATTTCTGATATCAGCTCGTTCATATTTTGAGATTTTCATAATCTTCCTGAAAATGTAACATGACAATAAACTATCTAATTTTTATATTGATATATGAAAAGTAAATATAACAAAAGTGATATTTATAAATAATTCTAGACAAACATTTAAAGGAATATTACTTTTTCATTCCTTCTTTTTTGTTGTTGTACGTTTTTGCTATTAAAAGTCTAACATGTCTCATTGACCAATTCTCTGGAAACTCTTCCTGTAGTTTAGATAAAATTTGGTTCTTGGAATCTTTGGATTGATTTTTTTATTTTAAGTGGAAAGAACGTCTATACATTCATTCCACTAGATCCCTCAAACTTTTGTAAAATTTTTCCCCCTTTCGTTAACCTCTAGCACCACTCGAGATGAGCTAAGGAGCAATTCATTTTCATTTGCATGTTCTATTTTTTTTCTTTTCTTAGAACAACATTATTTTTTTGATTTTTTGGTCCCTGTAGAACATTAAACAGATGTGAATTAATAGACTGTTTGACACATGTTATCTAATAATTTTAAGAATATTATTAATGAAAATTAAAAAAAGAAACTCATATTGGATCTATAGTATTTTTTCATTCACCTGATTCATCCTTTTGCAATTTTTCCATCAAGCTTTTATTCCCTTCTGGTCTTAGATCAGAAATAATCTTATCGAGCTTCGTCATTTTGTGGCTCTGCATGATACACAGTAAACAATACATATTAGTTAAACTTACATATAGTTCAACAATAATATTTTTTGTAAAGAATTTACAAAGAACTTTCATTTTTTGTTTTTCTTGATGTGTTATCAGTATTTTTGTTACTTGATCTCTTGTCAGTCATTTCTTTATCAATCTGAAACATGTACTATATAATTCATTAATATATTTATAAATAAATTGTCAACTTTTCAGGTAAAAAAGAAATCTCAAGAAATTGGTGTGCCTTTCATGATGTACGCACCGACGTCGGTGCTTGGGGGTCTTATAAACGGACTGCACAAACAGTATAATAGATCGTATGATGCTCTATTTCAACAAGGAGCACCAGTGCGTTACATGTTAACCACCACACCGATTAACACAGAGAAAATAATAAAAATCGTCCAGTGTTAGTTTTTATAGCATAAATGCCCTGCGCAAACAAGGGACCACCATATGCTGCTCTCTATCAACTAGGAGACCTGGTGCGGTACGTTATATGTTACATGGTGCACCGATTAACACAATAAAACATTTTTTTGTGAAACAACACATTCGCGGTGCGCCATAATGAAATAGCACATTATCAGTGCGCTCCTCGTAACCTAGCGCATCGATGCCCTATTTTAGATATGGCGCACTGATTAAAAAAAAATTGTTTTTAATTTTTTTTATTACACAGTACTTGCGCGATGTGCTAGGATAATACATCGCATCAGTGCTCTATGTTACACAGGGTGCACCGATAAAAAAAAAATCATTTTTTTCAAAAATTCACGCAATAGCCGACATGGATTGGGATCCGACTATGCAAGTCGTCTCGTGGGTTGGATGTCAATATAAAATGAAAATCCCTAATTTTGCAATCACAGAAACAGGGAGAAGAAGGGGCAGAAACAAAAAGAATGAAGGGTTTAGGGTAAAAACTAGATTTTTTTTATTTTTTTTCTAAAAATGAAAAACAAATTGAATTTTTTTTCTTACTTCGTAAAAAAACTGCAGAAAAAGTAAAAAAAATAATCAAATTTAATCACGAGATCATTTGAAATTCTATGCTATAGGGTTTGAATTACAAGAGGTTTGGAATTTTGATTGTCTAAATACTTCTGTTCGAACGTATTTCGCTCCTCCACAGTGCTCTCGTGCTCTCTTGCTCCAAGTATGTCTCCTGTAAATCTCTGGCGGAAAATTTTTGAAAAAATAGTGAAATAGTGAAAAGTGTTTAGTATTTAAAGAATTTTTTTATGAAATTAGATTTTCGAAAATATTTTGCCACCCATTTTTCAATTTACCCGTTTTTTTTCACATTTAAAAAAATAAAGGTTGTGTGTTTTTTATTTATGGCTTTCGATCATAGTGCTTCCATTAATAACATCACACGAAAAGTCGTCGATTAATAACACAACACCGGTGTGCTGATAACTAAAATGCCTTGGTGTGGTTAATTGATCACTATTAGCACCGAATATAACAATAAGTCTATTTTTAAGGCAAACGAAATTAGTTTTAGTGTGTGTACACCAAAATTTATTAGTGATTTTGCTCGAAATAAAATGAGAAAATATCATAATTATATCGAATGGGACAATTCTTCAAAAATCCACTTGTTCCATAATATTTCTCAAAGTCCATTCGTGAGTTCTCCTTATCCATCTCTAGACGTAGTAATGTTACTTTTAGATTTTATTTTATATTTTTCATTATCTAATTGAATTTATGTTTTTTATCCATGTCAATCAGCTTAATAAAATTTATAATGTATACAAAATTTGTAGGTTCATGCAGATTCGAGTCGAGTTCAGATGCACAAAGTATTCAAATAGACTCAAAAGCGTTGGAAGCTCTTATTAGGAGCGACTTCTGCATAAGGCGCAGTTTGGTAGATGAAAATGAGACAGCCACTTCACCACCGTTCAATTGTAACAATATTTCATCTTCTAGCCACAATCCCAAGACAATGATGGTAATAATAATTTTTTGGTATATTAATGTAATTATTTCAAAGTCAAACCAATTAATCACGCATTGTCAACATTCTTACTAATTGATATCATAGATTTTGTGTTAATCATGTTCAAATATTTTTTTTGAAATTATTAGGAATCTAGTGATGATAGAGCGACCTACTTACCATATTCATTTGCACCTCACAACAATGTCAAATGTCGAGAGAAGGTTGAATTAAGAGAAAAAATCAAAGAGGAATGATGCAAGAAAGGTTGAATCAACCTCTAGATTCAATTCCTACTACGTCCGAGATTCACCAATTAGGAATGACTACTAACAATAGTAGTTCTTCACAAGCTGTACACATGGGGGCAATCAAATAGAGGTTGGTATGGATGATTACTTAAAGGATATCACTGCCATGGAGACAATGTTGTTAGATGCATTCCAAAACGATGATTAGCTAAGGGATGATGCTCATATACGGTGACACCTTTTTCGAAAAAAGCCTTAAATTTTCTTTTCGTGACCCCTCTCTTTGGACTTTTAGTGAGTTAGTCAAAATATACCCAGTTGGGGACAACAATGTTATTGTACAACTTGAAAGCAAAGTTTGGCTTGTTGAATGCATCTTTCTCGGAAATTTTGAGGTAAGTTACCATAAATTCATCCCTTATATAATTTTGAGAAATATAATCATAAAATCAATTTTATAAACGTTAATAGTTATATTGGAATTAATGTACATTTAATATTTACCATGATCACCAACTACATGTTATTCAAAGATAAGGTTCTTCCGATTGATAATGTCTTTCCCGTCAGTTTGCGAAGAGCGCAAAGAAATTGTTGAGGAAATTTTTGGGTCTTGAGTACATATCATATCATGAATGTCAGATAGATTGTATTCTATATAGAGTATATTATAGAGGCAAAAGGATATGTCCTAAATGTGGACATGACAGATATGATAAATTAAAAAGAAGGGTAAATCACGTGGTCCTCCTTCTAAGATATTGAGGCAACATGCACACTTAATCCCCGAGGGATTGAAAGGCTCTTTCGTTGCAAATAACTATCTATCTTTGTAGGGATGGCATGCTCACCGTGAAGTGAGTTGGGAGTTATGTGAATCCCAGATTGATTCAATAGACATGAAGCATATAGAGGATACATGGCACAAAATTCAAGGATGAAGTACCAATTCTCATCGACCTAACATAGCCATGGATGGCATCAACCCATATTCCCTCTAGAACACCCAACTATTTTGTTTGGCCTATAGTAGTGATTAATAACAATATCCCCCCACGGTTGTCGCAGTGAAGAATGAACATATTATGTTGGCTCTCATAGTCCCCACGGTAGAAGAGAAGTGAAGAATATGGATGTCTACTTACAACCATTGGTGAGATGGATTGGGGAATTATGGGATGGGATAAATGCTTATACGATGTATCAAGACCCATACGCGAGAGAGGAGTTTTACCTTTTATGGCATATTTGCTTACACGACACATGATTATTCGGGCTCTGGGAGTTTTCTCAGTAAATTACATGTTTATTGATTTGTTTATATACTTAACAATATTCTTTTGTATATTAGTTATTTAAATTCGTTGTAATTTTTATGATCTTCATTATATTATTTAACGTACAAGCATATAAACTGTATACAATAATCCCGGCAGGTTCAGAATAAAAGGGTATTTTGGATGTAAATTTTGTGGACCTTCTTTGAAAGCTAGATGGTCCAACAACCTACGAAAGCCAGTGGATGACTGCTCCTGGGTATTCCTCCCAGAAGAACAACCTTACAGAAGAGCAACATCCGCTTTCATTAATGGTAAACGAGAGAGAACCCAAAGACCTCTAATAATGACAACAATTGAATGGCTTAGAGCATATGAGAGAGGGAAGGAGAAGGAGTTCACAGAAATGTTCGATTCAAATGGCGAGCCTATGTTCGATGATCTAGAATTCTTCGACACCTATGTTGAGAAATTTCCCATTGGGATAACAAGGAAATCTATATTTTATAACTTCCCATATTGGGAGCATCTTAAGATTACCCACTTATTAGATCCCATGCATATATTTAAAAATGTTTCATCTTCTTTATGGAGGCACACATCATCGAAACAAAGTGACACATTGGCTGTTAGGAAAGATTTTATTACTTCAAAAACTAAAAAGAAACATTGGCCAAGACGATTAAAAAGTACAGGATCAAAGGCAGGCGTTGGCCCCTCTAATTCATGGTATTCAAATAAGGTGATGTCCCATGGACTTTAAAAAAAGATAATCTTTCTTTTGCAAAGGAAGTTATAATGGGTGTGAGGCTGCCATCTTCACACGGGTCTTAGATACGACGCTGCTTCACCATGGATGACCGTTTTTCAGGGTTGAAATCACATGACCATTTGAATCTTCTAAGAGTACGTATAATGTCAAAATCATGATTTTATTATTTGTTAAATTAATAATTTTATCTCATGTAGGGATCATAAAACATAGCTAATTTTGTATATTATTGCACATGTTTATAACTATGTATTGTCATTATCCTTTGTTTGTGTGTGGGTGTGTGAAACATGAATTCCCCCAAGACCTAGGACATGCCATATCTAAATTATCTTCATTTGTACATTGGATCACGTCAAAGAAGATTCATGTGGCTAGCATTCCACAGTGGCATCAAGAAATATTTGAGATTGTTTGTATGTTTGAGAAGGAACTGCCGATGAGTTTCATGGACTTGCAGGTTCATCTTCTAATCAACCTAGTAGATGAAGTTGAAATAGTTGGGGTGGTTTCTTGTCATTGAATGTTCTTCTTAGAGAGGTACATGAATAAATTGAAAGTTTTTTTCGACAAAGAGAAAAACCTGAGGGGTCTATAGCAGAGGGTTACATATCATATGATTCTTTCTACTATGCCAGTGAGTACATCAAGTAGGTCGAAAATAGACTAGGTGCAGTGATTTGGGACAATGAAATGGATGACGAAAAAAGGGAAGGGGAGTTGCTCCAAACAAATGGAAAAAACGCTTGATAAAGAGCAAGCGACTTATAATTTTTCAAATTTACACAAAGTAAATATTAATATTGAACTTAGCTATAATGTATATTTTGATCTATATGTACTATATAATGTCAGTCTGATTTCATCAGTGAATGAATAAATTGAAGCAATCAATAAATTCATTCTTTACAATTCCGAAGCGACATGACCATGGGTCGCATTGTACGAACAAAAGAGTATGAAATGGGATAGTGATAGGAAATAATTCACACGGTTGAATGGTAAAAGTCTGCCTTATCTCGATCATTTAAAATTATGCCAAAAATATGCCCCAACAATTGGGTTGTTGACCAAGTCAGAGATAATTACAATGCAACCGGTCATTACCCGCATGATGAAGAGGATGCACTAAATGTAGGGATTGGGTGCAACAACTCAATAATAATCTATTTAATTTATATGTACATTTGAAACTTAATAATTAACCCTTCAAATGTAATTACATATATATTTCATATTTTAGCTGTTGGGTTATTATAAGACACATGACACTATGATTTTTTAACTTTTTTATAGGTGCATTTGTTCCCATCTATGTAGGCATATGGATACCATTTTCGCACAGAAAATGCCAATGATGGACACATGACATAAGACTGTGCAATGGAACTTGAGTTCGAGCAATCTACTCAATCTAGCCACCATGATTAAAACCTAGTACAAGGGACATTAGGTTACGTCAGAAAGATGCAAGATATCATTGAAGTGGATTTATCTTCTTTCCAATGTGTTATTTTAGGTGCAAGTGGTGGGACACCTTTGATCGGAATGATGTAAAGTCAAGATCAAGAAAAGTTGACATGTATAAACTCTAGAAAGATGTGGGATGAAGCTAAGAAGCCCTATATTTTCCCCAAACAAGACAACCAGGTGTTTTTTTACCCAGATGTGTTGGATATGGATTGGTAGTTCATATTGAGACATGACCCTATATCAAAAGATATTTAACAATAATGTTATCATGCCAAGCGAGCTTGAAGATAATGAGGGTGATCATGAGAACTGAGAGTGATATGGTACATGTGTTATTTCATCAATATTTATACTTTTTAAGATGGGTTTTTATAAAGAATAGGACTTAATTACCTTATAACTTATAAGGCTCTTTTTTTCGAAACATTATAATATGTACTTTGAATTAATTGGTAATTTGCATTGTGTTAATGTTAAAATAAATATTTCCATACCTGAGCAATTTGCAATGATGTTCCGATCTAAAATAACAAAAATTTTCAGAGAAAGCTCCTTTTTTTTGGTATGTAAGATCATAATAAAATAATGATAATTCTAAAGTACATGAATTTATTTGCATTATTTTTCTAAACTTTATTATGTTACAAAAAATCATATTATTCTAGATTTATTATTTTACAATTATTTACAATTTTATAAATTTACACATTTAAAAATTTTAATAAAATCATCTCGCATTAATATAATTAAAATTTTACAAATATTTACATATAATTACAATTAGAATTTCAATTACAATTACAATTTTACAATTTCACATACAATTACAATTACAATTTTAGAATTTTACATATACAATTACAATGCCATAATTATAATTTTACAATTTCACACACAATCACAATTATAATTATAATTTTAGAATTTTACATAACAATACAATCAATTTAAATTCTCACAGCAAACACTATATAACTTCAACACACTTATATTCTTTAATAATTTTACATATATACCATTATAATTACAATTTTAAAATTTTACATACAATTACAATTACAATTACAATCATTTCACATTAATACAATTAAAATTTTACAAATATTTGACATACAATTACAATTACAATTAAAATTATAATTATAATTACAATTACAATTACAATTTTACAATTTCACATACAATTACAGTTACAATATCTACAATTATAATTTAAGAATTTTACATACAATTACAATTACAATCATTTCACATTAATACAATTAAAATTTTACAAATATTTTACATCCAATTAAAATATTTACAATTACAATTTTAGAATCTTACATACAATTACAATTACGAAATTACAATCATTTCACATTAATACAATTAAAATTTTACAAATATTTTACATACAATTACAATTACAATTTTTCAATTTGACATACAATTACAATTAAAATTAAAATTAAAATTACAATTACAATTTTAGAATTTTACATACAATTAGAATTAGAATTACAATTTTACTTATATAAAATTACAATAGAAATTACAATTACAATCATTTTACAATAAATTAAATATTACAATTACAATTACAAATGCAGTTATAATTCTACATTTTTTCATACAATTAAAATTAAAATTTCAATTAATATCACGACATAATATTTAATAAATATCATGATTTAATATTAAATTAAATAAATATCACGGTCATGATAACCATCGTACAAACATTAAATATACATCTCATTTCAAATAACTGCTATCACATACACACCTATTTGCAAGCTGCACATTAAATAAGCATATCTAACATGACCTAACAATATACACATCATGATGATCACCAACATGTAAATTAAGTACAACTGCAAAATGAACATAAAATACATGGAACACACACACACACACACACACATATATATAATGTCAAAAATATACAACTGTAATATAAATGTCAAATATTAATTGGTGGTGCATCATCAATAGTAGTACTAGTCGAGGCCTGCTCAGTCAATGGTGCATCCTCAAAAAGCTCAGATAAATGTCAATCATCACGTGCCTGCTGATCTAGTGGTGCCTCATGCTGATCAAGATCAACTGCCAGCAACTCATGATGACTCGACATGGATGGTCAAGCCTGCTCATGATCACGAGTACTACTGGATGTTGCAGGTTGGTGATCATGATGACTCGACGTGGATGCTTTAGCCTGCTCATCACCATGAATGCTAGATGTTGCAGGCTGAGAAGGCTGACTCGATGTGGATGGTCCAGCCTGCTCATGATCATGACTGTTGGTCGATGCTGCAGGCTTCTCATCTACGGCATGAGGGGAGCGATGATCACTCCCTTGATTGTGATCATCATATGATGCGTCGCTGATAAACTTTCGACATACTGTGTCTTGACCACGCCTACGTCGAAGGGTCCTCCTCAACTGCGTTACTAAGCTGGTAGCTCCTACGACATACTACATCAGGGTGAACATGTCACGTGGCATGGCTCTCCACATCTCTTCCAACCTAGCATCGACATGTATCTCTCTCATAGTGGTGGGCTTGACTCCCCCCTCCATAAGCAGTGCACAGAGTTGGTCACCCAACTCCATCCTAAATCTATTGTCAGGCCTATGCCTTGCAACACTAGTCGATACCTGCGCAACATGAGGACCAGGTATATCATCACCAGCCTGATCCTCAGCATCTTCCATCTCTTGATTGTCATCAGGATCTACAATTGCATCATTTGCTAGTGGTGGCATCTCATCGCCATCAAATGACCCATTGTCTGCAAAATATATATAACTACACAACAATAATTAGACAATTTCATTAAACAGTTTAATAAAAACAAGTTAAAGAACATGTTAGAATAAATTTAATGAAAACAGTTATATTACCTCTATCATCCAGTGGCTCATCATCTGTGAAGAGGATGTTGGCACACCCTCACCAATCCAAACCAAGATATGGAAACAGGACCAGAATTAAGGGATGATCATCAACATTGGCTAGTAACTCTAGTGCATCATGCAATATCCTTGCAAAAAACTTTGACTTGCCCCTCTTGGGCATCATCTGTCCCCACATCTACATCCGTACATGCAGCATCAGCCTACGAGGTTTCCAAAAAAAAGTAGGCCTCGTCTCTAGAAACCTCTGAAAAAATAAACAAAATAGCTCTGAAGAAAAAGGGAAGTTCACCCTCTCTTGTGCCTAAGCAAGACATATATCTAAAGTTGTACTGAACTACCACAAAAAATGGCAGACCACCTCACAAGTCATGGCGCCTGTAATAAAGTATCAACATAAAATAGAAGTGGGAAACTAATGCATTGTCCGTCACTGGTATGGTGTGCAATGGTATAAATCAGTAGTGAGAGGCACCTCACCTCCTCTCCACCAAATGAAGCAATATGTAACTGACCTCCGGAGACCTGAAAATATACAGGAGACAGTATATCCATGCTAATGTATCTCTGTGATTACACAAACTAACTCCTTACTGCATAGCCAACGGGGACCTCTGGGAACGAGGGAAAATGAATATCTCTCCTTGATAGGCCAGTAATGAAATAGATTTCCTCCTCAGTTGGCATGTACCACTGGTTAGGACCAACCCGAAAATCCTGTCGGTGGGCATTCCACCTGTGGGTAAGCTGTCGTTAAAACCCACCATGGCCCTTTAGGGATGTAGCCTCTTCATACAACTTCAAGAGGCCTATCTTCCTTAGGAGTGCCTGGGTGGCTGCTGTAATAGAGAAAGGGTACATATCTCTCTCCCTCTCTCGTGCCTCCCACAGGCGAACCACGTTATACTGGTCTGCCTGTTGTTACTATTGATCCCTCTCTTTTCTCCTTTAACATCGCTGAATGATTGACATATTAAATACACTTTTTGATTAATTGAAACATGCATTTAGGAATATATATCTATAATTTTTTTTGAAAAAATAAAAACAAAAACAATCAGTGTGCCACAAAAAACAAGCATGCACTAGTAATAGTGCGTCTTTTTTTTTCACGCACCGGAAGAAATGCACCTGGAAATTTTAAGTGCACCGCCATCCTCACATTTTTACAAGGTAAACTATGCGATGGTATAACATACCGCACTGTTGACTATGTAACAATGCCAGGAGGGCGGTGCGCTGACCAAACTACGCGCCCCGGGGCGTATAGTTTAGGAAGCGCACTGCTATCCTCACATCACTACATAGTCAACGGTGTGGTCGTTTACATGACCGCATCGTTGACTATGTCCAGTTCGGGAGGGTTGTGCACTGAAAAAAATACCTGCTCCGGGGCAGATATTTCTGTCAACGGATTGCATTCCTGCAATTCGATATGGTCAACGGTGCGGTCGGGTAACCGACTGCACCGCAATTTCTTTAACTTCATAAAAGAACGGTGCGCCATTTCGGTATCGCCCCGGAACCGGTGTAGATACTGTTAGCATTGGTTGCGGTGCGGGCTGTAAATTTACAGACAACACCACGAACCGGTGCGAGCCTAACGGCTCAAGCGCATTGTGCAAGATTTTTTTTTTTGAAAATAAGGTGAATTTTAAGTTAATTTAGAAAACTAATCCGCTAAAAGGGTTAATTATAAAAAAAATAAGTAAATACATGTACATTTGGTCATCGAGGAGTCATATTAGCTGTAGAATTTGCAAAAATAAATTTTCCCACCGTTTTGCAAAATTCGAAATGGAGATGGTGGGCAATGGACAGCAGTAGTGCGTGCAATGGGAGCAACGATGGCAGGGCGCCTCACACAAGGTAAATTTCCACCAGTGCTTGAGAGCTCTGGAGCAGTGAAAAGTGAAAAATGAAGATTTTCGGCAGTAATTTTTTATTTATTTAACCATGTTCTGGTGTGTGGGTTTTCTAGGCACACCAAGCGGTTTCTTACAACCGCATCGGGCTATTTCAGTTTTGGCGCGGGGTTTTAGGACGTGTCGACGCTGAATATTTTTAGAGCACCAGTGCACTACAGTAATGAGATGCACTAGGCGGGTTTGTATCGAGCGCACAGTGTCCCGGTGTGCCAATTTTTTGTACGCACCTGTGCTTTCTCAAGTGGAACGCACTGGTGCGGTTTGGGATGAGAAATGCATTGAAAAAAAAACATCTGCAAAAACCTCCACCCGCCAACCTCCTCTAGTATCCTCCACTACAAATGGATTTCTGGGCTATTTTTATAAGGGGTTCCTCAAAAACATCCACTAGAGGGTCTTTTCCTTGTAGTGCTCAATACAACTGGACTTTTGGGCAGCCATCTCTGACAGTTGATAAATAGGAATAGATTGTAAAACAGATTTAAGAAGGAAAAAACGGCTTGGGGAATTGAGAGCCCTAAAAGACCAGTTCTGGAGGCGATTTTGGATCTAAGTAATCAATTTTTTCCAACGGGGTACACAAAGGGAGTTCATAGAGAGGGGCATCCCCAGGTACTTTGTAGGCATAGTCCCAATGCTGAACCCGAGGGTGCGAGCTAAGAACCTTTGAGATTGAGGAGCAGTGTTAAAAAAGAAAACATTGGATTTATCATTATTGATAAGGGTTCCAGAAGAATCCATAAAAACTTTAAGAATATTAGATTCACTAAGGCTAGCTTGACAGAAAAGCATGATATCATCAACAAATTGTTGATATGAGAGAGTGGGGTCAACCCCCCAAATATGTAGGCCTTTGAGGGATCCGACAGCTACCTGGTGTTTGATATATCTTCCTAAACCTTCCACAGCAATAATGAACAGAAACAGGGACAAAAGGTCTCACTGTCTCAGACCTCAGGAGGCATTGAAAGGGTCAGAGGGGAATCCATTAATCAAGATAGAGAAGTTAGGGGTAGAGATAAAGGATAGGATCCATTGAATCCATCTTTGATCAAACCCATAGGCCTGTAAGATATTTTGAAGGTAGGTCTAGTAGAGGCGATCATAGGCTTTAGCAAGATCCAATTTTATTAGCATACCTTTAGCATTAAGAGTGCGAAGGGAATGTATGGATTCCTGAGCAGTGAAAATCCCATCCAAGATTTGTCTACCTCTTATGAACCTAGTATGTTCAGGAGATATAATAGAAGGGAGAATAGGTTTTAGCCTTTTCACCATGAATGTAGACAGGATCTTATAGATGACATTACAGAGGGAAATAGGTCTAAGCCCCGTTGGAACATCACAATTATCATGTTTCTGGATTAAAGCAATAAAAGTAGAGTTCAGGGCAGGGTATACCCATCTTGTCCTTCACGACTCCTCAGCTAGGTCAAGAATATATTTTCCAATGAAGGACCAAGTTGCTTGAAAGAATTCCGCATTGAAGCCATCCGGTCCTGGTGCCTTATTTTTTTCTAAGCCCTTAACTACTCACTCCACTTCCTCAAGAGTGATTTACCTGAGCAAGGCTAGGTTATGCTCTCTGTTGATTACATTAGGAATGAATTGCTTGATTCGAGTGATGGCTTCCATTCTGTTCTAATATGGTTCCATTAGAATTTCCCTGAAATGGTTCACCAATATCTCTTCCAAATCCTGATGTTGGACAAGTTTATTTCCTGTAGTGTCTTTAAGAGAGAATATACGATTGTGTTTCCTTCTTTGAATCATTTCTTAATGGAAAAAACTAGAATTCCTGTCCCCTTCGCGTAGCCATTGAATTCTAGATTTTTGTTTCCATAAAATTTCTTCCTATTTTCGTGATTCTTCTAATTTGTTGATTAGGATAGCTTCCTCCTTGACAAGGGCCATAGATCTCCCCTGTAGGATCATTCGTTGTTGAATTTACTGCATGTGACCCTGCAGTTTTTCCTTGTCTTTATGTATGTTTCCAAATTCAATCTTATTCTATTTCTTGATTTTCTGTTTTATGTCTTTTAGTCCGAGTTGAAACGTATGCATTCTATTTATACCTTTAACCCTGCTTTATTCCCACAAAATTTTGACTTTATCAATAAAGGTTGGATCTCTCAACCAAAAAAATTCAAATATGAAAGGCCTTTTCTTATTTCTCTGGTTCATGTCCACCTCCAGACATATAGGCCAGTGATCTAATCCCATTCAGCGAAGAATGAAAGCTTCATAAAATACATCTAAACTCATGAGATGTTCGGAAAGTAAGAATTTGTCCAAACGAGAGGCTACTTGATGCGCCCCTCCTCTCTTGTTATTCCATGTGAATTTTCCATTGACAGTAGGTATGTCCACCAAGTGGAGGTATGATATTATATCACGAAATAGTTCCATTTCCATCTCGTTTATGAAAATTCCTCCTTTTTCCTCCTCAATTCGCATAATCCTATTAAAATATCCTCCCATTAACCAATACTTCTCATTGTGAAGAGTTTTTAGAGTTCTTATACTATCTATGAATGACAAATTGAGGCTTCTTTGTGGCTCTTGGCAGGCATTGCCCCTTGATTTTTTCCTACCATTGGGCCCCCAACACTGGATTTGTATTAGGCCCCCCCCTTGCAGGCCTGATTTCTTTTCACTGTAATCTCCTACCGTTATATTTCTGTAGGAGGGAATCTCACCCCCCCTGAATATTTTTCCATGCTACCTTTCGTTTAGGTTGCGCTAGCCCTTCTCCCTCATTCTTCGCACTGTCAGATGGCATGTCTCAGAACCCTAGATTCATCTCCTCATAATATGTTTTCTGGGTGCACTCTCTGGTACGACCTTTTGGTTATAGACATTAATTAGTCCAAATTAAAACAAGTTTAAGCATATTAAGGAGATATCTATCTTTATCTGTATATGATTTATGGTGAAGTCTTGAATTTTGAAGAAGCAATATTTTACACACACACACACACACACACACATATATATATATATATATATCTGTGTATACGATTTATGTTGAAGTCTTGACTTTTGAAGAGGCGAGGAGGAAAATCAATATTGTCTTGTCACATATCGAATATAATATTTACAATAATATTTGCCGAAATTTATAAATCAATCACTTCGAATGCCATTAGTTTTACTTATGTAATATATGTTGCGGCGGGCAGAAGTGTTGTTGAGCATAGCAGGTATTATGGATTCTTCTACTGTCTCTTCGTGGTCACTTTTGGTAGGCGAACAATCTCGCTGGGACATTTGTAATTTCAATTCCCTCCATTACTATTTGTTCTATAACAAATAGTGATGGGACTAAAGCATCTCTCATCTTCTGTGCTATAATGCCACTGATATTTTGTACTACTTCTTGGGCCTGTGTGGTTAGTCCCATTGTTATTTTCTTTAATTTATATGTGTTTATTTAGCATGGAGAAGAAGCAATGATAAAGAACCATTTTCTTTCTCCTCACAAGTTGGATTATGAAATCTCACATTCCTCTGTTTCAATTACTAGATGTGACTTTTAATTATCCACTATAGTTTAATGTATAGCTTGCGGCATCAATGTTAGACATTTTTAAATGCATAAAAGAGAATCCTATGACTTTTTGGAGAAAAACCAAGGTGTTTCACTCCATTGATTTTCCCACAACAACTTTCATTCTTATTGCTTCACTGAAATTGCATAGGCTCGTCTTCAATATTTAGACCTTATGGTTAAATGACTTGGAAATAAACACGTGGCATATGTTTTACAAAGAGATCAGACATGAGTTGTTTACAAAACATATATAGGTTTGGTGTGAGAGAGACCAAACATTTTGCCATAAATTTGAACAAATAACTTGGCATTACTACCTCAATTTTGAAGCTGGTAAAACCACCAACAAAAATGATTTCCTAACCTTCAAAATGACCAGAATAAATAATAATTATTTTGGTTTAGAGATAATGGGAAGGATCCTTTGGATTTATACTTTCAATAGTTGGAAATTGTTTTAGATTAGAATTAACATTGATATTATAGTTATTAATATTTTATAACACAAAAATTATCATGATTGTGCATGACTTTGGGAGAGACTCACTATTAAACATTTTGGGTAATTATACAAAGATAAGAACCTAATCTTAAATAGAAATTTCAATATGAGATCAATACATTTTAGATATAAAAAAGCAAGACAAGCCTTGCATAACTTTTAAAATAATTCTTGGGTTACAACAGGTTTGATGACTTACTCAAAAAATCAAATACTAAAGTAGATCTTCGGACCTAGTCTCCCTATTTGAAATTCTTTGATAACTTCCATTCAAAGGAAACAAACATAGGTGACAATATCATAGATTCATATGCAAAGGAAACTTAAGTAATTGTCATGATAAAAGACAAGAGAATAATTCATTATTATAATCTATATTAAAAAAAAGCCGAATCAAGGTAGAATGAAATGATTTTCTTAATAATTGAATGAGAAACAATACAAGGTTCTAATAAACCTAATATTTTGTTGTAGATACTACTTAGAACCTCTTTGGGTCCCTTTAACCAAGGCCAATAAAGATCTCCTCCATGATGTCTTTCTATTTAGTTCAAAGATAGTGAAAGAGGATTCTATTTCTGATGATTGATTAATAATGGAAGGACAAGGAAATAGAGGTTTCTAGAGACTATGAGATTTCTTAAAATATTAGGGGATTGTAGACATAGGCAAGGATGTAAATGACCAACATAAGGGTACTATCCTTTTCCTACACCTAAGGCTTCATTAAATACTCTTTTGAATTAGTTGGGTTATTGGGTATGGGCTATAAGAGGTACAACCTCAGTAAAACCCATAAACCCCACACCAAATCATGCAATAATGCATATTTTTTTTTTGCTGAAATTGAAGACATATGCTAGTTTCGTGAAGGAGATTGCGGCATGTGTATGTGTGTGTGCATGAATTTATTTAATAATAATCACACATGTACACATTGTTTGAAAATGAAGGGTGCATATGTGAACTAAAAATTTGTTTTTTAAATATTTCTTCACACGGAGCATGTCTGCAAAAGGGAAGGGGATGATATCATGAATAAAAAACATGCATATTATACTAAATGTGAAAAAAAATGTTATAACAGATGCCCCCTAATGTGTGAGATCAAAAGAGTATCTCATGTCTTCCCTAGATTGGGTGGCTTAGTCTAGCACAACAAGAGGACAAAGTAAATATTATTTTCCTTAAAGTAAATAGATAGTGGGATGAAGCCTACCTACAATTTGATGTATGTTTCACTCCTTTCTTGGCTTGAATGCTCAAAATGTAGCTCTCGTTGCAAAATTAGAACATGCATAATCATACAACATAAGTCAACGATCTACGATATCTATGCAACATCATCTAAATACTTCATTCAATGGATCAACATGGCATCGAAATACATGAAATCATAACATCATATATAGGGAAACAAATAAATCTTTGCATTAATATAAATGTAAGGAGTTACAACTAGAAATAGAGGTCGATCTTGTAAGAGCTCCTATAAGCTTGCTTGTTCCTTCTTTGTAAAAAAGTGCACCTCCATCCTCATACATGGAATGTTAACTCTTTAAAGCAATGGCATGAGGGTAGAATTATATCTCAGAAAATAACTAGCTTGGATGGCTAAAAATATGGAGTGAGTGGAGTAAGTTGGGTGTTTCTTATCTAATTACCAATCAAGGGATTAGAGATCCATTCTTGATGGGAGGATCGGACAATTATATGGAAAAATCCAAGGTAGGATAGGATAGGATCCAAATGTTTTATATAGTGTTGGGCTTCAAAATGATACATTTTCTTACCCTTATTCTATTATCACCTTTATATTAGTTTTCCAATATTTTTGTGTGTAGAATGCAATAATTCGTGCGATATATATTCTAGAAAATATTTGATGGATTTTCATTGTTTTGTCTCTTTGATGAATTGATTTGATGGATTTTCATTACTCATCTTTGATGGATCTGATTTGGATCACGAAAGGGTTCATAGATGATATTTTATATATTCCATAATGATTCTCATCGGCTAAAATATCATCCCATCTCAAATTTCACTTTCTCTTCATCTTTCTTTTTGGATTTTAGTGACATTGCATTTTACAATTCCCAAGAGACCTTCTTTTACGAGGAGAAGATCCGTCTAGTCTTCCCGAGCCCTAAAATTGTAGATCCTTCTAACTTGTTTCCTTCCTTCATGTAGAACCCATAGTTATAAATAAGCAAATATATTGTAGATATAGGGTTTCAGAGTGATCCTTACAAAGAGTGGAAGCTTCTCAAAAGTGATCTTAATGTCCTCTTTGTTACCAATCTCTAAAACAATGTTTTATTTTTCAAGTGCAATAGATACAAGAACAATATTTCTAAACTCTTGGTAATTACATTGAATGATATATATATTATTTTATAATTCGATTTATCATTAAGCTTAATTACACTTCAAAAGTTAATATAAACAACAAACATGGTAGAGATCACAATACAAGAGAACACGATATTCACCATGGGAAAACCCACTTGAGGAAAAAAACCAAATAATCTTTTTTCTTAGAGAAATTCTTCATCTCAACAGAAGATACATCCCAATGTTACTCGTCAAAAACTATACTTATGGTCAAACCCGATCCACAATGCTCAAGTCAATCCTCCAAAAACTCCTGCGATTAGATCTTCCCTAGGCCTAAATTGGGCCTTCAAACTTGGCCTCCATAATTTTGGCCATCCCAGAATATGTTTCTAAAAAACTGTTACAGAAATTTAAACCCTACCTAGAAACAATTTCCTAGAAAAAATTTCACATACGCGAGTTTTAGAGAGAGAATATCTTTGTCCTATTCATCCTTCTTCTCCTCTTTGTCCTTTGCTTGGATGCAGATAATATTTTCTTGTAATGAATTAGATGGTATTGTTTTTGGAGGTGGTTGAATGCCTTCAATAGATGTTATGCCTTCGCGAATGGATGTGTCTCTTCATGTAGAACTGAATAATAGCTGGAATTATTCACCGAGATTATCTGATTACACCTTTAAACTACATGTATAATACATAACCTCTTCTACAATTGGTCAATGATATGCGAAATAAACCGATCGCATACGCACATTAAAACATATTAAGCACACATATAACACGGTATGTAATGAAACGTACGGATAAACCCCCAACTGTCTGTATATTATAATATTAGAGAACATGTAACAATACATAGTACAAAAGCTCTCACGACTCTCGGCACTATCTCACATGCACTACACACAAACTAGCACGGAAGATGAACAAGTCAGGTTAAATATGCTCCATAAGTCACCTTTGCCTCTCTTTAGCAATCCAGATGAATAATGATTGAGATCAGTTCGAATCCCCTAGCTTGTGCTGCGCAATCTCATTTGGCAATCTCCATCAAGTAATGTGCAAATCTCATGCCTGACCATAGTCTGGCCGATAGTAGACTCACCCTTTCACCCACCTCTAACACGGTCTCAGTAGACGTAAATTTACATTGCAGTTAAACGATGTGTTCTTTAGTTGGTTATGAGTTAATAATTAGTGAATTAATTAATAATTAATTCACACTCATCACTAGTGTATTTGCTCAGTTGACTAAATACAACTAGTTCAACTAGGATTCATGAACACAACTCCACCAAGCCCCATCTCATCAGCTCCACCAGGCTTCTTACACCAGGTTCTAAGCCGAAGTCAACCATGTAATAGCTCAACTAACCCCTAAGAATAGTGTAATTCCTTAATCTCGGCTGCATGTGCCACATCAAGCATCCAATTTGGAAGTGCTCCAAGAGGATAAAGATAATGTTTATAGTCTAAATATTATTAAGGGTTAATAATATTTGGTATTCTGACCCACCCAGCTCGGCCAGGTCTAAAAATAATTCAGATCAATGTCTAAAAATAGATGTCCATCTAATGCACCAACTACGACCAATCATCCATAAATAGCATCACGCAACTCTGGGCCTGATCCATATGTCTAAAAATAGACTTTGCGCGAAAATAGCTGTGACCCACTTAGTGAAGGCGACTGCTACTAAACCATGCTTATTTGCATTTAAACCTCCTCTCAACAAGATATGGATTGTCACCTTCCCCTATCCTGCCTCTATGGTATTGAATTTGCTCTGGTGACGCCTTGATCGAATCTCTATCGATCCTCACAGTAGAGATATATATGAAAGTAACATGATTCTCCAGCACACAATCGATATGATGGTACACAGTATATGCAGTGTGTTTGGATCTATCATGAAATCTTTGGATTAGCCAGAGAGTTTAATGCAACTACGTTATCACAATAAATCACAGTAGGCTCAGTGTGACCGGCTGTCAAGACAGATCTTTCAATCCATATGGCCTCGCATGCAGCCAAGCTTGCGCCATATACTCAACCTCTCTTGGTAGGTGCCACGGTCTACGCTACACGTACCAAAGAAACTATTGTCGGCCACGATCACGAAGTCCTCCCGGATGTGCTCTTTCTTGTCCCGGGTGGGCTTCCTTGTCCACCGCATCCAGTGAAGCCACATGGCTTCACCTCATCCTCTGACCACGTACCCTGAAGCCATATCCGTGTGCCTCTAAGATGTAATTACATACTTTCCTTCAGGAAGACTTGGTAGGCTTAACCATAGCTTAAAGCTAGTTAGCGCACCAGCACCATCGGGTCGTGTATTGACCCCGGATACATAGCGACCACTGTCGATGCTTGATGGCATCCACTACCTCCGCTGAAGTAGCATCCTCCTTCCTCCAACCTCCATAACTTTTGTGAGTATTTTTCCAAATATTTTATCTTAATTAAGGTACTAATTTTTAGTAAATTTACTAAGTTTAGAAGAGGTATCAACGGGCTTGGCCATGCATGTTGAACTTCTCCGGTATCCTACGAACATACTTACCACGAGAAAAAAACGATCCATCCAACTGCCTTTGCCAAATTTCCAATCCCGAAATATGAAGGAGGCCCAAGTCCTTCATCTTAAACTCTCTAGCAAGATCCTCCTTGCATGAAAGTATCAACGGCTCATCACCGTCAATCGGATCTTACCTCCTGATGCAAATGTCCAGCCAAGTTCCCCCTCCACCCTGTCCGGAGTACAGAGGTTAGGATCCACCTCACTCTTGGAGAATCCAAGTCGGTGAAATAGCTGTCTATCTGTGTAGCCTGCATGCAAGTGCTGTTTCAACCCATACATTTGCTCTCTTGATTCTACACATACAACTCTTTCACTGAAGATATGAAACCTTGGGGCACCTTTCCTTCTTCCTCCTCTCGATGACTCAGTTGTGAGGGCTTAGCAGTCTTCTGTCCATATGATGGATGTGCCACCCCATCTGCGAAGGCTACGGATCGTCGTATGGAAGAGAGTACCGACGGAGTGCAAGGTCTCCTCATGGCATCTGATCCCTCTATGTGAGAAGCCCTCGGGCAACAAATCTTACTGTACTTCTCCACTCCGTCGTACCTGCTTCACTTTGTAGATCCATGCTGAACCCACCTTTGATTTCCCCTGGCCTTAGGACAATCTCCCATGCCTTTGTGTTCCAACAAATCGAATCCTTACTCTTCCACCATGGCATCTACCCATGCGAGTCCTCCACGACTTCCTCGAAGATGGCTCTATCAAACACATTTTCTCATAAAGGCCATGCTATCAGTGTCTAGGTTTGGTGGCCCACAATACCATGCAAATTTGTGTTGTAGGTGGCCTACAACCTTCTCTCCGCATCTTCCAGGCCCGGTCGCTCGGCCCATGTGCAGCAGCCTCCGTGGTTGGTCTTTACCGCCGTGGGTCTCTTCCACTCCATGAAATTCCTCTTGTGGCTCCATCACATCTTGGAAGCTCATCTTAGGAACTAATAGCTCCTCATGCGCCAAGTGGCAAACCTCTAGCTCAACACTTCATAGCTTCTCCCTCTGAAATTTGATATCCGTCGCACAACAATCTTGGGTAATAAGCAGGAAATACACATGATAGTTGTGGAGCATATCAATGTACCCCAATATCTCCAGCTTCTGCAGTCAGCTCCGGCTTCTTCTGGCTGTCCTTCGTCACATGCATGTAGACGGAGTGAACCAAAAATCCTCAAATGGAAATATCGGGCCTCTTGCAACGCCTCCTCGTTGTACTCATGCCAAATATCTTGTGAGGACAGTTCACCGCACATATCTTTAACGTGTGCATGCCTCAGCCCACAGTGAAGGGTAGGCTATGATCATGCAGTATCGCCGTGCGGCACCCACGATCGTTCTATTCTTCCGCTCAACAACCACAGTTACGGCTGGCACGTTGCAGAGTGCTTCTGCGACTCTCTCAGAGATTCCTTAAACGCTGAAAGTCCTTGAATTCGCAAAGATGAATTCTGCCACCATTGTTGCTCCTAAGAGCCTTCACATGCTTCCCAGATCCCTTCTCCTTTGACGCCTTGAACTCTGAGAACTTTGAGTATGTCTCACTCTTCTTACGCATGAAGAAGATCCATACCAGAAAAAATCATCAACAAAAAAGATCACATAAGTAGCGATGGCACAGCACATCGAAGCTGCGAGAAGGTCCACACACGTCACATTGAATTCTCTCAAGGGATCATCGTGGTAGCTGACCATCTGCTTCTAGTGAAAGAAATTGGCTTTCACAAGTACAAAGGTACACTTGCCCACTGCTTGATCATTGCCTTGAGAGTACCTTTGGAATCCAGTGAAATCTGTAGTATCTTCAAGCTCCATGGTGAAGGTGGCCCAGTCTGGTGCCACGGCTGTATCATCCATTCCTCATACATACATGCATTCTTCTTATGACCATCCTTTAATGATAAGTTCTTGGCTGAACTATCTTGGGGTTTCTCAGTTGTCTTCACCCATGACACTGCCAGCCGAACTAGTATGTGCCCTTGTCTTGGCTGTCGCCTGAGAGATGATTCTTCTTTAATCACGGAACATGCATACTTCCTTCAATACGAGAGGTTTACAGAAGACTCCCTCTCGGAAATGGTACCGATGCGGTATGTATCTACCATCATCGCCCATCTCGATGTGCACTCCAGAATGTTCTCATCCGGATCACAGCAGTCTCGATCTCAGTCATGTGAAAAGCGCACCCAGCATCCCGAGAACCATCTTCCAGTCACATCACACAGGGCCATGCGATCGGCAAAAAATCCCGGCTCAAAGCTGAGGCCTAAGGCCTCTCAGTGAGATCCGTGCTTTGCTTATTTTCTTCTTGCGGACAATTTGTGTATAAATATATGCATTGTTGATGACGTGCAAAACACTTCACCTTGGACATGTCCACCCTTTCTTACCTTCATACCCAGATGAAAGCTTTCTTGCTCTTCCCCTTCTTTCTTTGGCAGCCAAAGTGAAATTTTCTTCATGATGCCTTTGATGAATCAGATCCTACAGTACTCACTTCTTATCTCCTCTTGCCACGGAATCAGAATAGAATCACTCCCATCTTAGCAATTTCTCTGACCATTAGCTGATCACACGATGAGCCTTAACTCTTTGGAAGACCAAGGAGAGCCGGCTGCAATTCCTCATCATCACGCAGTCACCTCCACTTTGACTCATCCACCATTGGATGAACTTCGTGAAGTACTTGGGCATGCGTAAGCCTTTCTCATCTTTATGTGTGTGAGTTTATCCTTGACGCCAGCATACGGTGGCTCTTTCTTTCAGAATAAATCTGTCAACGCTTTCCACATCAATTATGTGATCTTTTCCATGCATCTTTGAATCTGAATGTGATCCTTCACGCCCTCAATAGAATCCTTCGACATTTTTTCCATCTTCTTTTACCCGAAACCTCGACTTGAACGGCATCGGTAAACTTTGGGACCTCGGCCTTTATGAACTCCTTCAGCTGGAATTATCATCCTAATCTTGCCTCCCATCTGTCCTTCCATACAACATAGTCGAGCTGCCCTCAAGGGCATACTCCGATCATGTCAGGATGAAAGACATTTTGACTTCGACACAACTTCTTTATATTCAATTCCAAGTGCAGCACCAAATTCGAATTCACGAGCTCAAACTCCAGCACTTCCGATGCGGCGAAACAAAGTATTTCTAACAAAAGATGGGGCGCGGGAGCATTCTTGGATATATACCTTTTGGAAAGGATGGATCAGGCTACTTGGCCGCTTACGGACTGCGAAATACACGAAATAAATTGTAATCAGCATATTAGATCCGATGATCAATTAAACACGATGTATGTAGAAATTTGAATAATAGATGGGTATTCAGGGTATACGATTACACAGCATTTAAGATTCATACATAATACATAACCTCTTCTACAATTTGATCATCAATATCTGCGGAAATAGAAGAAGTCGCATGCGCACACATTAAAACATAATCAAGCACACATATAACCTGATATGTAATGGGAAAACGTCGGCTAAGAAAACCCCCAACTATCAAAACATATTATAATGATAGAGAACATGTAACAATACATAGTACAAAGCTCTCAACTCTGTTACTATCTCATGCTACACACGAACTAGCACGGAAGATGAACAAGTCACGAGGTTCAAATCTCCTCCTGAAATCTGCTGCCTCTCTTGCGCAATCAAGATGAATAATGATTGAGATCCCGAAGTTCAAATCCCCTAGCTTGTGTTAGCAATCCTCATTGGCAATCTCCATCGATGTGTGTGCAAATCTCGCCTTTTGACCATAGTCACAAACGATAGTAGACTCACCCCTTTCACCCACCTCTAACACTGGTCTCACTTGGACATCCATGTACATTACTTGATTAGCGATGTGTTCTTTAGTTGATGTAGTTAATAATTAATGAATTAATTAATAATTAATTCACACCACTCATCACTAGTGTATTTATCAGTTAGACTAATCTGACTAGTTGTAAAGTTCTTGTTCTATTTTTAGCTCGGCGATCTAAAAAATAGATTCTATTTAATGTCTAAAAATAGAAGTCCATATTTTACCAGCTCAACAATCATCATAAATAGCATCTGCAGCTCATAGACCATGATCCACATGTCTAAAAATAGACTTTGCGCCAAAAATAGCTTGGGCCCACTTGAAGCATTTTCCACTAAGCTCCATCATCTTCTTGCATTTTCTAACTAACTGGCAAGTAGCTTGACTTGAGAAGGGGAGAGATTGACTTAAAAATCTTGTATTTGAAAATTCAATTTTCAAATTTGAATTTTTTTCTCTTAAATGTAACATGAAAGACATGTCTTACATTAAATATTTCAAGATTATCATCCAAATGGCCTTAATGACATGTAATTAAAAATTATTTTCACATTACTGTCATAAAAACATAATTATGAATATACATACCTACAAAAATTATGAAATATGAGATAAAACAATGCATATTGGTTATGGATAATGGTTAAGATTTACTTCTAAATATTATGCCATCTAATGCGTTTACTCAAGGGCAAGTCAAATCATAGGTAAAAGTTTGTTAGCACTTATAAATCACATTTGCTTACACATAATTAATATATTAATTGGCACATTTTATATTTGTGTAATATAAGTGCAAGTGAGGTTTTATGTGGGTTAGATGGTTCAGCACATGCATAGTCATTAACATTGGTAGACCATTATTATATATGTGGTATTAGTTTGAGATTTATAAAGACTTTATGAATAAAGTTAGTTTCAAAAGATAATGTGAATATGTATCATTGAAAGAATGAATTTTTTATTTATGCTTTTTTTCTAGGACTCTGGCGTTGACATAAACTCACTATTATATGTATGTTTTATTTAGGCACGATGAAGAGCTATCTCTATTACAAAGATGATATATACTAGTACGAGCTTATTAAAATTCTAAAAAGCTATTCAAAAATAAACAAGCTTATTGAAATAATTAATAAGAAAATCAATAACATAAAATTTAAGTTTTATATTTAATAAAAAATTTAAAAAAATATAATTGATAAAAAAAATTAAGAAAATATAGGTAAAATTTTATTACTTATAAGCACATTTGCTTACACATGGTTAGATATTAATTAGCACATTTATGTTGTGCTTAATAGAAAGTCACATGCCGAGGTTTTGTGTAGGTTAGATGGTTCCTTTTTGTACATAGAATTTAAGAATCACATTAATATTGGTGACCAATTACTATATATGTTGCATTAGTTTGAAAATTTATATAGATTTTATGAATAAAGTTATTTTTAAAAAATAATGTGAAAATATTTATTAAAACAATGAATTCTTATTATACTTCTTCTAATAGAACACTAGGTATTAGCATGAGAACTCACTATTATATATATGTTCTATTTTTTTATATTCAAGCATGAGAAGAGACTACCTCTATTACAAAAATGATATATATTATTACAAACTTATTAAATTCCAAAAAGCTTATTCCAAAATAAACAAGCTTATTTAAATAATTAATAAGAAAATCAATATTTTATATAAAATTTCAAGTTTATATTTAATAAAATTTTAAAAAATATATTTGATAAAAAATTAGAAAATATAAATTATTTATTTCAACACTTTGTTTAGAATCATAACATCATATTTTTAAAAACAAAGATATGGTTAGATATAGTGTAATGGAACAGTCTCATTGTTTAACAAACATATATATATATATATATATATATATATATACTGACTCAATATATTAAATCAGATTTATATGTAACTATTTTAATAAGGTGTTACTTTCTATATTTTAAAATTTATTTTAATTGAAAAAATATTAAAAAAAAATCAAAAAGGGAATGTGTTAGGTGGAATTGTCAAATTCAAAGTTATTTTTTACCTTGTGTTTATATGAATAAAATTTAACGTCTAGAAGACTAAAAATAATCAATGGAACTTTCTAACAATTCCCTCACTGAAAAGACAATACCAGCGAACCAATATAACATATAACTATAACGGTCTCTAATATCTCTAAACACATCATATTCCAAAATAAAATAAAAATATAACCAAAATGGTCGCTTTACATTAGGAAATAAGCGTACGACCGATCAATCAGATATTTTTGTGTTCCTTAACCCATTAGAAAAAGTGGACAACACTGTTCGGCATATTCGCTGAGAAACCACGTCATCAAATCAGATTCTCCAATCAAATTATTTTCACCTTCCCATGGCTTTGCCTATAAACATATAGGTACTCAACGCGGTTTTAAAGCGGCCACGTGTACTACTACGCATAAATCCTTCGAAACTCAACGCGGTTTCTCTCTATATATATGTTGCCCTGCAGCTAACGGTCTTATTCACTTGCAACAGACTAGAAGCACTTTTATCCGCCCTAACTTCAAACCCTCTCACCTTTAAACTCCCTCGTTTTAAGGAGTCCAAGCTTCGTAAGCATTTCGTGAGTTCGACTCCAGAACACCCAGCAACACTACATGGCTAAACCCTCGCAGAACAACCACAACAGACGCGAAAACCGCTCACTGAAGTCGCGGCAGTTCAAGGGAATTCGAATGAGAAAATGGGGGAGATGGGTGTCAGAAATTCGAATGCCCAATTGCACCGGAAGAATTTGGCTGGGCTCCTACGACACCCCGGAAAAGGCTGCCCGCGCGGATTTTGCGGCGTATTGCCTGAGAGGATCGAAAGCCAAGCTCAATTTTCCCCTTTCCCCGCCGGAAATCCCCTGCGCCTCTGCTCTAACGCCCTCTCAAATTAAAGCCTCTGCCGCCAGGTTCGCCACAGAGGAATTGCAGCGGTCTTCTGAAGCAGCGTTTTCATCTTCTGGTCCGGAAGCGGAACGCTGCAATGAGGACCAAGAGATTTGGGGTGAGAAGAGTCCGGCATTTTGGGATTGGGTACTGCTTGAATGTCTACAAAGCGGCAAGTCTCCAAACTTAAATGAATTCCCTTCCTTGGATGAGTCCATGGAGTACTTTGGGGTGAAGTTGTAGCTCATGGAAGGGAAGGCTGTTAATTTTTAAATTCCTTTCGGCGGCGCGGGAGAGAACCGATAGTTCAATTTACTTCTCTGATTTGAGAAATCAGAAATTTATGACATTAGTGGATGAAGGCTCCTCTTCACATTGAGAAGATGAGCCGCCAACGGAAAATGAGATCGCATCTTCATTATTATGTGTACACAATCAAGTTTAAACCCAAAAAAGTGGCAAAAAGATGATGAACTGCAATACATTTTGAGTTCCATTTGATGGGCGTATGAAAAACTGGTTTATGTAGTATAATCTTTTGGCTATGGACATAAATTATTTCAAACTCACTTGAATAATTATTAGACCAGGTTTTTCATGTTTTGGTTTCTTTAGTTACACCTGAATATATATATATATATATATATATATATATATATATATAATTTTATTAAATTATATATATATATATATGTATATATTTTTTTTTCTTTAGCAAAAGTTTATCCGTAAGTTTTTTTAAGCAAAATGTTTATTGGTATTTTGATTATATTTTCGAACTCAACATCTATCCTTTTTTTTTAACAAGATATGGAATTGTGGCATGTTCACATATATAGAGCTCCTTAGGTTTTCCTTTTATTAAGGATTCCATTGTTATGGGGTATCCAGTGTGGGATTTTAGACTCTTAGGTCATTGGCTATTGTGTGACTTGTACCTTTCTCTTTGTTATTTTTCGGTGTGACTGCGATTTTTCTTATTGTGAAGTTTTTTACACATTTTTCTCATTTGTTTTATCTTCCTCCTCTTGGTAAAAGTTGTAAATTTTGCTTGCCTTAGGTGCATAATAAAGAGCTATGATGTGTAACAAGCAACTGGATGCGTGGGCACCATCTCTGAACATTGCAATTGTCTTGGCAAGTATTGTTGTGCTTCTTTCTGAGCCAAATCCCAATGATGCTCTTGTGGGTGATATAGTGAGATGCCTCTCATTTTCCAATTGGTTTCATAATCACAACATGAACTTATATCAATTTTACTTGTGAGATTATAATCGATTGTATACACAAAGCATAATACAAGCACAATAGAACTAATTTTGATGACAAAGCAAGATCACGCACCCGGAAGTATGCAATGCAAATGGAACATCAGTTGAACACTTTTCCAATGGAGACATCATGCACACGGTGCACTACTGGTATGAGATTCAGAAACATTCCAATATCTAGCACACATGGAAGGCACTGAATGAAAGTCACATGTGGAAATCCTTGTCATTGTGGATAAACTTCACTGGGAGATTTTTAATTCATGTTCCTTTCTTTGTTGACTTATTATGCAAATGATTATATTAAATTTTAGCCTTGAAGCTAATTGTTCAATAATTTTCTAGTGTCAAACCTATCTAGTTTTCTTATTTTTATCTGTTTATACAAATTGCACAAACATAAACAAAATGATTGACCCTCTTAAACAAATCAACGAAATTGCTGCAATATCTCCAAGTGGAGCTCTAGATGCATCAAATCATAAATGGGAAGTGGAAAATGACCATCTTGTGAATCCTGTAATACCAACACAGTTGCTCAGCAAGAAACTCTCATTGGAAAGAGAACCTATATTCCAGCCAAAAAAAGTTCGTTCTTGTGAGATTGTGATCGATGGACAAAGAAAGATGTACAAAGAGAATGTAAATTTGCAACTTGCACAGCATATGGATATGAATGCTCAGCTGAAATTCCACGCCACTTCAGTACTTCAAACAAATGATGATGAAAATAGGTTGCTTAAGAAAGGTGGAACCAATGAATCATCTAGTCTGATTCAAAACACATCCAAGGGATGGGACATAAGTGCAGAGGAAATAATTTTACTGTAAAAGGAGAATTTGCATGCATGAAGTTGGAATGCAAAAAATCCTTCATCAAAGTTGTCGTCCTTGAAACCTCTGGATGGTATCTCTACAATGAATATGAAAGATAACATGAAAACAAAGTAGTTACAGAGTAATATATCCATACATACATACTAATATGGTTGCAGTTGTATGAAAGGAGTGGGGATGCACAAATTGGGTAACATGGGTTTGTTTGAAAGAGTAACATAGTGAACTGATTTTATCGTGTGTCGTAGACCTTCGTGCACCATGATATTCACATGACATGTGGAGTCCCAGTGTGGTGGGAAGTAGCCATTAGCATGGATAATTGAGCCTCCTTCGAAATTGAACAAACGGATTAATTTTTATATTTCAATTCATTTTTTTATATATTTCAATTCAATTTTGAATCGATGTCACTGATGTCACTTAATGGGAAAAACAACAAACACACAAACGTCAAAATCATATGAAAAGGGTAGAATAATGCCTATTTTGACCAATTTAAAAATGGACACTTTTTCTTTAAAAATTTGATCTAAGTAACACTCTCATGGTTATTTCCTAACTCCAATTTGCAGTGAATATTAAAAAAATTAAACTTAAGCAACGCTTTCATGGTTACTTCACTTTCCAATTAGATATTTTATTGCATATTTTTCTAACAAAATGGGTACTCTTGCAATATGATAGCGATGAACTATTTGTACAAGGTTAAAACCTACACAAGCACTTAGTGGTTCCTCATCCAATGGTAAGCGTTGGGTGGTTCGTCAACAAAACAAAAAGCACCCAATGGTTTCAACAACCTTTCAAAAAGAACTTAGTGGTTGATCAGCCAATCAACATGCACTAAGTGGTTCATCAACCAAAAAGGAAGCACTAAGTGGTTCATCATGCAAAGGGAAATCACTTAATGGTTTTATTAACCATTCATTAAGCACTTAGTGGTTCATTAGCCAGCTGACAGCTAAGTCCTAGGATGGGTGACCTCCCACGAAGTCCTGGTTACCGGGTGCAAGCCTTGGAAGTGATGATTGACGCTATGTGATTCATTTCACTAGTTTCAATCCCACTTCTTCACCCCTGTGAGAATCACCTGATGCAATGAGTGCTAAGTGGAATATTAAAAAATCATGAGAAATTAGTTAGGACGACTATCTCTCATGGAAATGGTCATAGATGAATGACTTAATTAACGCAGTTGAATCCTAAAAAATGATATCAAACATTAAGTGGTTCATCAACAAAATAGAAAGCACTAAGTGGTTCATCATCCAAGGGGAAAGAACTTAGTGATTCATCAACCAACTAGCAAGCACTAAGTGGTTCATCATCCAAACAACAAGCACAGGGTGGTTCATCGGGTAAAATGTAAGCACTTAGTGGTTTATTCAATCATTAAGCTTCACACTGGTCACATAGGATTATACAAGGATTTTAGTGGTCTTAAACACAGTCATATGGATTAACATCTAGGTTCACATAATATAAGCTCAAGGTCAGCTCCAACATCGCTCAGTCATTCACATTATGCTTCATAGCTCCATACTATCTAAAATCAATCATGAAGCCTCTCTGTCCTTCAAGAGAATAAGAGTTCCTACACACCAAAATTAGAGAGAGAGAGAGAGAGAGAGAAACAATTCCCATGCACGACTAAATATTAGACCCAATGGAATATATCAGAAATAGAGAGAGCATGAGCTAGCCAAAGATAAATATGAGATCCTAAGAGAACTACCTTTGTCTGAGGATCTACCACTAAGGGTTTAGCAGTGAATTGTTGATTAAATGAAATCCAACCAAACCCCTAGCACAAAAAATCCCAGAGAGCTCTCATTTCTCTTATGCAATGTGTACATATAGATAATTCTTTGTGTCCCTTTGTGTGTCAGAGAGAGCCCCAAAATGGCTCTTATGATTGTTCCTAAGGGTGTAGTTTGGCTCTTTTATGTTGTCTTTGAAAGGGTTTTCTCTTTTATCTACGACGGGAGAAGGTGAATGGGCATTTCTCTCTCCTTCTACCACCCCATTTTGATCTCATAATGGTTATTAGTAAACTTTTCCAACTTCAGTTCGCCCCAATCACATCACAATGGAATATGTTAGGTAATGGCTTCACAAGTTTGTAATTAACTTCGACATTAAATTTAGTTGAGTCATGCCATGGATTTTTAATACAAGTGAGAAAGTAAGTGTTTTCCCTCAAACCAAGGATCCATAAGGTTGTGCTTTCTTTAATTGTTTTTAATTAATGTTTAATTAGAGGTTCAACTAGTCGTGGTTCTCCACATTGGTATAAAGGTCACAACTAATATTACAAAAATCAAGGGTAAAAATGGGGTATGTTAGAAACCGCACCCCCTTAAAGGAACATTGTCCTCGATATTCTATAACATAGAACATAAAAGATAACTAAGATTTATAGGTACCCCAATGGGGGTGTCTGAAACAATGACAAATTTCTAGCGGCAGGGATGTGAGCAACCCAAGAGAAGGTATGTCAGGTCATAATGATTGAAAAAGGCAAGTGGAGCAAGGGAAGTCGACTATATAGAAAAATCAAGAGCCAGGAAGGAGTTATAAGCGAGAGGGAGTTTCTTTTGTTGCAATGTATATTTATGGTTATGGGAGCGTTAGAGGGTGATAACTTTGTAGTGAGTATGAAAAGATAGGTCGACTATGCATGCCCCTTCTCTCGTGGAATTCTTGCAGCAGCATCAGCGTGGGCTTCAAGGATTTTAGATTGTTTGGGTGTAAGGGATTGAAGTGTTGCGTGTGGGATCCTGTGATGGGTGGTGAGAGAATTACACGAGAAATAGGCAGGAAAGGGGACAGGGTGAGAGTTTGGAGTGTTTCTCTGTTACAGTATATATTCACACTCAAACGAGCTCAATTGGAGGCTTGATAAGTTTATTTGTCCTGCCCCCTCCCTATAGCTTAACATGAACATTACTAGAACTAGTGTAGTGTTTGTCTGTTGGGGTTGGGATTTTCAGTTGAAGTGCTCTAGATTTTTGCCTGCAGGGGCCATTTAAATTTTTATTTTTGAGTCTGTTAGGGTTATTGAGTGGCTTGAAAATTGCTAGATGTAGCCTTGGGGTAGTATCTAGTGTTTGCATCCATCTAATGGTTATTAGTAACCTTTTCCAACTTTAGTTCGCCCCAATCACATCACAATGGAATATGTTAGGTAATGGCTTCACAATTTTGTAATTAACTTCGACATTAAATTTAGTTGAGTCATGCCATGGATTTTTAATACAAGTGAGAAAGTAAGTGTTTTCCCTCAAACCAAGGATCCATAAGGTTGTGCTTTCTTCAATTGTTTTTAATTAATGTTTAATTAGAGGTTAAACTAGTCGTGGTTCTCCATATTGGTATAAAGGTCACAATCAATATTACAAAATTCAAGGGTAAAATAGGGGTATGTTAGAAACCCCACCCCTTTAAAGGAACATTGTCCTCGATATTCTATAACATAGAACATAAAAGATAACTAAGATTTATAGTTACCCCAATGGGGGTGTCTGAAACAATGACAAATTTCTAGCGGCAGGGATGTGAGAAACCCAAGAGAATGTATGTCAGGTCATAATGATTGAAAAGGGCAAGTGGAGCAAGGGAAGTCGACTATATAGAAAAATCAAGAGCCAGGAAGGAGTTATAAGCGGGAGGGAGTTAATTTTGTTGCAATGTATATTTATGGTTATGGGAGCGTTAGAGGGTGATAACATTGTAGTGAGTATGAAAAGATAGGTCGACTATGCATGCCCCTTCTCTCGTGGACTTCTTGCAGCAGCATCAGCGTGGGCTTCAAGGATTTTAGATTGTTTGGGTGTAAGGGACTGAAATGTTGGGTGTGGGATCCTGTGATGGGTGGTGAGAGAATTCCACGAGAAATAGGAAGGAAAAGGGACAGGGTGAGAGTTTGGAGTGTTTCTCTGTTACAAGATATATTCACACTCAAACGAGCTCAATTGGAGGCTTGATAAGTTTAGTTGTCCTGCCCCCTCCCTTTAGCTTAACATGAACATTACTATAACTAGTGTAGTGTTTGTCTGTTGGGGTTGGGATTTTCAATTGAAGTGCTCTAGATTTTTGCCTGGAGGGGCCATTTATTTTTTTATTGTTGAGTCTGTTAGGGTTATTGAGTGGCTTGAAAATTGCTAGATGTAGCCTTGGGGTAGTATCTAGTGTTTGCATCCATCTCTGCGTGAGCAGAGAGATTGTATGGGTCTCTATGAGAATTATTTGCATTTGGTTTACACATCCACTCTGGTGTGGAGTCATTGTGTGGTGGTCTTGAAGGTGGTGATTATTACTCAACTATATGGGAAGGGTGCCTTGCTTGTCCAAGCTAGTTGGCTTTTAATCTAGGTTGTGTCATGGTAATTTACCTTTGAGTGAAACATGCTCAGTCAGAGGGGCCCAGTGAGGCATGACATGGCTCCTCGTGGGGATGCACAAGTGCAGGCAGGTAGAGCGGATGTGGAGTTAGGTGTCCAAGGGGGTAGACGGTGCATTGGATTGTGAAGCAACCCAATAATTTGGTTTAGTGCGCGAACCATCAGTGACTCCACCCTCTATGGAGTACAATGTTGTTCATCTTCAAAATGTCATGGAAAATATGGAAGAATTGAGGCAACAATGACATGATGACATAAATGAATTGATCTCTTTTTTGAATGACATCTAGCACAATTAGTGGATGATGATGGAAAATATGGATTCAATCCAGTGAAGATAGAGGCAGACAGTGGAGTAGTTGGACCGAATTTAAGGTAGAATCGATCACCTGGAACACCATGCACATGAAGGAATGAGACCCCTATACCCTTTAAATTTTGGGCATAGCCTGGATCCTCCATGGAATTTTTTGTGATGGCTGGTTTTGTATGTATTCTTGATGTTTTCTGATGCCAACGTGCTTCCGGGTTAAGAAGTGGTTATAATGTTTGGAATTTTTCTATTTTTTTTTGTTTATCTCTCCTCGCTAACAATTCTAGTTGGAGTGAAGCTAGGAGAGAAAAGCTAATATGCAAATCCTATGTACTATTTTGACCAAATAATAGAATCATTTTTTATCAACGAAAAAAAATACTAATATTTATAGTTATAGCTGTTACATCAGTGATATTTTCCCATGTCCTAAATTGTTATGTCCAACCATGTTTTTCATTTCCCTTAAGGCTTCCATAAGGAACAACCTCAGCTTATTACTTTCTAGGATACACCTAATGCATTTTTAACCCAATGAGTATGCATATGACTCTTTGAAAACCAACTCATTTAAGCCTCCCCTTCCTTGCAATCACACACCTTCCAAGTTCATGCATCCCCTTCTCTGCCTCCCTAGTCTCTTGAGTGATCCATTCCTTGGCAAGGCTTTCTCGCTCAGGAAGAGTCTTGATGGAATATCGCGGCTAAGGAATCCATCTTCCTTGCTCTAACAACATAACACATTTTTCACAGCATATATCATGGAGATCAATAATGCATATCACAAGGTTCCAGTCTCACCACAATGGCCTAGTCCCTAAGGTCTTCATCTCTACTACACTTTTTTTGTGCCACTTTGATATTACATGTAATCAACATAATATATCATTGTCGGATATTTGAAAAATTCACCTATATCAAAAGCATATAGTGATCATGGGATTAATCATAATAATTTAAAATCAAAATAAGTCAAAATTTCAATAGGTATTATTTAAATTGATACTTATATTTAAAATTATCATTTACTTCCTTTGTCTCCATAGGTAAGAAGTTTGGCTCATTGTCTTCACTGAATAGGCCCATTCATGCTCACATCCCAGTGAGCATGGTGCATATTTTCTCTACCACCAATTACTCACCCTTCCATGTCCATGCAACCCCTATTCCATTCAGTCTACCTATCCAAGGGTTTTCCTACATGGGCCCCCATTAGCTACTCACCCTTCTAGGCACAGGGAGCCCCCATTTTGAGCAATCTACACGTCGAAGGGTTTTCCTATATGGGCCCCCATTAGCTACTCAACCTTTCGAACCCATGAAACATCCATTCTGGCTAGTCTACCTATCCAAGGTTTTTCTTGGATGAGGTTATTGTTAGAGTCTTATATCCAATAGTTGGTCTGACATGCTCTAATATTTGAGAGTGCAAGCTTCTGTGATCCATAACATTTAGTCATAAATCTTCCGGGAAATCACATAAGGAATTTTTGGAACTGACGCGTTTCGAAACGCATCGGTTGCAAAAATTCTTTATGTGATTTCCCGGAAGATTTATGATTAAAATGCTCTAATATATTGCACATGGAGTCTTATGACCAAGTGTCAGTCTAGGGTGCTCCACTATAGTGTTCATGGAGTCTTATCGTCAAGGTACTAGTTATGGTTTTCTCCCTTGAAGTAATCTGAGTTTCATGGGACTTCCATTTTACTACAATAATATTCTTTCCAGTCTCCTTACTCCATCATTTCACCTATGTCACAACATTCAATTTTCATGAGATATACTCAAAATATTCAAATCAGAAAATATTTAATTTTCCAAATGTGCTTCATTGAGAATCCAAGTATCATGAACATGATATTTTTAATCATGATGTTGGTCTCCCTTGTATTTGGTGATATTATGTCATGGTGGCTTCTATCTCACATCCAATTCTAGCACTCTTCTTGCAATCTAATATTTCAATAAGCCAAATAGTTTTCAATACACATATATATGACCTTTTTCATTGTAAAGATTCATAACATCCTGAAGTGATCTCATACTTATTACACATTTAATAATTTTATCACCTCCATATGATTTCAAATAGGTTGAAAGAAAACAATCATAACATCATATGTGTGCGTCACACTTATTATAAGTATTTTATAATACAATAAAACTTTTATTCTAGCAACCCAAAGAGTCACGATTGAGAGATACATATTTTTAAATTCATGAGTAGTTTAGTTCTCTATTTTTTCTTGCATGCATTATTAAATTCATTGTAGTCTTTCCTATTGAAGGCTAGCTACCTTAACCACCCCCTTTCCCTAGCATCCATACAATACATGCATTAAACTTAAAGCAAAAGATATTGATTTTAGCTTAAAGTAATTCTTACCCAGTTCCTTTCCTTTACCTTTTTACCTATATTTACTACTTGCTTCACTTAGCTACCATTACAAGCACTTTCAGCTAAAATCTTTTGAAGGAGTCCAACTGGCTTGCAACATATTACTATTGAAAAATTCAATTGTCCCTGACATGGGCCTCAACTTCACATATGAGCCACAACTCTATCAATTCGGGTGCATACAAATTTCAATGAAATTTTCATAAATTCATTTTCATTAGGTATCCACTTTACGAATTATAAAATTGTCGTGTTGTTTTTAAATTTAAATTTCAGCCTCTATTGGTTTCAAATATTTGCATGACCACACTCATGATATTTCTAATATCATCTCGTTCATCTTTTGAGATTTTCGTAATCTTCCTGAAAAGGTAACATGACAATAAACTATTTAATTTTTATATTGATATATGAAAAGTAAATATAACAAAAGCAATATTTATAAATAATTCTAGAAAAAAATTTAAAGGAATATTAATTTTTCATTCCTTTTTTTTTTTTTGTACGTTTTTGCTATTAAAAGTCTGGCATGTCTCATTGACCAATTCTTTGGAAGCTCTTCCTGTAGTTTAGTAAAAATTGATTCTTGGAATCATTGGATATATTTTTGTATTGTAAGTGGAAATAACATCTATACATTCATTCCACTATATCCCTCAAACTTTTACAAAATCCCCCCCCCCCTTTCGTTAACCTCCAACACCACTCCACATGAGCTAAGGAGCAATTAATTTTCATTTGCATGTTCTGTTTTTTTTTCTTTTCTTAGAACAACATTCATTTTCTGGGTTTTTGGTCCCTGTAGAACATTAAACATATGTGAATTAATAGATTGTTTGAAACATGTTATCTAATAATTTTAAGTATATTATTAATGAAAATAAAATAAAAAATCATATTGTATCGATAGTATTTTTTCATTCACCTAATTTATCATTTTGCAATTTTTCCATCACGATTTTACACTCTTCTAGTCCTAGATCATAAATAATCTTATCGAGATTCATCATTTTGTGTCTCTGCTTGATACACAGTAAACAATACATAATAGTTAAACTTTCATATAGTTCAAAAATAATATTTTTTGTAAAGAATTTACAAAGAACTTGTCTTTTTTTCTTTTCTTGATGTGCTATCAGTATTTTTGTTACTTCATCTCTTGTCACCCATTTCTTTATCAATATGAAACCTGTACCATATCATTCATTAATATATCTTATAAATAAATCATCAACTTTTCAGGTAAAAAAAATATCAAGGAACTGGTGCGCTTTTAATGTTATATGCACCCGGACGTTGGTGCATTGTGTTCTTATAAACAAACTGCTAAAACACTATAAAATACCGTACAATGCTCTATGTCAACAAGGAGCACCGATGCGTTATATGCTCACCAGCGCACCGATTAACATAGAAAAATTAATAAAAATCCTCTATTGTTAGTTTTTGTAGCATAGTCGTGGAGGGTGTGGAGCAACTTATTCTTATAAACGCCCCGTGCAAACAGGGGACCACCATACGGTGCTCTCTGTCAACAAGGAGAACCGGTGTGTTATATGTTAAATGGTGCACCAATTAACATATAAAATAATTTATTTATTTTTCCAAACAGTACGTGCGCGGTGCGCCATAATGAAATAGCACAACGATACCTTATTTTACATATGGCGCACAGATTAAAAAAAATATGTTCTATTTTTTTTTAATCAAACAGTACATCCGCGGTGCACTGTGATAAGACAGTGCAACGGTGCGCTAGGTTACACAGGGCGGACCGATTAAAAAAATTCAGTTTTTAAAAAAATCACGCAAGGGCTGACAAGGATTCGGATCCGACTATCCAAGTCGTCCCGTGGGTTAGATGTCATAGGCCTATATATATAGCAATACAAACCCTATAAATCTAAAATGAAAAGCCCTAATTCTGAAATCACAAAAACAAGAAGAAGCAAGGGCAGAAACAAAAAGAATGAAGGGTTTAAGGTAAAATGTTTTTTTTTTTTTTTTAAATGAACAGTAAATTTAATTTTTTTTACTTAGTTCGTAAAAAAATCTACAAAAAATGTAAAAAAACAATAAAATTTAATCACGAGATCGTTTGAAATTCTATGCTATAGGGTTTGAATCACCAAAGGTTCTGATTGTCTGAATAGTTCTGTTCGAAAGTATTTCGCTGCTCCACAGTGCTCTCGTGCTCTCTTTCTCTAGGTATGCCTCTTGCAAACCTTTGGTTGAAAATTTTTGCAAGAATAGTGAAATAATGAAAAGTGTTTAGTATTTAAAGCATTGTTTTATGAAATTAGATTTTTGAAAATATTTTTCCACCCATTTTTCGATTTACCGTTTTTTTTTTCACTTAAAAAAAATAAAGTTGTGTTTTTTTTTATTTGTGGCTTTTCGTCACCGGTGCTTCCATTAATAACATCACACAGGTGCGTCAATTAATAACATAACACCAGTGTACAGTAACTAAAATGCACTGGTGTGGTTAACTGTACATTAGCACCGATAACAATAAGTCTATTTTTAAGGCACCGAAATCACTTTTAGTTGTGTACACCAAAATTTATTATTTATTTTGCTCAAATAAAGGGAGAAAATATCATAATTATATCGAATGGACAATTCTTCAAAATCCAACTTGTTCCATAATATTTCTCAAAGTCCATTGCGGAGTTCTCCTTATCCATCTCTAGACGTAATATTTACTTCAGATTTTATTTATATTTTCATTATCTAATTGAATTTATGTTTTTTATCCATGTCAATCAGCTTAATAAAATTTATAATGTATACAAATTTGTAGGTTCATGCAGATTCAGAATCGAGTTCAGATGCACAAAGTATTCAAACAACTCCAAAACGTCGGAAGCTCTTATTAGGAGCAGCATACCGCAAGGCACATTTGGTAGATGAAAATGGACAACCACTTCACCCTGCTAATTGTAACAATATTGCATCTTCTAGCCACAATCCCAGGACAATGATGGTAATAATAATTTTTTGGTATATTAATGTAATTATTTCAAAGTCAAACCAATTAATCACGCATTGTCAACATTCTTACTAATTGATATCATAGATTTTGTGTTAATCATGTTCAAATATTTTTTTTGAAATTATTAGGAATCTAGTGATGATGAGCGACCTAATTACCATATTCCGTTGCACCTCACAACAATGTCAAATCGAGAGAAGGTTGAATTAAGAGAAAAAATCAAAGAGGAATGATACCAAGAAAGGTTAAATCAACCTCCGATTCAATTCCTACTACGTCCAGATTCACCAATTAGGAATGACTACAGCAATAGTAGTTTTTCACAAGCTTGCAATGGGGGCAATAAAATAGAGGTTGGTATGGATGATTACTTAAGGGATATCACTGCCATGGAGACAATGTTGTTAGATGAAATCCAAAACGATGATTAGCTAAGGGATGATGCTCATATCGTTGACACCTTTTTCAAAAGCCTTAAATTTTCTTCCGCCAGCCCTCTCTTTGGACCTAGCAGTTAGTCAAAATATACCTAGTTGGGGACAACGATGTTATTGTACAACTTGAAAGAAAAGTTTGGCTTGTTGAATGCATCTTTCTTGGAAATTTTGAGGTAAGTTACCATAAATTCATCCCTTATATAATTTTAAGAAATATAATCATAAAATCAATTTTATGAACGCTAATAGTTATATTGGAATTAATTTACATTTAATATTTACCATGATCGCCAACTACATGTTCTTCAAAGATAAGGTTCTTCCAATTGATAATGTCTTTCCCGGTAGCTGCAAAGAGGCAAAGAAATTGTTGAAATTGTTGGGTCTTGAGTACATATCATATCATGAATGTCCAAACGATTGTATTCTATATAGAGTATATTATAGAGGCAAAGAGATATGTCCTAAATGTGGACATGACAGATATGATAAATTAAAAAAGAAGGGTAAATCACGTGGTCCTCCTTCTAAGATATTGAGGCAACATGCCTGTAATCCCAAGGATTGAAAGGCTCTTTCGTTGCAAATAAATATCTATGTTGTAGGGATGGCATGCCTCACCTAGAAGTGAGTTGGGAGTTATGTGAATACCAATTGATTCAATAGACATGAAGCATATAGAGGATACATGGCCTGAAAAATTCAAGGATGAAGTACCAATTCTACGACTCAGCATAGCCATGGATGGCATCAACCCATATTCCCTCTAGAACACCAACTATTTTGTTTGGCCTATAGTAGTGATTAATAACAATATCCCCCCACGGTTGTCCGTGAAGAATGAACATATTATGTTGGCTCTCATAGTCCCTGGTAGAAGAGAAGTGAAGAATATGGATGTCTACTTACAACCACTGGTAGATGGATTGAGGGAATTATGGGATTGGATAAATGTATACGATGTATCAAGACCCATCACAGCAGAGAGGAGTTTTACCTTTTATGGCATATTTGCTTACACGACACATGATTACTCAGGCTCAGGAGTTTTCTCTGGTAAATTACATGTTTATTGATTTGTTTATATACTTAACAATATTCTTTTGTATATTAGTTATTTAATTCGTTGTAATTTTTATGATCTTCATGATATTATTTAACGTGCCATGCATATAAATTGTATACAATAATCTCGCAGGTCTTGTAACAAAAGGGTATTTTGGATGTAAATTTTGTGGACCTTCTTTGAAAGCTAGATGGTCCAACAACCTACGAAAGCCAGTGTATGACTGCTCCTGGGTATTCCTCCCAGAAGAACAACCTTACAGAAGAGCAGCATCCGCTTTCATTAATGGTAAACGAGAGAGAACCCAAAGGCCTCTAATAATGACAACAACTGAATGGCTTAGAGCATATGAGAGAGGGAAGGAGAAGGAGTTCACAGAAATGTTCGATTCAAATGGGGAGCCTATGTTCGATGATCCAGAATTCTTCGACACCTATGTTGAGAAATTTCCCATTGGGATGACAAGGAAATCTATCTTTTATAACCTCCCATATTGGGAGCATCTTAAGATTACCCACTTATTAGATCCCATGCATATATTTAAAAATGTTTCATCTTATTTATGGAGGCACATATCATTGAAACAAAGTGACACATTGGCTGTTAGGAAAGATTTTATTACTTCAAAAACCAAAAAGAAACATTGGCCAAGACGATTAGAAAGTACAGGATCAAAGGCAGGCGTTGGCCCCTCTAATTCATGGTATTCAAATGAGGTGATGTCCCATGGACTTTAAAAAAAGATGATCTTTCTTTTGCAAAGGAAGTTATAATGGGTGTGAGGCTGCCATCTTCACACGGGTCTTAGATACGGCACTACTTCACCATGGATGACCGTTTTTCAGGGTTGAAATCACATGACCCTTCGAATCTTCTAAGAGTACGTATAATGTCAAAATCATGATTTTATTATTTGTTAAATTAATAATTTTATCTCATGTAGGGATCATAAAACATAACTAATTTTGTATATTATTGCACATGTTTATAACTATGTAGTGTCATTATCCTTTGTTTGTGCGTGGGTGTGTGAAACATGAATTCCCCCAAGACCTAGGAGATGCCATATCTAAATTATCTGCATTTGTACATTGGATCACGTCAAAGAAGATTCATGTGGCTAGCATTCCACAGTGGCATCAAGAGATATTTGAGATTGTTTGTATGTTTGAGAAGGAACTGCCGATGAGTTTCATGGACTTGCAGGTTCATCTTCTAATCCACCTAGTAGATGAAGTTGAAATATTTGGGGTGGTTTCTTGTCATTGAATGTTCTTCTTAGAGAGGTACATGAATAAATTGAAAGTTTTTTTCGACAAAGAGAAAAACCCGAGGGGTCTATGGCAGAGGGGTACATATCGTATGATTCTTTCTATTATGCCAGTGAGTACATCAAGAAGATCGACAATAGACCAGGTGCAGTGATTTGGGACAATGAAATGGATGAAGAAAAAAGAGAAGGGGAGTTGATCCAAACAAATGGAAAAAACGCTTGATAAAGAGCAAGCGACTTATAATTTTTCAAATTTACACAAAGTAAATATTAATATTGAACTTAGCTATAATGTATATTTTGATCTATATGTACTATATAATGTCAGTTTGATTTCATCAGCGAATGCATAAATTGAAGCAATCAATAAATTCATTCTTTACAATTCCGAAGCGACACGACCATGGGTCGCATTGTACGAACAAAAGAGTATGAAATGGGATAGTGATAGGAAATAATTCACAGGGTTGAATGGTAAAAGTGTGCCTTATCTCGATCATTTAAAATTATGCCAAAAATATTCCCCAACAATTGGGTTGTTGACCAAGTCAGATATAATTACAATGCAACCGGTCATTACCCGCATGATGAAGAGGATGCACTAAATGTAGGGATTGGGTGCAACAACTCAATAATAATCTATTTAATTTATATGTACATTTGAAACTTAATAATTAACCCTTCAAATGTAATTACATATATATTTCATATTTTAGCTGTTGGGTTGTTATAATCTGACACATGACACTATGATTTTTTAAATTTTTTATAGGTGCATTTGTTCCCATCTATGTGGGCATATGGACACCATTTTTGCATAGAAATGTTGATGATGGACACATGACATAAGACTGTGGAGTGGAAGTCGAGTTCGATCAATCTATTCAATCTAGCCACCGTGATCAAAACCTAGTACGAGGGATGTTAGGTTATGTTGGAGAGATACGAGAGATCATTGAAGTGGATTTCTCTTTTTTCCAATGTGTTATTTTTAGGTGCAAGTGGTGGGACACCTTTGATTGGAATAATGTAAAGGAAGATCGCGATAGTAGGCTGATATGTATCAACTCTAGAAAGATGTGGGATGAAGCTAAGAAGCCCTATGTTTTCCCCAAACACTGCAACCAGGTGTTTTTTACCCAGATGTGTTGGATATGGATTGGTAGTTCATATTGAGACATGACCCTATATCAAAACATCTTTAACAATAATGTTATCATGCCAAGCGAGCTGGAAGATAATGAGGGTGATCATGAGAACCGAGAGTGATATGGTACATGTGTTATTTCATCAATATTTATACTTTTTAAGATGGGTTTTTATAAAGAATAGGACTTAATTACCTTATAACTTATAAGACTCTTTTTCTCGAAACATTATAATATGTACTTTGAATTAATTGGTAATTTGCATTGTGTTAATGTTAAAATAAATATTTCACTTGATAATTTGCAATGATGTTGATCTAAAAAGAATGTACTGTAGAGAAGTTCCTTTTTGGTATTTAGATTTATAATAAAAATAAATATAATTCTTAAGAAGAGAATTTATTTTGCGTTATTTTCTAAATCTTATGTTATGTACTTATTATTCTGATTTATTATTTTACAATTATTTACAAATTTATAAATTTACAAATTTAATTGCTAATTTAGAGATTCTATGATATTATATTTAACGTGCCATGCATATATTTGTATAACTTTGTGAGGGTCTTGTAACAAAGGTATTTTTGGATAGAAATTTTGTGACCTTCTTTGAAATCTGTGATGGTCCAAGAATCCCCATTAAATGTGTAGTTATGACTGCCTCCTGGTGTTCCCTCCGCAGAACAACCTATTAAGGGAAGTTAAGCAACATCCGCTTTCATTAATGGTAAACGAGAGAGAACCCAAAGACCTCTAATAATGACAACAACTGAATAGCTTAGAGCATATGAGAGAGGGAAGGAGAAGGAGTTCACATAAATGTTCGATTCAAATGGGGAGCCTATGTTCGATGATCTAGAATTCTTCGACACCTATGTTGAGAAATTTCCCATTGGGATAACAAGGAAATCTATATTTTATAACTTCCCATATTGGGAGCATCTTAAGATTACCCACTTATTAGATCCCATGCATATATTTAAAAATGTTTCATCTTCTTTATGGAGGCACACATCATCGAAACAAAGTGACACATTGGCTGTTAGGAAATATTTTATTACTTCAAAAAACTAAAAGAAACATTGGCCAAGACGATTAAAAAGTACAGGATCAAAGGCAGGCGTTGGCCCCTCTAATTCATGGTATTCAAATAAGGTGATGTCCCATGGACTTTAAAAAAAGATAATCTTTCTTTTGCAAAGGAAGTTATAATGGGTGTGAGGCTGCCATCTTCACACGGGTCTTAGATACGACGCTGCTTCACCATGGATGACCGTTTTTCAGGGTTGAAATCACATGACCATTTGAATCTTCTAAGAGTACGTATAATGTCAAAATCATGATTTTATTATTTGTTAAATTAATAATTTTATCTCATGTAGGGATCATAAAACATAGCTAATTTTGTATATTATTGCACATGTTTATAACTATGTATTGTCATTATCCTTTGTTTGTGTGTGGGTGTGTGAAACATGAATTCCCCCAAGACCTAGGACATGCCATATCTAAATTATCTTCATTTTTACATTGGATCACGTCAAAGAAGATTCATGTGGCTAGCATTCATGAAGGTTACAATCGTGATAATTGAGATTTGTTTGAGGTTTAGGAAGGAACCGTCGACAGCTTATGGACTGATGTGGCCATTTCAATCCACCATAATAGATAAGCTGAAGAAGTTGGGAGGGTTTCTTATTAGTTGAATTTTCCTTAGAGTTTAGAGAGGCAAGAATAACACAGTTTTACGACAGAACTCCGAGGGTTCAGTACAGTAGAGGGAGAGCAGATATCAGACAGATTCTTTCTATTGTACATACACTGCGTGATCTAATAATACACTAGTGCAAAGATTCCTAGACAATGAAATGGATGAAGAAAAAGAGAAGGGAGTTGGCTCAAACAAATGGAAAACGTTGATAAAGAGTAAATATTTATTCTAATCACGTAAATAAGACTTTAATATTGAACTTAGCTATAATGTATATTTTGATCTATATGTACTATATAATGTCAGTTTGATTTCATCAGCGAATGCATAAATTGAAGCAATCAATAAATTCATTCTTTACAATTCCGAAGCGACACGACCATGGGTCGCATTGTACGAACAAAAGAGTATGAAATGGGATAGTGATAGGAAATAATTCACAGGGTTGAATGGTAAAAGTGTGCCTTATCTCGATCATTTAAAATTATGCCAAAAATATTCCCCAACAATTGGGTTGTTGACCAAGTCAGATATAATTACAATGCAACCGGTCATTACCCGCATGATGAAGAGGATGCACTAAATGTAGGGATTGGGTGCAACAACTCAATAATAATCTATTTAATTTATATGTACATTTGAAACTTAATAATTAACCCTTCAAATGTAATTACATATATATTTCATATTTTAGCTGTTGGGTTGTTATAATCTGACACATGACACTATGATTTTTTAAATTTTTTATAGGTGCATTTGTTCCCATCTATGTGGGCATATGGACACCATTTTTGCATAGAAATGTTGATGATGGACACATGACATAAGACTGTGGAGTGGAAGTCGAGTTCGATCAATCTATTCAATCTAGCCACCGTGATCAAAACCTAGTACCTAGATATATTATATATAGATACGACTTATTGAAGTGATTTCTTCTTTCCACAAAGTTATTTTAGGTGCATGGTGGGACAATTTTAGATTAAATAATGTGCAGAAGATTAGAGCAGTAGTTGATATGTAATTAACCCCTAAAGATGTGGAAGGCTTAATAGCTTCAATGTTTTCCCAAACATCAGAACTGTAGTTTTGGTTATTCAAATGTTGGATATGGAATTCTATAGTTCAGACAGATGAGACCCTTATGTATCAAAACATCTTTAATAATATTATATCATGTTTAGCTTGAAGATAATGAGGGTGATCATGAGAACTGAGTGAGGCAGTAATGATAGTGAGTTTCACTTGAATATTTATACTTTTTAAGATGGGTTTTTATAAAGAATAGGACTTAATTACCTTATAACTTATAAGACTCTTTTTCTCAAAACATTATAATATGTACTTTGAATTAATTGGTAATTTGCATTGTGTTAATGTTAAAATAAATATTTCACTTGATAATTTGCAATGATGTTGATCTAAAAAACAATGGTGTACTGTAGAAAGTTCTTTTTTTTGGTACGTAAGATCATAATAAAATAATGATAATTCTTAAGAACATGAATTTATTTGCGTTATTTTCTAAACTTTATTATGTTACAAAAATTCATATTATTCTAGATTTATTATTTTACAATTATTTACAAATTTACAAATTTAAAAATTTTAATAAAATCTTTTCACATTAATACAATTATAATTTTACAAGATACAGATGTTTAATCATAAATAATTTACGACACAATTAATTAGATTTCAGCAAATGAGATATTTCCTAGTAAATCTAAACAGTAAACAGAACCTAGAAAAATCTCAACAGAAGTATTAGTCATATTTGCTGTGTATTCTTCGCACAGGTAATGGGAGTACAACTGATATAGTGGATGAAAGTCCCAAGACTTCTAAAATTTACTTTCCTCCTACATCTATGGCAGAGGAAAATTGTAAACCAATCAGACAACCTCGAAGACGGATGAATCCAAATCTTAGGGAGATTGTTAAAGAAGAATTGCAGAAATTGTTGAATGTCAACGTCAATTTTATTTATCCTATTTCAGATAGTCAGTGGGTTTCTCCTTTGGTAATTGTGCCAAAGAAAAATGGTAAATGGAGGGTATGTATTGACTACTGAGAATTAAACAAAGCTACTCTTAAAGACCATTTTCCCTTACCTTTCATAGATCAAGTGTTAGATACATTAGCTGGCAAAAAGTACTTCTCATTTCTAGATGGGTTTAGTGGTTATAATCAAATTCAAGTAGCACTTTAGGACCAAGACAAAACCACATTTACCTGTCCTTGGGGTACTTATGCTTACCGAGTATTGCCATTTGGATTATGCAATGCACCTGCAACATTTCAAAGGGCAGTATTAGGAATCTTTTCGGATCTAATACATGATTGTGTAGAGGTATATATGGATGATTTCATAGTTTATGGAAACACATTTGAAGAAGCCTTAGCAAACTTGGAAAAAGTTTTAAAAAGATGTAAAGAAGCAAATATTTCACTTAGTCATGAGAAGTGTTTTATGATTTTTACTGAAGGAATTGTTTTAGGACATCACATTTCAGGGGATGGGATTAGAGTTGATGAGTCAAAAGTTGAAGTCATCTCTAACTTATCTATTCCAAGTTGTCAAAAAGATGTTAGGATTTTTCTAGGATTTACAGGATATTATCGGAGGTTTATAGAAAACTTCACCAAGATAGCATCTCCACTCTTTAAATTGCTTACTAAAGACTGTGAATTCAAATGGAATTTTGATTGCTAGTTAGCTTTTGAGACCCTGAAAACAAAAATTTTTGAAGCACCTGTTTTAAGGGGACCTAACTGGAAGTTACCTTTTCATATTTCAACAGATGCCTCAGATACAGCTCTAGGAGCAGTATTGGGACAAAAAGACCTGATTCCTTATGCTATCTACTATACCAGTAAAAATTTGACTCCTTCAGAGTTAAACTATACTGTAACTGAAAAAGAGTTTTTAGCTGTTGTTCATGCCATAAACAAATTCAGACACTATATAACAGGCTATGAAACTTTTGTTCACACAGATCACTCTGCAATTAGATATTTAATGAACAAATCAATTAGTAATGGCAGAGTCATAAGATGGTTATTGCTTTTACAAGAATTCAACATTACCATTCTAGATAGGCCTGGAAAACAAAACACAGTAGCTGATTTTCTATCTAGACTCCAAAACATCAAAGATGACACTCCAGTTGAAGATCAATTTCCTGATGAATATCTTTTTTCAATTTCTACTCAAACTCCTTGGTTTGCTGACATTGCTAATTATTTAGTTTCAGGAAAATTTCCTTCAATAATGAATGCAAGAGAAAAAAGAAAAATCATTTATGACAGTGCAAAATATTCATGGGTTGCTAATGAGTTGTACAAGACAGGTCCAGATTTGATCATTAGAAGATGTGTTCGGGAAGATGAGATGCCTGAGATTCTCAAAGCATGTCATGATGAACCTTGTGGCGGACACTTTGCTGATAAAAGGACAGGTTATAAGATCCTTCATTTATGATATTATTGGCCATCCTTGTTTAAAGATGCTAAAGAGTATGTCAAAAGGTGTGACAATTGCCAAAGGGTAGGGAAACCTTCTCCTTCAGGTGAGATGCCATTACAACCTCAGGTACACATTGAACCTTTTGAAAAATGGGCTTTGGATTTTGTAGGACCTATTAGTCCTCCATCAAGACAAAAGATATATATATTAGTTTGCACTGATTATGTTACTAAGTGGGTAGAAGCTAAACCATTACTTGTTGCTAATGAATCATCTGTAGTTACTTTTCTTTTTGAGGATATTTTTACTCGTTTTGGTGTCCCAAGGGAAATTGTTACGGATCAAGGAGCTCAATTTACATCAAGGCTAGTGGAGAAAATGATGGAGAAGTACAAAATCAGACATAGAACATCTACTCCTTATCATCCACAAGCAAATGGTCAAGTGGAATCCACTAATAAAGTTATTGAAGGAATCCTAACAAAGACTGTTCATCTACATAGAAGAGATTGGGTAGATAGGCTTCCTGAAGCCTTGTGGGCCTATAGAACTACATGGAGAAACACAACAGACCATACTCCTTATGAACTTGTTTATGGAAAGCAAGTTTTGTTTCCCATAGAGTTCCAGATTCAAACTTTCAAAATGGCAGTTCAGCTACGACTTGATCTATCAGAGGCACAAAAGCATAGATTGGAGCGGATTAATGAATTGGATGAGATCAGACAAGATGCAGTTCAGAAAACCAGTATAGTCCAACAGTAGAGGGCTAGATGGCATGACAAGTACATCAAGGAAAAGAAGTTCAAAGAAGATGACTGGGCTCTCTTGTTTGATTCAAAGTTCAAGGATTTTCAAGGTAAATTTCAAACACATTGGCTTGGGCCATATGAAATTGTGAGAATTTTTGACAATCTAGCAATAAAACTCAGGACAATAGATGAAGAAGAGGTTACTTTTCTTGTGAATGGTAATAGATTGAAGCTGTATCACAAACCACTCTCAAGACAAGAATTTGTCAAAAATTTCCAGGAAAACAGTGATGTGAAGTTAATGAAGAAGAATATTTCTTCTTCATCAACTTAATTAAATTTTCTGAAGTCAGCCTTAAAAAAAATAAAAAAAATAATAATAATAATAATAATAATAATAAAGTATAGACATGAAAACCAATCACTGATTGGCATGTTTATACAGAAAATATGGAGTGAAAATCAGAATCTTTCTGACACTCTAACTTTTCCATTTTGTTTTTTTTACAAGCAGCTGTTACAAAATCATAAGTGCAGATCCATTTCACTTATGATCCATCTCATTTCACTTCATCTCATTCCATACTTTATTCATTTCATTCCATTCATTCATATCATATCTTATTCCATTCATTCATCCACACTTCATCCATTTCACTTCATGGTCCACTTCATTTCCATTTCAGATCTTTAAGTTTGATCTCCTTTCTGCAATTGAATAATACACAACAGAAAATTGCAGGGTACCTTTTCACTCCATTTCATAAATTTTAATCCATCCCACTCCATCATTCACTTCATACATATCCCATTAAACCATATTTCATCATCCATCTTCACTCATTCCATACAACATTCCACTTACATTCCAAACCACTCCATTCCATGTTTCAAGTTCTCTACAGGTACATTCTGCAATCAAACAGACATTCTGCAGCTAATCAGACTTTCTGCAGCCAGACAGATATTCTGCAGCTACAGATCCTTAAGGCACTGACCAACAATCATTTGATTTGCAACAAAATGATCCTGCATATCCATGAACAAGTCAAGATCAAGAAGGTTATGAAGACTCAAAAATTAATGATTTTCAGGAGAAAACAAAGCATATGAAGATCACAAGAAAATCAAAGCAAAGGCAAAGGTATGAAGTGATTATAATGACATATCATGAAAAATTTTAGTATAGTTTAGCTATGAATAATTCAAAAAGTTGTTTTGATTAATTTTATTGATCATGCCGAACAAACTTCCCGCAAAACTTTGGATAAAAATCCTTCTATTTTGCCATTTCAAAACCCATATCCGATCATCATATAAAAATCTAAACGGTTAAAGTGCTGAAGTGATTGGATTAATCACGTCACTAAGCATTTAATGATGATTTTTGAAATATCTCCGCGGTCTTTTCACTCATTGATTCATTTTCTTCACCTCACCTCATTAATTCATTCCGTAACCATTCCATATCACTCCTTCCCGCAACCGACTCTTAACCATTTCATTCTGTAAAACAGAGGTATCTCTGTAACAACCATTGTCACCATGAAACAGAGGAAACATTTGGGGAGAAAAAACAACTTGTTAACGACCATTCTCACCGTGAGCAGAAGGATGGTGAATTGAAGATTGAAGAAGAGTTATGGGCCTCATCGTGAGAACAGAACCAGTTGGCACTAAATACTTGGAAGGCTATCCCCAAATCCGAGAAATCTTACAACAAGCAGGATGGTTGAAATTCCTTGAAAGATTCAGTGGCTTCCACAAAGAGGTTACTAAAAATTTTGCAAGATCTTTTAATGGGGCCGAGGTTGAAGTTGGAGATATTAAATTCACTATCACAGAGGCTTTTATTGCAGAAGCAACAGGACTGCCTAGACAAGGAGAAAGGTGGTTTAAGAACAGAGAATTCCATAACGAATCATGGAAGCAGATACTCAAGTCACCAGGTATGGATGTCACTATTTTTAGAAAGGGTATCCCTAGTTCTGCATTAAAGAAAAAATGGAGAAACATGTTGCTTATCCTACAAAAATTCATCACTTGTGAAGGTAGATATGGTAATTTCTATGTTTACCATATTAGGTTGATAATGCATTTCCTAGAAGAAGAAATTAATTTTCCCTATTTCTTGCTTCAAAGTTTAAAGAAAATGGCTTCAAGTGTCCAAAGAGAATTCAATTTCTAGAGACAACCTTATACCACCATGGTTTAGTCAAGATTTTGATTGAGCATCATTTGAGAAAAATAAGGGATAATTAGGATAACTTCTTGGTGAGAAATCACTTTGAGGAACCAAAAGAACCTTCACCTGAACATCAACCTACAAAAAGAAGCAGAAGATGGAAATCCTCCAAAACTAAAACTGATAAAACAATACAAGAAAGTAGTGAAGAAATGATCTCTGAAAAATTAGTTCAGATTAAGAAGAAGCTTAAGAAAAAGAGAATCATAAGAAGAGTTGCCAGAGAAAAAGGAGAAGGGCCATCTCAACCGAGGAGGAGCCACAGACTGAGGGGCATACTAAAGAAAACAAAAGTTAAAAAAACTGGGGTTATAAACATAGAAGACGAAGAAACACCTACTGAGGAGGATTTTGATGAAGAAGTTCCAGAAATTGATCCTGCACAGCAAGAAATTTACAACTATGTTGAAACATTGGAGAGAAAAGCTTCAGAGAGTAGGGACAGAACCCCTAGTCCTCCACTGTCCGAAATAGATGTGCTAAGAAGAGATAGGTATGAGCTGGAAGTACTTAATAGACATATCAAAACTGAGAATGATATTCTGAGGGAACAAGTTAAACTAAAAACCAGTATGAACTCAGCCCTATCTCTACAAATGGACAAAGTGGAAAAGGCTAATGAAAAGTTGAAAAAGAGGAACAAAAAGTTAATCAGGGCACTTACCAATTTAAGGTTCAAGTTAGTCATCAGAAAGTCCAGAAGGCCTTTAACTACCAGACAAAGCAGAAGAAGAGGATTGGATGTTCTTGCAGAGGTCTCTGAGTTCATGGAATAGTTGCATGAGGACATGCAAGAATCTAGCAGTGGGGGTATGTTGAGCTCCAAAAATGTTCTTTCTTCCACCACATTCCACCCCATTTCTTTTATCCATTAGTAATCCTAGGCTCAAATGATCAACGAAATTAGTTAAAATTTCTTTAAGAATAAATATCGTGGCTAACTTGCTATGTTTTTATGATTGTGTCATTGTAGTACTTTTTGAACTGAAACTAGCTACAGAATGCAGACATTCTGTAGCTAGTTGCCAATTCTGCAACCATCTTCATGTTTAAGTAGGTTCCAGATGTCCTCTCAGGGAAAGCCACACATTTTCGTATTCCACGTCATGCCCTCATCATTTTTTTCTCTCCATGAAGATCGAATGGAATTCTGTACGTGGATATGCACGTGAGAACTCAAGCTAGGAGATATACTCCTAATAGGACAAGGACAGTCCAGATGTCCTTTGTCATATTACGATGCCACATTTAGAGTTCTAGTTCGATTTTAATATGGAAAGACAGTAATACCTGTATTATCTCAAGTTATGTTATGTAAATTTGCTATAAATATGCTCGGGAAACCGAGAGACAAAGGTTAGATTTTGGTTAGATTTTATGGTTGACTACTAGATCTTTGAAGTCCGAGAATACTTTGTTTTGAGGTGATTCCTCTTTAATGAAAGAAGCAACATTTCCTTGAACACGTTGAGTCGATTTTGAACTATATTTCGTGCTACTCTGGTGGTAGAGGGCCCCTGCCTCTTGAGCGGCCTTGTTTATACAGTAGATAAGTGTTTTAGTCTCGCTTTTATTTCTAGTTTAAGTAGATTTCTGAAGCTTATGATCATATTTGTTTATATTTACTATCGCAGTCAAACTTACTCTAATCAAATCTTCCAAAATATCATTATGAAGAATAAGGCACAGCTGTGATAGTGTAGGTTTTAGTTGCATTTACTTTCGTTAGTTATCACAGTTAAAACTTACTCTAATAAACTTTTCCAAAATATCATTATGATGAATAAGGCATAACTGTGGTATTGTAGGTTTTAGTTGCTAGTTTACACCAAGTGGCATAGCCAATCTTACTCTTACAAAGCTCTTCCAAAATATCATAACAATGAGTAAGAAGTAGCTGTGGTGTCTTGGATTTTAGTTGTATTTGCTTTCAGTCTTGTGTTTATGTTCAATTGCTTTGAATGACACAACCATACTTGTTCTCACAAACTCTTCCAAAACATCATTCATACTGAACGAGATGGATTGTAGAATTCCTTAGGTTAGTTGCATGTTAACTTAGTTATAGCACTCCGGAGGTAGACTGCATGTGATTCAGCTCTGTCATTTCATTTTCAGTTTGATAATGGCTTTTCAGTCTAACATTGTTCATTGTACTTCAAATAGACTAGTGGCACTCTAGTTTAGTTTTAGCCCACTGTATTAGAACTCCAGTCTAGTTGTCATCCGTTGCATTTTTAAATTATATTAGTTGTTAAATTCAAATACCACGGTCTTCATTATTTACAAAACTTCTTTTGTTCCAACCTTATATTAATATACAATCATTTGGACAGGAGTTAGTATCAGTCTAATACCTAGAGTATTTTGCAACCTTTTTACCATTTCACAAACAAAGCCTTTTCTCAAAAGACCATTCTAAAAAGGAAATCTATAACTTCTGAGTGAGGCCTAGTGGTGTTAAATTGAGTTGCAGGACATAATTAGAAGCTAGTTTAGAATAGAAATCTTATGGTGCTACAAATGTTCTTCTCCAAATATATTCCAATGGACCTTTAATCATGGATGAGATGTGTAACATTGTAAGTTGATTGTTAGGAGAACTTAATTTACACTTAACTGCCCATTTCTCAAGCTCTTCCAAAACATATTTAATGAATGAATTGGACAAGTTAAGCTCATGTTGTGATTTATTTCCTTGAAGTCATTATCAAGCTTTGTATTTTGCTAGCCATAGTTTAGGCTTTGTTTTGTTTCAGTATTTTCATTTGTCATTTGTCATCCATAATTTAGGCTTCACTCTATTTTTTAACCAGTAGCTTCTTTCCACCAGCATTTAGTTCTTTCCCTTGTGAACATAAAACCATAAGAAAACCCAAAAACATCATAAAACACTAGACACAACGTAGTGAGAAACAAATACCTAGGAACATATAGTGCACCACACTTCAGCAGTTTACCAACCCTGGTTGACAATTAATGAACTCAATTTAGGAGACTAGGTTGAGCACAAACACCACCCATAGGAAATTGACCATCCCAATAAGGGACCTAGCCTTGCTCTCATCGCGGAGATTCTCCCCCCACCAAACGCCGACGACATGATACACCATATACTATTCATATCATCATGTATTGGAACTATGACTCGAGCTGTCTCCTCTGTAATATCCAAAAATAGGAAAAGAAACAATATTGAACACAAAATAGAAATAACAGTGATAAATAAACACATAAAATGTAAGCATATCATAAAGCCATCATATTAAGATTATAACAACAAAATGTGCACAAGATCTTAAGGGAGAGACACGCAAGCTAGGAAAAACAAGCCTCAATAGACCGAGTACATGCAATATAAGAACAACTGCTATACAATAATTCCAGAGGCTAAGACAACATAGTTTTAATGGATATAACTACTGCTAGAAAATTTATATACATGGATTGGTTGTTATATAGCTCAAATAGTGCTCGGGATAGAGATATATGCTCCTAAGCACATTTCCAACACAACCCAAAAAGGGTTTTCGGAAATACACAAAATGAAAAATGCTGGAATGCAGCCCTAGGGCTGAATAGCAGCTGCAACTAAATACTAAAAGGAGGTGGCTAAAACTGATATGGAAATGTATATAACTCCTCCAATAGGTACTCCAAGTGAAAGGCTGATCCCCTCACTGAAGGTCTAAACCTCCAAACAAAGCACTGAACTCTCCTCTACAACTTCTCTCCAAAATAACGCAGTCTAAGAGGGAAAGTGCATTGTAAGGGGTGGTAATTGCTTGGACTGGTGCCAAATGAGGAAATAAAGCCCAAGGACACTTCTTGTCGGCCTCCCAATGAAAATGCTACCTCTCCACTGAAAAACAAACACAGAAAGTGGCCCTATCAATCCTCCACTGCCTCTGTCCTGCAACACAGCACAACTTTGCAAGAAAATGCATTGTCGCTGAAGATTGAAGCTGGCCTGAATGTTAGAATGTGGATATGCAACTCAAAAACCTCTCCTGAGTTGGCACTCAAATTCCCCTGAGGATGAGGATGGGATTCTCTCTCGGGAACACCCTTGTGCTAAACATCACAACAAACTCCGCTAAACAGCTAAATAGTGCAAGAAGTCATACATACCAGAAAATTAATAATCAACAACATACCTTCTATGGTTGCCTTCCCCTCCTTATATGCATTGAGAGCCTCCTCACCTTGGGCCCCACTCATTAAAGCCACTACTCTCATGGAGACTTCCTCCCATTAATAATGCGTTGTCTCTCATTGATGATCCACTCTCTCCATACCATCATTGTTGATTTGGTCAAACTTGACCTGATCCACATGCTCCAACCCCTATTCACACATGAGGGTGCTTTATCCAGCTATTAAGATAATCCCTATTCACATTAAGATGGATTTTATTCTTACTGAAGAGATTTATGGGTCTCCCTACCCACTTATTCATCTATCTAAATGACAAAAGAAAACATTAATATTCCAATTAGCTGTAAGCTAATTTTGGAATATTACAGTCCTGCCCTCCCAAATTTTGCTTCTCCTCATGCAACTGCAAGGATAGAACTGAAAAGCCTCATCTCCTCCTCTTGTAGCATCCTCATATGATAATCTACTCCACTGAACACGATGCTCTCTCATCAATCTGTCCCCTATTTGCTCCTCCCAAGTGTAAAAGTTAGCCTTTGGTTGTAAACCCAAATGAATCTCATCATGAAGAAGTGAGATATCCATGGAGGAAAATATATGTTGTCTAGAGGCCTTCTTGAGGCATGGAATCTGAAAAATGTTGGGAACCTTCATTCCCAGGTGAAGCTCCAATCCCCAAGCTATCATCCACACAAAATGGGTCACCCTCCAAAGTGGTAACTCATAGAAAAACTCCTCCATCTCTTTCTCCTGCAATGTGTATGGGCTATGTGACTGAACATGATAGACCAATTTGTCTATCGCACGATGTCTCTCCCTCCATTTATGGTATGTGTAGAGCTGCTACTAATTTTGGTCACAATAATGTTGCCCTCATGAAGCAAAAAGGCAGCTGGATCCTCAAAGACTCACCCTTTGGTTTTATGAACCATTCTAGCCCAAGTTATTCCACATATATTGAATAGTACATCATCAAAACATGGCATCAAGATGATCCTGAGTGATATGTGAGGTGTTGGATGGTACCAATAGTTTTCCAAGTGGATACAACGCAGTTTTGCTACCTCCTGTTTCATAACATAATGTGGCAAGTTATATCCCAACTTACTAGTTCTGCATGTTTTCTCATCTACTAGAAGGTAGTAAGTGACATTGTTTGTCAACTAAACACTCCAAGAATAGAAAAATACTTGCCCAAAGCCATACAAGAAATTTCTTCCTCCATCACTGATGTTGGCCTTAGAGAGACCATGAAGTCTAAATAGAGGCTTACCCTCTTGTGGAGAAATGCACTATATATAGATGGCAAGAGAATGAAAATACAATGTTAGATGATCAATAAGTACAAAAACACAACTCTTACCATGTACTGTGAGTAAGTTGATAATGAGGTCCATGGATGAGCCCTCCCATGAGAATCTCCTCATAGTGGTTCGAAATGTGAAGTGATACATACTCTCCTTGGAACGCTCCATCAATAGATACATACTCCCTAGTGACAACACTATTTTCCTTTATGATAAGGCTCCTATCATCTCATAGGTGCATTCTTTGACATGCCAAATGCCAAATTCATCTACCATAATGCTGCTACATATGGGAGTGTAATATTCCAAATTTGGAATAGCACAGCAAGCCTGCTGAAATAACGCACTCTTGGGAGATTGATGTACATAAATGAGTTTCCCTTAGATCAGCAAATCTGGCATCTAGATCCAAAATGGGAGCAAAAACAAATCAAACTAGGTGTGGTAAATAGATCTCCCACCACCTAGTCTAGCTGAAAAACACCCTACAAGAGGGGTTGTAACTATGCACAACAAAATGCTTCAGAAATAATGCAGTCTTGGAAAGTATGAGAAGGAGGCCATAAAATAAGATCAACTTATGATTATACAACAACAAATCAGAATTACAAAGAATCTCTTTCAATATACAAAGAATTACAAGAGACAATAAAGCAAGAAATCTTCAGAAAAGAAGGCTGCAACACATGTATAAACTGTAAAATGGATCAAAAACGTTATTTTAAGGGGCTTCAGCAGCTGAATATTAAAACTCAAATCTAGGACAAATATGTGGACAAAGCATCAGATCCATTTCAGATCTAGAGACTAGATAGTCTTATTTACAAGATCCCCTTGGGGTTTTGACCAAATCATACATAAAAAAGAGTAGATCTGAGTTTTAAGTTGTAGATATGCAAAATGCTTCAGAAATTTATGAAGATGAATTTGCATTAAAATAGATCATATCTAAATAGAACATGGATCAACAAGCTAATCCATGGATCACCAAAGTGAAAGGCAAAGCCCAGCACCAGAGATCTCTCATCAAAATTGGGATCAAAACACCCTACAGAACCTCAAATGAAAATAATGCAGTTCCTTAATGAAAATTGTGTTGTAGCTTGAATAACAATGATGGCCTGATGCCAAGATACAAATCTGAAGCTCAAACAGTGGATGCACTCTTCCAGGAGGTTAAAAGAGACACTCCATGAGAAGAGGCTCCAATACAAGCTAATCTCTGCAGATCTAGAATCCCACTTGTTGCAGCTTACAAAAGCAAGAAAACCCTCACTAGATCTATGCTACAATTGGAAGTAGAGCTTGTCCCAAAGCCTAATAGTGGATCAAATCAACAAATACTCCTCCAAGAATCCTCAAGGGAAGAGGTGAAATCCTTGCATAGGAACTCTAAGTGCTAAGTAGCACAATTCCCCACTAAACAACAAAGAATAGTATTTGTCTAAACAAACAAGATACTCAAAAATGTAATCAATCAAAAAAATTCTCTTGCTGCCTTCCCCTTCCTTTTATAAGATGAAAGCCTTTGCAAACCCTAAACCACCTTGATGAGTTAGCTCCTTTCACATTGTAGTGTCCCTTATAGTGAGATAGCTTTGATGATACTTAGAGATGGTGATTTTAATATAATATTATGTATGAAAGACTTATGTACATGATTATATGCTATGACCTGGTCACTTGGTTTTTGTGTGCTTATGATAATATCTATGGTTGCGTGCACAAGAATTTATTTTGGTTAAGAGAATATTAGCGATGTTTTCTCTTTTGGTATCCTATTTTTGACATAGGTGTATGATGTGAATGGTGATTCAGAATTGAGACACAGATCCATGGACGATCATGGTTATGTGGAACATATGGTTAAATATTATGAATTATGGATGATACATGATTTGTATGATTATATGTGTGTAGTCTCGTATTAAGCATGATGTGGCAGGGGACTTGGTCATTGCCAACAGGGATGCTCAAGTTATAAATGACTGCGGAAGTCATTTCTCCAAAACCAAAATGACTGTGGAAGTCATGCACAATATTTGGTAAAATTTGAATAAGTTAATTATGAAATTCATTTGATTTATTTGATCAATGAGATTGTGATGTGTGCAGGTCTTGGCAGAAGACCTTACCAACGAACCATCAGATGGGTAAAAGCTCACAATCAGTACCTTAAGGTGAAACGCGGAGTTTCAAAGCAGAATAGATGAGAAGCCATGGAAATTAGGGCGCAGAGTCCTAAATCCATGAAATATAAAGACGTGGAGTCTTGAATATATAAGGAAATGTTTGGGGCGCGGAGTCCTGAATATTTAAAAAGATCAAGGTGTGGAATCTTGGATCTTTAGAGTAGATCAAGGCGCGGAGTCCTCAATCTACTAAGGCATGAAGATGCATACAATAGGGGTGCGGAATCCCTATTATCCGGAAGAAAAATACCACTCATGGGCAACTCGTAGATGAATTTCCTTAATAATCTAATTTCTAACAATTTTGGAGTGACTTTCTAAAAATAGAAAGTCATGTCTACCATTTCAAGTATGACTTTCCAAAAATAGTAAATCACCTCCAATCAATGGGTAACCAAGTATACTTGAAGGAAAATCACTTAAATTATGATTAATCAATTGTAATAGTTCAATCTCGACTTAATCCTCAATATTATTAATATTATTAATATTATTGTTATCTTTTATGAGACTATGATATTATTATTAAAAGGAAATTATATCTCCTCAATCACTTCACACCTCTCTCCTTCATGACTCTCATGGCTCTATGTAACTCTCTCTATTTTAAATATTACATTACACTCTCTTTTATGCACTCATCAAGGAATGGAATATTCCTCTTACACTCATTAAATATATGTCATAAAATATTCTTACACTCATTAAAGATGTGTCATAAAATATTCCTCTTACACTCACTTTAATGCATATGTTACACTCTCCTTAAATAAGGCATGCATACCTCTCCTTAATGGCATAATTTACACTCCTCTAAAAGGAATACAATGCATGCATATTACTCCTTTATGACAAGAGATTGTTGCTCCTCCTATATATGAGTCTCATGTATTCTCATTTAGGAGGAGGAGGAGGGTAATGCCAAGAGTGGAAGAGACTTGAGGAATATTGTGAGAGGGAGAGATATGGAGAGTATCCAATTACTTCCAAAACAAATCTGAATTTCTTACTAATCTACTAAGTATCTATGGAGGTTGAACATGAGTGGTATTTAGAGGAAGTGAAAACTATCTTCCTTAGTTTTCCTTGCATCTCTCTCTCTATTGTTGTATTTTGGTACTGGTTGTGAGCTTTTACAGCTTGGGGGTTCCAGGGGGAGGAGTTCTCCCTGGATATGGTTGGGTGGAAAACCAAATGGTTCAAATGAGTTGGTTAAGGGATCGAAGGTGGATCATATTTTGAACAATTGGAGCTGAATATCTCTTCAACATTTGAGAAAGGAAAGCCAAATATTGTTGAAGGTAATTGCAATAAATAAATTCCAAAGGACTTGGGTAAGTATTTCACGGTTTATGGTTTTGTTTCAAGTAATTACATGCATGTTTTAGAAATGGTTTTAGGATAGTTTGCAAAGTGTTTGACAAAGTCCTTGAATGAGTAATGTTATTTATGCATGAATACTTGCAGCTTACATCAGAAGTAAGAAAATGGACATGTACCCAAAAAATACCTGGAGGAATTACAAAATCAACCCTTAAAAGAAAATGCAAAAATAATGGGAACTAAAATATGGTTTGGAAGATCAAATGCTTGAGGTAAGTTGGAGATAAATTTCAGTTATGGCTTATGTTTCATATTCTAATCAATAATTCAATGTTTTTTTATTAAAGTTGTTGCAATAGTACTATCAGAATTTTGACAAAAAGCCTTAATGGTTGTAGCATTCAAGGCTGCCATATGTTTTTTTAAATTGTAGCAATTGGTGCAAAATTTTTGTCAATCATGTCAAATGAATTAGCTTGTGGGTGGTAAAATGTTTCAAGAACTCATATGGTGGATTTAGAAATGTGTGATTTCAATGAGCATATTGTTGAGCTAATTTATGTTCCTAAACTAACACAATATTTATTATCAATCCGGGTTGTTTATGCTTTGAGGCAAGATCACTATATGTGAAGATCAGATATAATCAACCTTGAAAGATATGCTAAAAGTAATACATTTTACAACTCCAACTCAATTAGTTTAAAAGGAGGAATAATATTGAAATGGTTCTTGACTCAAGAAATTCATTTCAACCTCAATTACCACTTAATGAATCAGAGATTAAAAACCAAGAACTTTAAGATGGATAAATTATGAAATGAAAGAATCTCTTAACTTAAGAGACATGTAAAGTGTTCCATTATAATTTATTCATCTTAATATCAAAAATCTCAACAAGAAATTGCTTGCACACAACAAAAGAAACCAACTTTAATTCATCATTTTCATAGAAGGGATGCTCAACTTGATACATCGGTTTTCCAACTTGATAAAGTGATGAATAAGTTATAAACTAATGACATCAATCACTATGCATAAATCATTAATCAATCTGAAATAAAGCTTTGAAAACCAGTTCTACAACAAGGAAATAAAACTAGTTACAAGAAAGTGTACTTAGCTTGGAATGGGGGGCCTTCCACCCTTGCCTTGCACACTTGATAAATGATCTCAGAAGCTTAACTTCAGTCACACATCCATAACATTGAACAGCAAATTGATAACAGCACAAGTCTTCAAATTAACTTCTCAATCCAAAATTGTCACAATATAAAAGTATATAAGTCGATAATAATCCTAATACATAAGCCATCAAAGCTTTGGCTTTAAATAAGAAGTCTCATGAAAAAACTGATCTATTTTTACTCAAACAAACCCATCTACTTCTCATCCACCTATCCAAGTCGAATTCATTGTTCTTATCCCAAGAAATATGGTCAATCCCATAGAATCTCAAAACTGCCCTATTTCTATGGGATTTCTGAATGACTAGTCATGATTGACTAGAACTAAATGGGCCTAATAAAACTTGTTCTGTTCGAACTAAGCATAGTTGGCTTAGTCCTAGTTTCCAATCTGTCCATCCATGCATTCAACTCGTGCCCAAGTGTCCTGCAACCATATCAACCATATAGCTATTACGGGAATTTCTGAATCAGCCAATTTTGCACTAAAAATCAAACTTTCATAAAAACTTTAGAATTTGAAAAATTAAAATTAAATACATGAATAGATATCAAATATATGTCAAAATGGAATAAATGAATGGAAAATGGATGGAAAATAGATGGATAAATAAGTTTCTTTGAGCAAAACAAGACCAAAACTAAGGCCCAACATCTCTCCCTTGCTTATCATCAAGCATGTCCCCATGCTTGCCTGTTCCTCTTTGACCTTCTTCTTCCTGAAGTAGATGTTGTACCTGTTGATGCTTCCTGTTGTGCTGCCCTTGCCAAACAATCTAAACTTGTGTCATGTTGTTCTTTAAACAAAGTTGCTTTAACCTTCTGCTTCTCATACTTGGCCTGCCACATGTTCTTTTCCTTCAACCATTTAAATGCTTGTTTAGAAATTAGATCATTCTTCCTTTTCAATTTCCCCAAGTCTTCTTTCAATTTTTCATTTGTTTTGATCAATTTAGCATTTTCTTTCCTGTTTGCTTTGTTCTCCTCTTCTAACTGTTTTTCAAAAATTTTACTAATTTCTAATTGATCGGTCAAATCCTTGATTTTCCCATCTTTTTCAAAATCCTGAGTTGTTTTCATTAATGATGCAGCTGCTTCATCATCATAGGCAGAATCCCTATCAAATTCTTCTTGTGGAATGTTATTTTCTTCTTGTGGTCTTGGAAAATATGTTTCTTCTTCCCTGTCTAAATTGATGGGACTTTTGTTTGTAAATCTTTTGGGAATAGACATCACAGATATTTCATAATCCATAGCCATATTATTTTGCTATTTGGCTCTTGTTCTAGGATACACGGGTGAATTCATCACTCCCCTACTTTCCTGCTCTGTTTTCTCTTGCACCTCTGTAATCTGTTCAGTAAAATGATTTTTAACCATGAATTCTCTCCACACTATGCCCTGCAATCTTACTTGATATTCAACTAGGATTTTAATCAATCCTTGATGATACATTTGTCCTGCCTTAGGCCTGTTTTCATGTCTTGCTGTTTCAATCATTCTTAAGAGGATTTTATATAGGAAATAAGGTAAATTAATCCTATCTTCCCCCTTAATGTGTTGTAGAAGTTTAACATGATATAAATGGGCAACACTATATCCTCGGTCACAAGTTAAAAACTTTTGAATAATCAAGACCAATTCTCTCCATGGCTCATTAAACCATTCCCTGGGTATACCTTTTGTCCTATCAAACGTTCCCTTCCGGTTTTTCTCAAGGAAGAAAGTCCATGCTTTCTCCTTGAAGTGTAGCCCTTTGTAATACTTCTCTCCTAACATTGGCAAATCTAAGGCTTTGGACAAGTATTCTTGGGTTACTGGAACAATGATTTCTCCTATTCGAGTTTGGTCTTGATTGAAATTCTTTATAAAATCTTTGGTTATCTCCTCAGAATGGCCATTAAATTTCTGTAGAAAGCCTATCATTCCTGCCTGATAGAGTTTTTCTATGGTCTCTTTTCCCCAGCTTTCTATTTGAAATTTTGACTCTACCCTGTTTGCCATTGTTTCTGTAAACCAATCAATGTAGGCTTCTGCTATTACTAACTTCATTTTAATAAAAATTATGACTATTTTTTTAAAATGAAATTCAGTAAGCAAAGAAGCTTACCTTCCTCTTCGGACTCAACTCAACTCTGCACTTTTAACCTCTGATATATTCCCTTGCAATAACACTCTTCTGAATTCCCTGTTGAATACAAGCAACACCTGTATACTCTGTTAATACACTGATCTCTGTTTTTTTATTAAATACACACAGTATCACAAACCACACAATCATGATTTACTTGTGTATATATATAAAAAATAAGAAAAATCAAAGAGTGCTCTCGGCCTAATATGAAATTTTTCGCACTGTTTGGGTTTAAGCAAAGGTGTTAAACAAAATTGCATGCAGACTTATCATGAAAATGCAATTATGCAACAAGCTTTCGGCCTCAACACGTCTTCATCGAACCTGACTCTATTTTTCATCCATAATTCAATGTGACCTTTAAGCATTTGATCCCTGACTGTCAAAACAAAACAAAACGCAGTGGCAACAAAATGTTTTATGGCGTTTTTTAGTTTACACGCTAACTGTTTGTGAAAATATTGGTGCGCATAGTTTACTCAGAGGATCACGGCTTAGTGCGCAATTCAACAACCCTCCGCCATACTACTTCACTTAAAACTTGTTACTCATGCAACGGATTTTCCTCACGATGCTGCGCATCACACTCTATCATCAAACCTTAAGTGCTGTCGATCTGGAGATAATCACGGGTTTTGAAATTACCTGACTGTCAACAAAACGCGTGGAATGTAATCGGCGCTCCAAATCCCTACTGTTTCGGTTAACTGAGATGGTGTCAAAACACAGGATCACAAATTAATGTCAAAAAAATATTCCATAATCGCTGAGTGTTAATGAACTCCACTGTTACCTGACTCAATCCTGGAAATCTGTGATCTCTGATCGTCGAATCCGGAGCAATTTCTTACCTTAAATTCGCCTTCTTGCTTTCCCCGGAGCGATTTCACTATTCCGCTGCTTCAACCGCATTCTCTTCTCTCCAGATTAATCAACCGCCTTCTCTTTTCTTCAGATCAATATTTTGTTTCAAAACGCCTTCCTTCTGAGCTCTGGCAATGAGGAATGAGGTTGAAAGTCATGAATGGACCGAGTTCATGGTTGTACCGTGTCTGATGGCGTTATTATGTGAGGTTGGTATGGTTGTCCTCTTTGACCAGTCGACAGACTGTGTCATGAGGATACCACTGCCTTGTTTAATGTTTAAACTATATACGTACACCACCACCTGCGCACGTTATGTTTGAATCACATGGTTGTTTTATCACACCACCGTGCACGCTATGGTTGAATTATCACGCTGTATTGTCACCACCGTGCACGTTGATTTCCCATCGTCGTGTGCTATGATATGCACCAACGCATTTCACTTTGAATGATACACCCGTATCATCACTACCTTCTGCATGAACTGATTACTTCCGCCGTGCCCTTTCGTGCAATGATACTCCTGCATTGTATATGCCATTATCATTATACCTTACTCTGTCAAGTCTGTCAACCAAATCATAACCATTATACTCGTCCTTCATTTTATATGCGCCATATACCTTTGCCTATGTTTATACCATATGCGCATTAATTATATGCCATTGACCTTATCTCTTATGCGTATTAACCTTATATCCTTTGCGTTCAATTCGCATTCCTTATTTACACTTATGGTATATAATTTTCATATAGCGCATTATTTGTTTTGGTTTTTATGCACATTCTTATGATTTTAAAATGACCATCTTAGGTCATGTTTAAAATCATCACCATATTAATGCTTGATTTGTGTATGCAGGTGGAGAAAGTTGTCCTAGCTCGTTCTTTTGCTCAAGAAAAATATTTAGGATTTATAGGGAATATGTATGAGAAATGTGTATATGAATGAAAATGGAATATGTATAGGGTATTATGAAGATAGGATATGTATAGGGAATTATGAATATAGGATATGTATAGGGAATATTGAATATCCTCAGGTACTAACTTTAACTTAACAAAAACTAAAAATTCCTAAGAAAAATTTGAATTTCAAGCACAAAATGACTATTCATATACTTCCCTGAATGATGTTGAAGTCAGATGTTGTAGATGAATCAAAAAGTGAATTTTATTGCTGCTCCTTGTCCTTCATGCTCTGGTTCTTGAATTGAAAATCAGGTCCCTTTATAATGATTCTTTGTTTCGAGTCCTCTACTGCTGCCCTGCGCATCTACATGTCATTTTGGCCGGAGTCTCTCGAGTCCTCTGTATTGATTTCTTCTTTCGAATCCCTGTTGACAATACCAATTTCTTCTATAACGTCCTTCATGCTCTGGTTCTTGAATTGAAAATCAGGTCCCTTTATAATGATTCTTTGTTTCAGGTCCCTCTGCACTGCTTACATAATATGCACATGTTGTTTTGGCAGGTCTCTCAGGTCCCTCTGTATTGATTTCTTCTTTCAGGTCCCTCTGTTTGACAATACAAGTTTCTTCTATACTTCAGCTTTTCAGCTAAAGATCTAATACAAGTCTCCCCCTTGCTTAAGATATGACTTGTCCTCAAGTCATTTGTTGATGGAGAGTACCTGTATTGAAGTTATGTGAGAACAATAGAACAAGAAAAGGAATTCATAGAGTCCAAGTTGCCTTGATTTTCCCCTATGAATTCGTGTTTGCATAGTGCCAGTTGCCTGGTTTTCACTAGCAAACAAATTATTATTTTTTATGTTTTTTTTTATTTTTTATTTTTATTATTTTTTTTATTATTTTTTTTATTATTTTTTTTTTATTTTTATTCAACTACAGGACTGGAAGATGGCTGAACTTGGTGTGCCATGACTTCCAGTTCTGTATCTTCTGTCAGTTGTTTCATAAATGCTTCTTTACTGATAGGCTTATTATAAACTTTGAGCCTATGTCCATTCACTATAAAAGAGGTGGAATCCTGGTCAATTGTCTTGATCTTTAATGCTCCATTGTCGAAGACTTCATCAATTTCATATGGGCCTAGCCAGTGTGTTGTGAACTTTGCTTTGAAATCTTTGAACTTGGAGTCAAAAAGTAATGCCCAATCTCCCTTGCGAAATGTCTTTGTCTTGATATATCTGTCGTGCCACTTCATTCTTTGTTGTTGCACCAATGTAGTATGTTATATGGCTTGTTGACGATGCTCATCTAACTGATTCAATTCCATGATCCGCTGCTGTTGTGCTTCTGTCAGGTCTAGTCCTAATTCAGCTGCTAGTCTGTATGTTTGTATCTGAAACTCTATAGGCAATAAGGCCTCTTTTCCATATACTAACTGGTATGGACTAAAACCCGTTGTATTCTTCCATGTAATTCTATAGGCCCATAGTGCATCTTGTAATTTTTCAGACCAATCTTTTCTGTTCAGCTGTACTGTTTTTGTCATGATATTCTCTAGGACTTTATTTGTTGATTCAACCTGCCCATTTGCTTGAGGATGATATGGTGTAGATGTTCTGTGTTTGATCTTGTACTTCTCTGTTAGATCTCGTACAAGTTTTGATGTAAATTGTGTTCCTTGATCTGTTACAATTTGTCTAGGTACTCCATATCTGACAAAGATTTCTTTAAAAAGAAAGTTGACCACTATATCTTCTGTTGCTCTATTCACTGCTTTAGCCTCTGCCCACTTGGTTACATAATCTGTACATACTAAGATGTACTTATTTCCATTTGATGATGGATTGATGGGTCCAACAAAGTCAAGCGCCCATTGCTCAAATGGTTCTATGAGGACTTGTGGCTTCAGCGGCATCTCATCTCTTGTTATTGGTCTCCCTGTTCTTTGGCAACTGTCACATTGCTTGACATATTTCTTAGAGTCTTGGAAGATGGATGGCCAGTAGTAGCCCAGTTGCAGCACCTTATATGCTGTTCGTTTATCTACAAAATGGCCACCACATGGTTCATCGTGACATGCCTTTAGAATATCTAATATTTCATCTTCTCGCACACATTTTCTAATTATCAAATCTGGACCAGTATAAAATAAATCACCATTTACCCAACTATACCTGGAACTTTCTTTAATAATTTTTTGTCTTTGCTTTTTAGTGAATTGGTTTGGTAACTTTCCAGAAGATAAATAGTTTGCCATGTCTGCAAACCATGGTGTTTTTACCGTGATAGCAAACAAATGTTCATCGGGAAAGTTATCTGCAACTGGATTTGGATCATTGGGTGAATGTATGCGGGACAGAAAGTCAGCTACTTGATTTTCCTTGCCTGGCCGATCTTGTATTGTGATATTAAACTCTTGCAGTAATAGTAACCATCTTGTTACTCTTCCATTGGTTATAGGTTTATTCATCAAATATTTGATTGTTGAATGATCTGTATGAATGAAAACTTGATATCCTGTTATATAATGTCTGAATTTGTTTACTGCATGTATAACGGCTAACATTTCTTTCTCGGTGACTGTATAGTTCAATTCTGCAGGTGTTAGATTCTTGCTTATGAAGTATATTGCATAATTGAACAAGTTCTCTTTCTGCCCAAGGGAGGCACCTATTGCGGTATCAGATGCATCAGTTGATATATGAAATGGCAAAGACCAATTTGGTCCACGGAGAATGGGTGCAACTGATAATTTTTCTTTTAGAATTTGAAATGCATTTTGACAATCATTTGTCCAGTGAAATTCAATATCTTTTGCTAATAATTTAAACAGAGGTTGGGCTATTTTACTGAAGTTTTCAATGAATCGTCTATAATAGCCTGCATAGCCTAAGAAACTTCTTACCTCCTTCTGTGTTGTAGGAGGCATTAAGGTTACTAGGACTTGGATTTTTGCTGGATCCACTTTAATTCCTGAAGAAGAAATATGGTGTCCCAGAACTATTCCTTCTGTCAACATTATATAGCATTTCTCATTGCTTAATGACAAATTTGTTTCAATGCATCGTTTCAACACTTTATCAAGATTATTTAAGCAATCATTATATGTGTTTCCATAAACTGTAAAGTCATCCATGTAAACCTCTACACATTCATGGATTAGATCAGCAAAAATTGCAAGCACTGCTCGTTGAAAAGTTGTAGGTGCATTACATAAACCGAATGGCAAAACATTATATGCATAAGTTCCCCATGGGCAAGTAAATGTTGTCTTGTCTTGGTCTTCTGTTGCTATTCTAATCTGGTTGTACCCGCTAAACCCATCTAAGAAAGAGAAGAATTTCTTTCCAACCAATGAGTCTAACACTTGATCAATAAATGGTAGAGGAAAATGATCTTTGAGTGTAGCTTTGTTTAGTTCTCGATAATCCACACATATCCTCCACTTTCCATTTTTCTTTGGAACAATAACCAGTGGAGAAACCCATTGACTATCTGAAATAGGATAGATGAATCCAACATTTAATAATTTTTGCAATTCATCTTTCACTATTTCTTTCATCATAGGATTCATTCGTCTTTGAGGTTGTCTTACAGGTTTAATTTGTTCATCTGTATAGATGTGGTGGACACATGTGTTAGGATGGATTCCTTGCATGTCAGTATAATCCCGGGCAAAAGCTTTTGAATATTTCTGTAATAATGCAATTACCTCTTGTTCTTGTTCTGATTGCAACTCATTTCCAATGTTTAAATGTTTTCCAGGACTTACCTCAATTGTTTTTATTATTGGATTGGAGATTGTGTTTACAGGAAAGATGTCTATAAAAGAATTTCTCAAAGTTTGAATAGTACAGGTTTCCTGAAAACTTTGGTTCAAAAGGTTATTTGCAGCTTCATATTGCATTTCTCTAGGCTGCTCTGAAATACTTGGTTCTGAAATGAAAAGATCCATTAAGTCTTCATTCCCTTCTTCTTCTCTTAGATCAAAGAATTTATTTATACTTAAAACTGATTTAGTTTGTTGTTTTTCTTGAGCTTCAAGTACTGATTCTAAAGAAGTTGACTGTGTAGGTGAATAAAGAGCAATATGTTTCCTTTCTTCTCCATGTGAAATAATCATGCTTCCTGACCTGCATCCTATAAAGGCATCAGCGGTAGCTAACCATGGTCTGCCTAAAATTAGAGGATGTCCTCCCAAATTTGATTTTGGTTGCAGAATAAGGAAGTCAAGAGGATACTCCCATGAATCCAAAGAGACTATTATATCTTCCAATATTCCTTCAGGAACAACTTTAGATCTGTCTGCCAATTCTAAGATTGTAGAGGTTGATCTAATGTTGTTCAAATGCAAAGTTTTCATGGTCTCCATTGTCATTACATTTATAGCTGCTCCCCAGTCTATTAATGTGTTTGGCACTGAAAAATTATTTATTGATATAGTAACCATAGGGATACCAGGATCAATATATTTTTCTATTTTGTTTTCTGTAGACATGAGACTTGCTAGTTTACCAATGACTTGGATTGTAGTAGGATCCTTCTTCTTTCTCTGATTTTTCTTAATGCACATTTCCTTTATTGTTTTAGCATATATTGGTATTTCTTTAATTGCCTTTAACAAAGGAATTTTCACATAAGCATTTTTTAACTCATCTAAAATATCAAATTCAGGAAGGGTTATTTCTTTTTGTTGTTCCACTAACCTTTCAGGATAAGGTGGTGTTTGAGTTGTAATGTTTGTTCCTTTCTGAATTTGTATCTTAGTTTGTGATGTTTCAGGTGATTCTCCTTGTTAGGTTGGTTCTTCTATAATTGGAGGAGAATCCTTTTTAAGCACTTTTCCAGACCTTAGATGGACTTCATTAAGAGGAAGAATTGAATATGTGGGAAAACATGTTGCTTCCTCTACAGTATATGCAGCTTTTTCCACCTTATTATTTGGATTTGCAATTGGTTGTGCTGGTAATTGAGTTGGTCTGGGTTGATTTGTGGGTAGCTGCAACTGTTGTGGTTGGGTCAACAACGGTGGGGGATTATGCTGCAGATATGGAATGGATTGTGGATATGCAGAATGTTGTTGTTGAAATGGTATGGATTGAGGATATTGTGGATATGTGAATGGCTGTTGATATTGTTGCTGGTATTGTTGAGGTGGCTGGTTTCCATAACCATATCCTCTCCAACCTTGTGCAGGTTGTTGTGGATATTGTTGTGGAGACCAAGCTTGCCATGGCATTGGAGTTGTCCAAGGATTTTGAGATGGATAAAGGTAATTTTGTTGAGGGAATTGTTGCTGATTTTGTTGAGGCATTCTAGGTTGCCATGGTCTTCGTGGTGCTACATAATAAAAACCTTCCATTCCTGGCACTTCTTCCATTGAATTCATTTGTAATTCTTTCAATTTTAGACAATTTTCTGTGGAATTGTTTTCTGTACAAAGACCACAAACCTGAACACTCTTAACACTATCCAAAGGACATTCTCTTAATGGATGTTTGTTTCTACATTTGGGACAAAAGATTGCTAAAGCTTGGTCTTGTTCTTCTTTCCTCTTATTTGTCTTTAGCACATCTACTTGTGTCCCTAACGTACTTAAAAGATCTGTTTTGAAATTTTCCAATAAACTTCCTATTTCAGCTCGTGTTATCCCTCCTGCAGCTGACTTTGCTGCTTTTGAACTTACTTCTCTTCTTCATGTTTTTGCTCTTCCTCTAGAATATTTTTGACATAAGTCAACAATTTCTTCGAATGGTAGGTTTGAGATATCTCCTTTACCCATCACATTCAAAATGTCACGATATTCATCCCTTATACCCTTGAGAAAGATTGTTCGAATGGTTTCTTGATTTAGAGAATGTTGTTTAGATTTCTGTAGATTATACAAAAATCTTTTCAAATATTCTTCTAGACTTTCATCTTCTTGTTGTGTCATTCTAAAAATATCTTCCTTTGAATCTCTAGATCTGCAATAAGCTTGATATTTTTTAAGGAAGACTGATCTCATATCATCCCAAGAAGTTATTGTATGTTCTCCTAAACCCATAAACCATTTCAAAGCTGCTGCTTTTAATGTTGCAGGGAAAAGACGAAGTTTATGGATGTCATCAGTATATCCATATGTTCTACATAGAATATCAAATTCAAACATAAATGAATCAGGATCTTCTGTTGACATTCCATAAAAATTTGGCAATACAGAAGGTGGAATATTTTTCATTTTCACTTCTTCTCTTAATATTGCACTTGTGTCAATTATTGGAAAGCCAAAGGTAGTTTCATCTTCTTGTCTTTTCTGATCATTTTCCATTTTTCTATCATTTTCTTGTTTTGCATCCTCTTCTCTTTTTCTTCTCCATTCTGCTTGTTGTCTTTCATATTGAGCTCATTGTTCAGGAGTGAGAATAACAGATCCATGTCCTTCTTCTGCCATTGGTTGATTTGTTTCAATTTTAAGTGGAGTTTCAGGTTGGTCAAAGATAGGAGGATTTATGGATGGAAATAAAGTTTGTTTTCCTTTGATAATTTCTTTTTTTTTTCCAGAATTTGAAGATTGTTTTTGCTTTGCTTCCCAAGCTAACAAAGTTTGTCTCTCAATCAAAGTCAATCTTTGTCCACTTCTTTGTTTTTCTGCCAATTCCTCAATGATTGGATTACCAGTAACTGGGGTGTTTGATGATCCTATCTCTATTTGTGGGGGGTTTTTAATAAATCTACCATGAGGATCTCTATGTCTAGGCATAAAGAAACATAACTAAAAAGTATAACTACTGTTTTTGTGTTTTTTTTATTTTTTCTCTCTATTGACTATGCCGATATTTGCCTCCCCGGCAACGGCGCCAAAATGTTGAGCTAATTTATGTACCTAAACTAACACAATATTTATTATCAATCCGGGTTGTTTATGCTTTGAGGCAAGATCACTATATGTGAAGATCAGATATAATCAACCTTGAAAGATATGCTGAAAGTAATATATTCTACAAATCCAACTCAATTAGTTTTAAAAAGAGGATTAATATGGAAATGGTTCTTGACTCAAGAAATTCATTTTCACCTCAATTATTACTTAATGAATCAGAGATTAAAAACCAAGAACTTAAGATGGATAAACTATGAATGAAAGAAGCTCTTAACTTAAGAGACATGTAAAGTGTTCCATTATAATTCATTCATCTTAATATCAAAAATCTCAACAAGAAACTGCTTGCACACAAACAAAAGAAACCAACTCTAATTCATCATTTTCATAGAAGGGATGCTCAACTTGATACATCTGTTTTTCCAACTTGATAAAGTGATGAATCAGCTATACACTAATGACATCAATCACTATGCATGAACCATGAAACAATCTGAAATAAAGCTTTGAAAAACCAGTTCTACAATCATCAAATTACAAGGAAATAAAACTAGTTAACAAGAAAGTGTACTTAGCTTGGAATGGGGGCCCTTCCACCCTTGCCTTGCACACTTGATAAGTGATCTCAGAAGCTTAACTTTAGTTACACATCCATAGCATTGAACAGCAAAATAATAACAACACAAGTCTTCAAATTAACTCCTCAATCCAAAGTTGTCACAATATAAAAGTATAATAAGTCAATAATACATAAGCCATCAAAGCTTTGGCTTTAAATAAGAAGTCTCATGAAACAAACTGATCTATTTTTACTCAAACAAACCCATCTACTCTCATCCACCTATCTAATTCGAATTCATTATTCTTATCCCAAGAAATATGGCCAATCCCATAGAATCTCAAAACTGCCCTATTTCTATGGGATTTCTGAATGACTAGTCATGATTGACTAGAACTAAATCGGCCTAATAAAGCTTGTTCTGTTCGAACTAAGCATAGGTGGCTTAGTCCTAGTTGCCAAGCTGTCCATCCATGCATTCAACTCGTGCCCAAGTGTCCTGCAACCATATCAACCATATAGCTATTACGGGAATTTCTGAATTAGCCAATTTTGCACTAAAAATCAAACTTTCATAAAAACTTTAGAATTTGAAAAATTAAAATTAAATACCTGAATCAATATCAAATATATGTCAAAATGGAATAAATGAATGGAAAATGGATGGAAAAATAGATGGATAAATAAGTTTCTTTGAGCAAAATAAGACCAAAACTAAGGCCCAACACATATCTTAGTAGCATAAATCTGGGTTGTTTTTCCTCATGTAGAGGTGTAGTTGTAAGTTTTCATTCCATATGTTTGACAGAAGTCATGAATGAATTAGCTTGTGGGTGGTAAAATGTTTCAAGAACTCATATGGTGGATTTAGAAATGTGTGATTTCAATGAGCATATCTTAGTAGCATAACTCTGGGTTGTTTTTCCTCATGTAGAGGTGTAGTTGTAAGTTTTCATTCCATATGTTTGACAGAAGTCATAAATGAAACATTTAGGATATAAATTTTGTTGTTTTCAAAAATCGCATTCCTGGGCATTTTTAATTCGATTCAGCCCAACATCAGGGGGTATCCGTGCCTAATGAACATGTAACCCCTGATTTCATTCCAAAAAAATACTTTTCAGAACCCAGATCAAAAATCTGGGCGATTTGGCAGATTGCTGCTGTGAGTTATGTTCGCCTGTTGTTGAGTCTTTGATGAAAAACTAAGATTATTTAGTCCCTGTTTTAAGATGGAAACATTTAAATTTTCAATTCTGAATTTTATGAGATAAATATGTTGAAGAATAATCTTAAATTCATTATTGCTAAGTGTTTGCCAAAATTCCTCAATGACTTTTAATTGCATGCTTGCAAAGTGTTGGTCATAAGGGCTCAATGAGTGTAGGGTGCATGTCTGCAAAGTGTTTGTCAAAATTCTTGAATGGCTGTAGCTTTTGTGCATATAAATTGTTAGTGTAAAATTCTTAGTTACTGTTGTTTTTATGTTACTATAAATTATAAATAAACTATTTAATGGGTGTAGCTTCCTATGTCTGCAAGTTTTTGGTATGAATGTGAAAATGAATTTATTAATTTGCTAAAGTGTGAATAAGACAATTGTTTCTTGTATTATCTAAATCTTTCAAAAAAAAAAGAAGGGGGGGGGGCCTGTTGTTGGAAACAATTTTACAGTGACTAATTCTTTAGGATTTTGTGGGAATGAGTATTAATGATTATGTGACATCTACTTCTCTATCTTATTGATGGTGGGTAAGGTGGGACCTTACACACATGAAGGGCCTCCTTCTAGAACTGCGGTGTCCCTTCATGAGATACATTGAATCTAGACAACGCTGTAGATTTGGTCAGGGTTGACCCAGTCTTACAGCCCAGATTCCTTTCACACCTGCAAGTGATTTATTTGCATGGCCCTGATTTATCTTTGTTCACATGGGCATTGATTTATTCAGTCTTTTCAGGAGTTTTACATGTCCTCCTTTATTCATTTATTCATGCAATAGAAGGTAAAATAAAAATGTATATTCTTCTTAGCTTGGGCTAAGTAGGAACATTACAGTCCTCCCCTCCAAAATTTTGCTTGTCCTTAAGCAACTGATAGGGTGAGAGTTGTAGTGCTTCTCCTCCCCCATTGATGGCATCATCAATGATCAAGTATTCATCATAAGCCAAGTGCTCATCAAGCCAATACATCATGAATTTTTCCTCCAAGGTCAACATAAGATGTGCATAGTCCATCCCACCAGATGTGAAAAACTCAACAGAAATAAACATGGCTGGAGAAATGCTCCATCTAAAACATGTATCATGAGGTACAAGTAGAAGTTCCAAACCATGTGGTACATACAAACTACCCATCCTCTGTCCATACAATCCCATAAACAACACAACTATATCCTCCAAGTATGGAAGCAAGACTACATATATGCAAATAGAAATTTGTGCTTGAGGAGGTGGGTCAAAATTCCACATGTGATGCCAGCGCAATGCATCACCTGCCTGCATCAGATCAAGATGGGGTGAGTAGCATTCCCACCACACATTTGTTGTATGGGTTACCTTGACATGGCTGAAGATGATAAATAAGTTTGGTGCCTTTGGAAAGCACCCATCATGAGAAGGAATCCCCCTTTGCACAATAAGGGGGTGGCCAAGTTCAACATCTCTATTGGCCCACCAAAAATCCTGAGATCCACATGATCTCTCACTCCTTTTAGGAGTCATAGCCTGCAAAAACATGGCAAAGGAATGTAATAAATCGGAAAATGCAACTTTCTTGGCATGATAAAATCCTTTACCAACATAGTCCTTCATACACATGGAGTTGTGCATGAGCATTTCCCTCCTCTCAAGCAAAGGAAGAGCTGGCTGAGATGACTCTTGCAAAGAGTCCATTGGCTGCCTCAATCCTCCATAGCTAATGCAATCTTGAAAGTGCTGAGGTAATTCCTCTCTCATGCCTTCCCAATCAAAGCTCCTCATGATCAGGGTATAGATCTTCATTGAATGCATATGATTGAGGAAGAATTATTCATGTGCTCCTTGTAGGATCTTCTGCTTGAGCTGGGAAGTTCTAGCGAAGAAGACCTTAACATGATAATAGATGACTCCCCCTTGGACTAAGTAGTCGTCTTATTGTTGCATGTCATCTAGTATCATACCTGTGTGGAGATCTTTGGAATGCTCTACAAGCAGTTGAGATTTCCAATACAGATCCACACTGCTCAACACTGATAGTGTTGCTGATACATCCATGGAAGTGCTTGTCATGTTGCTGATCGCCTTTTTAAAATTTCTCATGCCAAATTTTTTTGTTGGAAGGCTGATCCTCCCATTCTTCTCCTCCCACAACGCAGATTCATAAAAGAGAGAGGGAAATAGTGATGCAGGAAGAAGATCCCTCTCATTCTTGAGCTATCCCAAGCCCTCCAGCGCTATAACTTGGTCTCTCATTGCTCCAATCCTCCCTGGATCTAGATTTGGAGCAGCACTTTGTGAGGCCTCCGCCAAAAGATCTGAATCTGGTGGCATTCTAGGTGGCTTTCCATGAGATAAGAATGTCCCTTGTAGAATTCTCATGAACATGAGAGAAGGGACTGTGAGATCCCTGCTTCCACTGTGAAAATACATCTCTGTTATTTGTGTGGAAGTACTAGGTGAAGGATAAGTATGCATTCCTTGAATCATTTGTGGTTTCCCACTCTTCAGTTCCACCCACTCCATCTGCAAAGCTTTCCAATCAGTGGTGACCTTCCCCAAGGTAATCAACCATTGGACACCCAAAATGATATTGGTGTCTGGTATGTCAACTACAAAGAAGTGATCCACTAGAGTGTAGGATCCCATAGTGACAGAGAGTAAGGGAACATATTGCATGTATTGCATGGTCCTGTATCTTGGGACAAAAATATAAAATCCCTCAAAAGTATCAGTGGGGATTGCTCTCCTTTGCACAATATGAGCATCAATAAAGTTGTGGGTTGCCCCACTGTCAATTAGGATAGATACTCTCTGATTCATGACTGAACCTTGTACTCTTAGGGTCAAGTACTTAGGCACTCCTCTCAAAGATGAAAGAGTCCCAATTATTGGATAAAAGGCTCCATCCCCATCTCCAGATGGTGTTGGATCTTCCTCATCATTGTCAGCGCTGTGACCCCTCCTAGGTTCATCATCTCCATCTTCTTCCTCACAATCTGGGAAGACTTCTATGTAGTGTGCTTTCCCAGCAGAACATCTATATTCCGGTGCCCATAACTCTTGGTAGGTGAAACACAATCTCTTCTTTCTCAACTCCCTCCTGAGTTCAATATCAAGAGGCTTCTTCAAAGAGCTCTCCTTGGAAGGAATAAATTTTCCTTCCTTCCCCTTAGAAAAGTGAGGGGCCTTACTCTGGAAAGTTGCCTTTGCTTTTGGAAAGGCATCTTGGAGGTCTCTGTTGAGTCATAAAAAGGTATCTTTTGAACACCTAATTAGCCTACATTAATCATCAATCCAGGAGCGTCTTTTTATTTCAAGAGTGTACTCTGTCTGAGCTGCAATTGTCTAAGAGCAATGTTGTGAGGATGTAGTATAAAATAACAAAAACAACAGTAACCAATGCTTGAAAAGAAACCTAATTACAGGGACATGAATAGAAAGATTAACCTACTTCAAACTTGCAAAACATCGATCAGGGATGCAGTAACAGTAACTCTTTCCCTTAGAAATCGATGCAAGATGACCAATCTGGGGGTTTGGAAGCAAAAGCCTCTATCCTCTACAGTTGGAGATCTTGAAGCAATTGAAACGAAAGCAGATTCAATGAAAGCAACTTAAAAGAAACACAATCTGAAAAGGAACAGCAGCAGGTAACTACAACTCATCTATTTGCTAATCAAATACTATGAACAAGGAATGAATAGAAATGGAACAGCAACGTGAAATGAACATCAATTACAATTCTAACATATTCAAGGCACTAGATTTCTATGCTTCAATTCCGTCGACAACTTCTCACCACGCAACAAACAGATTATAAACTAAAGGAACAGCAATTCAAATCAGATACAAGTCAGTGAAGCTTTATGATAACAGCAAAATAATAGAACAGAGAATTACGCTTATTGTAAAGAAATGAAACAACAATGACTCTGTATTTGATCCGATCAACAATAAACCAATTCAAACATTAAACGCACTCCACACGATAGTAAACAAAGATTAAAATACAAACAGCGAAGTGATTCCACCAGAGCCAGGCCCTTAGCGCCAGTGAAATACTGCTGGGCTAATTCAGAACTGCAGAAGGTAAATAAAACGTGTGCTTTGTATTAAATCAACATAAAGTTTTACAGAAAGGTTTCTCTCAAAATAGAGAGTTAATAGCACAGAGAAATGTAAAGTTTTACAACCGATTCCCAATAACAATAACAATCTGTCCGTCCCCCTGTCATTAAAGGACGTGGTTTTATATATCAAATCTTCGATGGACCAATCAAAGAACAAGATAAGTTTGAACAACGATCCCTCAGGATCGAAAGATCCTGAGGGATTCGCTCCTCTATGTTTAGTCATTGTTCCATTTGTGCTGACTGAGGCCGAGCTGTTCCCTGCCTTTTCTGGGCTATTCGTTCAGATCTCCTTGCCTTTGGCTGGATATGATTCAATGCTGATGGAGCAGCAGTTAGATTGTTCTCAACCCCGCCTTTGGTACAGCTATTCACCTCTCCAAATTCCTGTTTTTCAATCAAAAAGTAACCTTTAGTCACCTTTTCATATTAAACATAAACCTTCCCAATTATATTATAATTCTTATGATAAATTACCTTTCCAAGGAAAACAGGAGTATATTTATGGTAAAGAATGAGTAAATATACAATAATTTCATACCTCTTTCACTGCCCAACATACCCCCCTGCTTAATCATTTTCATGCCCTCATGAAAACTATAGTTCACATGGAGAGCAGTCAAAGAATAGGCCGAATAGGGTTTGTCATCCATAGGCCTAAAACCATGTAGTGCAGCTAATTCCTCAAAAATATGTTCTGTCTTTCCTTCAGGAAGTTCATAAATAGCTTTGTAGTCCGAAGCAGGGTACCATGCAATAGGGTTGCGGAATCTACATCCTAACCAATATGGCCATTCTTTTAAAACAAGATGGCTATAGGAAAGGAGATGGTGTGCAGCTAGCCCAAAGTTTCTATAATTAAATGGTTCCCTATTTCGCACATTCTGATTTGAGGTTCTCCATCGAACCTTGGCTGCTATATAAGCTTGGTTCCTAATGGATGAAAAATAATCTGTTCCATTCAAAATGATTGATTTGTGGACAGGCCCTAGAGTTTGGGTAACGCCTTCCTTTGTCATCAAGCTTTTCTGTCTAGCCCAAAATTGAAGTGGGTCTTCAGGTTCACTTCTGACCCATAGATCTAATCCATTTTCCTGCTTTTGAAAGGCGTTATAAGCTTTAAGCCATTTTAATTGATTTACAGCAAAGGAAATGAATGCCTGAAACTGAACATCTCCAATAAAAGGGCTAGGGTTTGATTCACAGTCATTTTCAAGTATTAGATTATGCAAGTAAAATTCACATAACAGGCGCTGTACTTTGATCCCATAAAGTTTGCAGCATGATATCAAGTCATCTATTGTTTTTAGCTCTATGGATTTCCCTGCCCTAACTTCCTTAATCTTTAATTGTAAATATATTTCTAGTAAAAACAAAGCATAGTTTTTGGCGGGGCATATACAGGCTAAGACATCAGTATACAAGGAGCAGAGAGTGTCCATTTGAGTGTAGGCTAGTTTTAGTTGGTTCATTACCTTATCAGCTTTTACCTCTGCTTTCTGTCGTTTTTCATGAGCTTCAACTTCTGCTTCATGAATAGTTCTCATTTGTTGCTGCAATTCCTGATATCTTTTTCTTGGGACAATATCTTGCTCCAGTATTTTCCTTTCTATTCGGGCCTGTGTCAATTCTCCTTGAAGTCTGGCCAGTGTCGGCTCACTAAAAGTGTGTTGACTACTAGATTGCATATTTTCACTCAAAACCGGTTCCTCTGGAACAACTTGTGTTGGAATAGCTGTTTTTTGCTCCACATCCTCATAATTAGGCTCATGTATGGTTTCTTCTATAAATTGGGGGTTCCTATCAGCGGTCACTCTTCTCTTTTTCAAGCTTCTTTTGATAGCAATGCTTCTTCTCTTAAGGGCTCGCTTGGGCATGTGTTTCATTCTCAGAACCCTAATGGTTTGCCTGAGCTGTTCTATTAGTTTATGAAGCTTTATTCGTTCTCTGCGAAGCTTCTCAATCTCAGTTGTTTTCTTCTTCTTTCTTAATGGAACAACCATTCCTTTATCCGATAGTGTTTTCTCAACAAAATTTTGGCCCATATCAGCCGTGCCTTCAGTAAAATTCTCTTATTGTTATTCTCCTTGGGGCTCCTGTTCTACATTCATATGCCCTTGGCTCAATTCTCCTGGAATCATATTCTCAGTTAACTCTGCAGTCTCCTGGGGGCTTCCAGCTTCAGTGTTTACTTTCTCTTGCTCACATCCCTCAGGAGAAGCAACCCTAGCTTCGCTAGGGTTTGCTGTTTCATTTAATTTTTCTTTAGTTGTTTCTTTATCGATAGCAGAGTACTCTGGTAGTTGATTAATATCTATATTGAGGTCCAAGGGGGTATGTGGCTGTGCATAATCACTCATATTGGCCAAAATCTGCCTCCCTCTGACCATGGAGGATCCTTCCTGTAGGTTCAATAAAAATTCAGTGGCCACAGCTTCATGGGGTTGTTGCATTCTCAAGAAATATGTAATCCACCCCAGTCTTTCTAAAATTGCTTGTGCAACATCAGAGAAAATCAATACTTGCGGTTCACTGCGAATTGGCCGTCCTCCCATTTATGCGTTCTGTTAATTCCCAACACACAGTAATCACAATGGAATAGCACAGCACAGTTCGTTGAAAATTTTTTATTTCCTAAAATGAAGGGATTTTAATCCGTATATAGGTAAGGGAATCTTGGAGTTTGTTTTGTATGCAGAGATCCGCGCCCCCTAAATGAATGAAAGGTCGCCCTCGACCGTCAATTGAGAGTAGCATGTGTGGCACAACAGTAGTACAACAGTAAAAAGCAGGCGTAATTATGATACATTCAATCAAATTGTAGCAATTACTGAAATCAATGCATGTGATGAATCGTTAATAAATAGAAAATCGTTTTGTAATGATTCAAATACAAGGAGAAGGGACAACATATGATAACCATAAATATAATTGCGTTATTTATCACTTTGAATTAATATGATCGATTTGTAATTATTTTCATGTATAATAGGTTCAGAGGTAAAGGTAAGGGATTCATATTTTCATTTGATATTTAAATAAATATATAGGAAAAGGGTTAAATATAACTATTGATGTGTATAAATGTGACTCCAATACCACCAGCAGAGCTCTGCTGCCCACATGTGTCCATAACCTTGACAGAGTTACCCACGAAACCAGTGTCCTTTATGTATGCTGAGGAAGTACCCCCTTTTTTTTGTTGAATATCATGACGGAGGTTATTGTGCTGGCTTGGTGACCAGATAAACCACAATGTTGTTGACCGGGAAGAAGTGAAAGGTGGGCAGGCCGGCTCGTAATGAGACCTCCTGTTCCAAGGACTTCTTGATTTTTTCAATTATCTGTTGGACCATTTCCCTGGTTTGGTGGCCATAATGGGAATGCCACTTCACTGCCTTCCTTATGATCACGGTAGGCTGGCTCTTGGTGAGACCCCCTATCCTCCATCTGCAGAATCATTAAAAAAAAAATCCTTCTTTTCCTTTTTCACATAGAACTTTTCCTCAGTTATTCATAAGGGATGGCTCAACACTCCTTAAGAGTAGGGATGGTGGAAGAAGTCTGAACATCTCAATAGAAAAAAAATATGCCCTTATTCATATTCCATAGATAAACATCAAAGAAAGTTATAGCATGTGGGAAAGAACCAATCATGATAAAAATAATCGATCATATTAATTCAATGGTAATAAAATAGCAAAGTTATGTTATTGATCATACCCCTTTTTCCTTTTTCTCTTATCATTACTAGACAATTTCCTTAAAAAATGACAATTTATTTTGATTTGTTGATTACAGTAAGCTTTAATTTGTATGATTGTATATAAATGATATATTTTCCTTTAGAAGAGTAATCAACAATTCAAAATGCTGGCTTAAAACAAAAAACAATCCACTCAAAAAGTGTTGTTCCTTTAAAAAGAACAACAAAAACAATCTGCGGAACTGTTGTTCCTTTCGAAAGGAACAACAAAAAAACTCTGCGGAAGTGTTGTTCCTTTGGAAAGGAACAAAAAAACAAACGAAATAACCATAATTTTTCTCTTTTTTATTTTTTAAAAGAAACCAAATTTCATGAAGCAAATGATGAAGAAATAAAGAAGTAATACTAACAGAATGTTTAAATAAACAAATTCCATAAAACGACAATCAAGAAACGGAAAAATGCTTTATGTACAAAATTAAAAAAAAAGAAATGATTTATCAAACTGGTGCCGAGGAAGAGTTCTCCCCTTTAGTGAGAATTTCCATGGTAGATTCTTCCTGTAACTGTTGGTAAAAGGATTCCCGGGTAAGCGGTTTATGATACAATCATACTCAATGGTAATTTACCTTAAAGGAATGTCCAGATCCGTCAATGGTAAATAATGTAATAGTGCCATTATCATGCACTTTTTGTATTTCATAGGGTCCAAGCCATCGTGTCTGGAGTTTTCCTCGGAAATCCTAAAACCTAGAATCATATAGGACTGCCCAGTCTCCTTCGTGGAAGATCTTTTCTTTGATATGGGCGTCATGCCATTTGGATCTCTATTGTTGAATTAATGTTGTGTGCTGAAGAGCAGAGAGCCTAATTTCATCTAAATCATTAATTTGCTGCAGTCTTTTAGTCGGGGCTTCATTCAAATTTAGACCCACCTTTTGAGCTGTTCTTAATGTTTGAATTTCAAATTCTATAGGAAAGATGGGTTCTTTTCCAAATACCAATTGGTATGGTGAATATCCTGTAGTAGGTCTCCACGTTGTTCGATACGCGCACAATGCTTCTGGCAATATGTAGGCCCAATCTCGTCTATGTGAGGCAACGGTTTTTGTTAATATAGATTCGATTATTTTTTTCGTGCTCTCTACTTGGCCATTGGCCTGTGGGTGATATGGAGTTGTAATCTTGTGTTGAATGTGGTAGTTTTGCAATGTTTCAGCTAATTTTTTACCTACAAACTGTGGTCCTCCATCTGTGATTATGTCCCTTGGGAGGCCATAGCACACAAATATTTGGAAAAGAAACTGTATTACAGAGTCCTCTGTAGATTTTGAAAGAGCCTCTGCTTGAACCCATTTGGTGACATACTCTGTTGCAACTAGGATGTATGTTTTTTGGTTTGATGGGGGGCTAATAAGACCAACAAAGTCAAGGGCCCAATCTTCAAACAGTTCAATCACTAGTTGAGGGTTAAAAGGCATTTCATCAGACTGCCTAGGGCAACCTGCCCTTTGGCAGCTATCACAGGCCTAAACGAATTTTTTAGCATCTTTAAATATAGTAGGCCAATAATAGCATGTTCGTAAAACTTTATGGGTTGTTCTACGATCTGCAAAATGTCCGCCACACTGTCCATCATGGCATGCTTTCAAGATGTCAAATACCTCATCCTCCCTAACGCATCTCCTTATTTGCATATCTGCACCTGTATGAAATAGGTAGCCTCCAATCAAGGAGAAGCGGGTACTACGATGTATTATTTGCTTACGTTCATTAAGGGACAAATGTTTAGGTAATTTACCTATTGCCAAATAGTTCGCTATATCAGCATACCACGGTGTTCTGATAGTAACAGCGAAAATATGTTCATCCAGAAAGTGGTCTTCAACTGCTTCTATATCTGTGGGCTTTGGCATTCTTGACAGAAAGTCAGCTACAGGGTTCTCTTTCCCACGTCGATCTCTGATTGTGATTTCGAATTCCTGCAGAAAAATCAACCATCTTGTCACTCTTCCGTTTGTAACAGGTTTATTTACTAAAAATTTAATGGCAGAGTGATCAGTATATAGTACTACAGGATACCCCATTATGTAATGCCTAAATTTATTTATAGCATGAACTATAGCTAAAAATTCTTTCTCAGTCACAGTATAATTTAATTCAGCAGGGGATAGATTTTTGCTAATATAGTAAATTGCGTATGGCTTCTTGTCTTCCTCCTGCCCAAGTACTGCTCCAATTGCTGTGTCTGAGGTATCAAATGAAATTTGGAACGAAAAATTCCAATTTGGGCCCCTCAGCACTGGGGTTGTTGAAACGAGCTTCTTCAAATCATTAAAGGCATTGTCACATTTATCTGTCCAAGTGAAATCAACATTTCCAGTTAGTGCATATAAAGGTGCAACTATTCGAGAATAATGTTCTATAAATCTTCTATAGTAACCAGAAAATCCAAGAAAGCTACGTACCTCTGTTTATGTAGTAGGTGTAGGAATTAACAAGAGTATTTGGATTTTAGCCGGGTCTACTTGAATTCCAGCAGCTGAAATATAATGCCCTAAGATAACTCCTTCGGTCATCATCATAAGACACTTTTCATTGCTTAAGAAAAGCCTAGTTTCAATACATCTTTGCAATACATTTTCCAGGTTTTCCAACGCAGGCTCAAAGTCATCCCCATAGGGTGTGAAATCATCCATATATACTTCATTTATTAAGTCTTCAAAAATGCTGAGAATTTCCCTTTGGAATGTAGCAGGGGCATTGCATAGGACAAAAGGTAGGACTTGGTAGGAAAATGTCCCCCATGGACAGGTAAAAGTAGTTTTGTCCTGATCTTCAGGGGCAATCTGGATTTGGTTGTACCCACTGAAGCCATCAAGGAAAGAGAAGAATTTCTTCCCTGCCAATGTGTCTAATACTTGGTCAATGAAAGGAAGGGGAAAGTGGTATTTCTGTGTTGCCTTATTAAGTTCACGGTAATCTACACATATCCTGCACTTTCCCTTCTTTTTTGGTACTACCACTAATGGGGAGACCCACTTGCTATCAGATATTGGGTAGATGAAAGTAACATCCAATAGTTTTTGTAATTTATCTTTCACAATATCTTTGAGGTGAGGATTTAGTTTCCTTTGAGGTTGGCGAATAGGTCTTGCATATTTTTCAATGTAAATGTGGTGAGTACACAATTGAGGATCATTTCCTTTCATATCGAGGTAATCCCATGCAAAGGTTGCTTTGTATTTGCGTAATAATTGGACCAATTTCTCTTCTTGTTCAGCAGTGAGATTTTTATTAATATTTAAAGTTTTTCCCAGCTCAATTTCTACAACCTTGCTATTTCTGACAGAAGTAGTAGGTATTGTTTGATCAAGAATATCTTTGAAAATATCTTCTTCTTCTTTATTATCGAATGCTGCTTTGATCATGTGACATTGCAAATGAGATCTGGTTTGTGACTTATTAATAAAATTATTAATGATATCATCCTCTATTTGATCTTTATAATCAAGAGCATTTTCTATGGTTAGAGGTGATCTCATATTCTCCATAAGGTATGATGCAGGTGGTTTTCTTGTTTTGATTATTGATAGACTTGGCTGGGCTGGGGGATATAGAGCTAGATTCTTGACATAATTTCCCCATGTGATTGTCATGTTGCCTTGTCGGCATCCAATATAAGCATCGACAGTTGCCAACCAAGGTCTACCTAGAATTAATGGATGTCCATCTAGTCAATTCTTTGGATTGATAACCAGGAAGTCAGCAGGGTATTCCCAGGAATCTACAGATACCATTACATCTTGTAGTATACCTTCTGGTTTGACTACTGATCGGTCAACCAATTCCAACAAGGTTGTTGTTGGTTCTAGTGATGTAATGCCAAGTTTTTGACAGGTGGTGGTTGTTAAAATATTAATTGCTGCCCCCAAATCAACTAAGGCATTTGGAAATGATTGGCCATTGATCTGCACTGTCACTATAGGATTTCCTGGGTCTTCATATTTGATGGGTGTTTCTATTCCTGATAATAAGTTAGATAAGGTACCGACTATTTGGACAGTAGTATTTGTTGTTGTTCTCCTCTTTGGCTTCTTTATGCATAATTCCTTAATAGTTTTTGCATATATTGGAATATCTTGAATAGCTTGGAGGAGAGGTATTTTTATACACAAATTTTTTAATTCTCCCAGAAGATCAAAATTAGGTTGTTCTAATGGACGAGGTATAATTAATCGTTCTGGGAATGGTGGAGAGGAAGTTGTTACTTGTTGTTGACTTCGTTGTTGATTTTCCTTCTCACTTTGTATCGTTTGTTCTGCAGGTAACAGATCTTCAATGTGGACATCATTGTTTCTCTCTGTTTCGACTATGCGCCCAGACCTTAATTGAAGATCATTACACTCCCTCAGTTCAGTTTCTACTTCTGGGGGTTCCATGATTTGAACAGACTAAACTGGCCTATTGTTTGGGTTTGGGTTGGGTTGGGCTAGGAGTTGTGGTCTTAAATTAGTTTGGGGGTTTGTATAAGGAGCTGGCAGTGTAGGTTGAGAGAGAGAAATTGATCCAGCTGGCTGATTTGTAGGTTTTTTCCAGTTTGACTGCCAGGCCTGATTCTGGGAAGTAGAAGGGGACCATTGCGTAGGCCAGAAAGGTGGGTAGACAGGAAAGCTAGTCCAATTATTTTGATTTGTTTGATTTGGCCAAGATGTGGGAGGAAATGGTTGTTGTGACCAATTAGGTTAGTTCTGCCACATCCCACTATATTTTTGAGCATTATATTGAGGAGGTTAAAAAGAAAATGGATCATTTGGCATACCTGATGGTCGCGGCTGCCATTGTTGGCGTTGATTAAGCAGATATACCACTTTTGATTCTTCTTCTGCCTCCTTATAAACTTCTTTTAGGCCAGGAAGCGAAGGACATCCTTCTATAGGGTGATCTTTCGTGCAAATGGCGTAGACTTTAATCACATCCAATGGGCATTCTTTGTGGCTGTGCTTATTTCTACATCTGGGACAGAATATTGCCAAGTTCTGCTCTGCTTTTTCTTGTTTCTATTTGGCTTGCATAATATCGAACTGTGTTGTTAGAGTCCCAAGTACGCTTGTCTTAAAGTCTTCTAGTAGATTTCCAATCTCTGCACGAGTCACACCTTCATTAGAGGTCTTATTTTCCCTTGTGATTATATCGCGTTCTGCTGATTTCAACCTTGTATTGCCCCTCGTACTCCTGATACACAAATCAATGATGTTAGGATAAATTTCCAGATATATATCACCTTTTCCCATAATATTCAATGTTTCAACCCATTGATCTTTCATTCCCCTAATTAATCTGGTTTTCAAAACATTATCAGGTAAGGGTAAAGATGCATAAGGAGATCTCTGAAGATTATACTGAAACTGTTCCACATACTCTTCCAAGGTCTCATTTGGTTTTGCTTTCATTTGGAGTATCTCATCTTTTAATTCCCGAGACCTGCAATAATCTTGATATTTATTTAAAAATGCAGCCTTCATATGATCCCAATCAGTTATGACACCCCCACCTAATCCCATAAACCATCGTAGGGCTGCCCCTTTTAATGTAGAGGGGAATAGTTTTAGTTTTTGGGCATCGGTGGTGTAATCGTATCATCTGCACAACACGCCAAACTCACATAAAAATGCATCTGGGTCCTCTGATGTTAAGCCGTGAAATGTAGGAATATGTTGAAGAGGAATAACTTTCATGAGTGCATTGATTGCAGTATCTACTATAGGATATTGTAGCGTAGAGGTCTGATGCTGATTCTGGTTTTGGTTCTGGGCCATTTGATCGAAAATATGCCAATATCCCTCTGGGATTTCCAAGGAATTTCTAGGTTTACGAGTAGAGGCAGGAATGACTTTGACATCACTCCCTTTGTCTGGTATAATAAGTATTTCCTGTCGACTTACTGTTTGAGGTGATTCAGGACCTTGGTTCTGAATAAGTTGAACAACACTTCCCTTATCTGGGCTGCTTATTGTTTGGGCAGTTTCAATAGGATATTTCAAGTCTGTGGTTTCTCCCGTTTCCCCTTATCCTTCTTAGAGGTTGCTTGCGTTACCTTCTCAATTTCTTGGGAATCTTGCTCAATTCCCTCTGTTTGACTGTGTATCTCAGCTAAGGCTTCAGATGGTGACTCTGTAGCCTAAAGGGAACTAGTAGGCTCTCTATAAGTAGTTCCTTTAAATCCTACTGATGGCTGAGATTTAGTTCTTTTAAGGATTTCGTCAATAAAGGTTGTGCGCCCAAGGGTCACCGATCCCTTAGGTTTTTCAGTTTTAGGAGGAATTTTGTTTTGCTTAGTTGATTTATTCATTCAAAGAAACAAACCTTCATTCCTACCTAAAGAAAGAAGCTTACCTACTTCTGTTGTGAAGCGGGCTGCGAGCAAGTGTGTTTCTTTCCCAGTGCACAGGTTATTACCTTCCGTCTTTAATACCCAATTCTTCGCAAGCAGAAGAAAATCAGCTGTGCATTACTCCTTTAAAATGGCATACACTCTCCCCGGCAACGGCACCAAAATGTTTAGTCATAAAAAGGTATCTTTTGAACACCTAATTAGCCTACATTAATCATCAATCCAGGAGCGTCTTTTTATTTCAAGAGTGTACTCTGTCTGAGGCTGCAATTGTCTAAGAGCAATGCTGTGAGGATGTAGTATAAAATAAAAAAAAACAACAGTAACCAATGCTTGAAAAGAAACCTAATTACAGGGACATGAATAGAAAGATTAAACTACTTCAAACTTGTAGAACATCGATCAAGGATGCAGTAGCGGTAACTCTTTCCCTTAGAAATCGATGCAAGATGACCAATCTAGGGGTTTGGAAGCAAAAGCCTCTATCCTCTACAATTGGAGATCTTGAAGCAATTGAAACGAAAGAAGATTCAATGAAAGCAAATTAAAAGAAACGCAATCTGAAAAGGAACAACAACAGGTAACTACAACTCATCTGTTTGCCAATCAAATACTATGAAAAAGGAATGAACAGAAATGGAACAACAATGTGAAATGAACAACAATTAAAATTCTAACATATTCAAGGCACTAGATTTCTATGCTTCAATTCTGTCGACAGCTTCTCACCACGCAACAAACAGATTATAAACTAAAGGAACAACAATTCAAATAAGATACAAGTCAGTGAAGCTTTATGATAACAGTGAAATAATAGAACAGAGAATTATGCTTATTGTAAAGAAATGAAACAACAATGACTCTGTATTTGATCCGATCAACAATAAACCAATTCAAACATTAAACGCACTTCACACGACAGTAAACAAAGATTAAAATACAAACAGCGAAGTGATTCCACTAGAGCTGGGTCCTTAGCACCAGTGAAATATTGCTGGGCTAATTCAAAACTACAGAAGGTAAATAAAACTCGTGCTTTGTATTAAACCAACATAAAGTTTTACAGAAAGGTTTCTCTCAAAACAGAGAGTTAATAGCACAGAGAAATGTAAAGTTTTACAACTGATTCCCAATAACAATAACAATCCGTCTGTCCCCCTGTCACTAAAGGACGTGGTTTTATATATCAAATCTTCGACGGACCAATCAAAGAACAAGATAAGTTTGAACAACGATCCCTCAGGATTGAAAGATACTAAGGGATTCGCTCCTCTGTGTCTAGTCATCGTTCCGTTTGTGCTGATTGAGGCCGAGCTGTTCCCTGCCTTTTCTGGGCTATTCATTCAGATCTCCTTGCCTTTGGCTGGATATGATTCAATGCTGATGGAGCAGCAGTTAGATTGTTCTCAACCCCGCCTTTGGTACAGCTGTTCACCTCTCCGAATTCATGTTTGTTAATCAAAAAGTAACCTTTAGTCACCTTTTCGTATTAAACATAAACCTTCCCAATTCTATTGTAATTCCTATGATAAATAACCTTTCCAAGGCAAACAAGAGTATATTTATGGTAAATAATGAGTAAATATACAATAATGTCATACCTCTTTCACTGCCCAACAGTCTTTATCCCTCTCAATGGCATCATGCAAAGTGATGGGCTTGGTAGATTTAACCAACCCATGCAAAGGTTCTTCTAGGTCATCGATGAACATGTAAACCCTCCTTGCTACAGATAGATCAGGAACCATGACAGATAATATCATAAACTCAAAGATATAAGTTTTTGCATCCCCTGATTGCTTCAGCTTTGCAAGGCTTATGAAGGGTGCTTCAGGATCCTTCCTGTCAAACCTCTCCACCAGTATTCTAGTAAACTTAGAATAGGTATTCACATTGATATGTCCCAATGTAGACAACCCATGGAACCACCAATTGTGTGCTTCACCTTCAAAGTGCAGCGCTGCAATCTTGATGGCTTCAATCTCAAGGAATTTGTTCAACTGAAAGTAAATATCCATATTTTCTACCCAAACCTTGGCATATCTGGAGGATGATCCATCAAATTTTGGCAAAAATAATCTGCCCATAGAGTGGTGTCTATCCTGATTATGAAAGAACCCACCATCTCTATACTGCTGCCTTGGTCTTCTTCTGTCCTTGAGGTGAAAAAAATCTTGGAAACTCAAGTGGTCCTTGAATCTCTAACTCTGAGAATCATACTCCACAAATTAATCTTCAAGGGAAGCTTGCTCTTGTGGTCCTTCATTCTCCACAACCAAGAAAGTAGGCATAGTGGAGTGTTGTGAAGCTTGTGGGGCTTGTGGCTGGTTCATTGGTTGACCAGTCCAATGATGAGACATGTCAGAGCTTTCCCCTGGATGAAATTTCCCAGGTGATTCCCTCATTCTGTCCATCCTCATCTCTTTTATCTCTTTTTCAATATCTTGCATGGCCACCAAAATAGTTCTTGCAAACTCTTCTCCTTCTTTGTCACTTGTAGTCTCAGGGGCTTTACCCTTGTCTTGATCATAAGTAGTGTAATCATACTTCTTGTGACTTCTGTTCTGATACCTCTTCTCCCTCTTAGTAAGAGGTTCATATTATTCTTAATGCAACATGGCTGTGATGCTCCAAGGAAAGCACAGGTTGTGCCAAGAAAGGAGCTCTGATACCACTGTAATATTCCAAATCTGGAATAGCACAACAATCCTGCTGAAATAACGCACTCCTGGGAGATTGATGTACATAAATGAGTTTAAAGCCCTTGGATCCCTTAGATTAGTAGATCTGGAGTCTATATCCAAAAGGGGAGCAAAAACAAATCAAACTAGGTGTGGTAAACAGATCTCCCACCACCTAGTCTAGCTAAAAAACACCCTACAAGAGGAGTTGCAGCTATGCACAACAAATTGCTTCAGAAATAATGCAGTCTTGGACAGTATGAGAAGGAGGCCATCAAATAAGATCAACTTATGATTATACAACAGCAAATAATAATTACAATGAAGCTCTTTCAATATACAATAGAATACAGGAGACAATAAAGCAAGAAATCTTTAAAAAAGAAGGCTGCAACACATGTATAAATTATAAAATGGCTCAACAACATTATTTTAAGAAGTTGTAGTAGCTAAATATTACAACTCGGATCTAGGACAGTTATGTGGAAAAAACATCAGATCCATTTCAGATCTGGAAACTAGATAGTCTTATTTACAAGATCCCCTTGGGGTTTTGACCAAATCATGCATAAACAAGAGTAGATCTGAGTTTTAAGTTGCAGATCTGAAAAATTCTTCAGAAATTTCTAAAGATGAATTTACATTAAAATAGATCAGATCTAAACAGAACATGGATCAGCAAGCTAATCCATGGATCACCAAAGTGAAAGGCAAAGCCCAGCACCAGAGATCTCTCATTAAAATTGGGATCAAAACACCCTACAGAACCTCTAATGAAAATAACGCAGTTCCTCAATGAAAACTGCATTGTAGCTTGAATAAAAATGATGGCCTGATGCCAAGATACAAATCTGAAGCTTAAACAGTGGACGCACTCTTCCAGGAGGTTAAAAGACACACTCCATGAGAAGAGGCTCCAATACAAGCTAGATCTCTGCAGATCTAGAATCTCACTTGCTGCAGCTTACAAAAGCAAGAAAACCCTCACTGGATCTACGCTGCAATTGGAAGTAGAGCTTGGCCCAAAGCCTGATAGTGGATCAAATTAGCAAATACTCCTCCAAGAATCCTCAAGGGAAGAGGTGAAATCCTTGCATAGGAACTCCAAGTGCTAAGTTGCACAATTCCCCACTAAACAACAGAGAATAGTATTTGTCTAAACAGACAAGATACTCATAAATATAATGAATCAAAAAAATTCTCTTGTTGCCTTCCCCTTCCTTTTATAATATGAAAGCCTTTGCAAACCCTAAACCAACTTGATGAGTTAGCTCCTTTCACATGAGGGGCCTCCTTATAGAACTGCGCTGTCCCTTCATGAGACACATTGAATCTAGACAACACTGTAGATTTGGTCAAGGTTGACCCAGTCTTACAGCCCAAAACCCTTTCACAACTGCAAGTGATTTATTTGCATGGCCCTGATTTATCTTTGTTCACATGGGCATTGATTTATTCAGTCTTTTCAGGAGTTTTACATGTCCTCCTTTATTCATTTATTCATGCAATAGAAAGTAAAACAAAAATGTATATTCTTCTTAGATTGGGCTAAGTAGGAATATTATAGGGAGACTCCTTCCTATTTGGAAGACCTCCCGATACTCCAATGCTAAGGAGTAGCCACTTTGCACCATGATTGTGCCACCATCTACTCGTGAAACATCGTGCAAGTTATGGGAGAAAATCAGCCCATATTCTTCCAAGAGTAACCAAAGCAACAATGAATTTTTCTGCCTCCTCATCTCATCATCATATAATTCATGGAGTAATATCATGATAGTTGACTTGTAGAATTCCCCATACAACCAAATCTTTTGCTGCCATATCATATGGGTGCCATGCAATGCCCCAAACCACAACACACCCTTTGAAATAGGATATTGTGTCACATGATGGCCAAACTCTTTCAAGAGTAGCCAACACAACCATGCCTCTTACTGCCCTATTTCATAGATCTGAAAGTGGCTCACCAACTCCTTGCTCATCATCCTCACCCATCCATCCAAACATGGGTGTCTCTTACCATGCTCCACATTGGTATCCACCTCATTGAGAATACCATCCTCCCAAATCTGATCACTATCTTTGCACTTCATGAGATGTTGAAGTGCAACTTCTTGGAGATCTCCATACAAAGACCACTCATCAATGACCAAGTTGAACCCATAAGGATCAAAAAATTTTGTAGGAAAAATATTCTCATTGAGTTGTGAGGTGCTCATCAAGAAGGATCCATCATAATAATGGGAGATGTCATCCATCAACCATCTACCTATCCAATACTTCACAAGTATAATGGTCATAAGAATGTCCCAATAATAGTTGGGCCCCCAACTCATCACTTCTACTCAATGACAACATTATTGATCTCCATGATGGTGCATAGGCTATCTCATGATCATGCACAATGTTGAACATACAATTATGCATTGGATTGATTAGGATTATACTCATCCTATCCTCCAAAAATCTGCACTCCAACCCAAAGTGTTGTGTGGGACTCAATAATGAGAAACCAGGATGGCCATATATCTCCTCCTTGAACTAGTCAAGGGTCCTCTGTGCAATGATAGTCTGTTGCCTCAAATTAGCAGTGTGTTTTAACCCTAGGTCATGTAATTTCCCTGATGGCATGTCCCCACAACTCTCCATATAATGTGCTGAAATAATAAAAGGTGGAAATTTTTGCATACCTTGGTTAAGCTTGGGAACATCTTTTAAAGCTACAAGGGTTCCTCCTATCGGTGTGATTACTCCTCCAACTTCTGGTGATGGAGATGGTTGCTCCTCTACTGCTGCACCAATGCTGGTATAAGTCTCCTCCTCTTCATGCATCTCTTGAATAATTCATGGGACTCAATGTCAAGAGATCAAGACCATCTTACAAATATGCAAGGGTTCCTTCTCCTGATGAAAGTACTCCTGCAGCAAGTGGTGGTGGAAGTTGCTCTTCTTCCTGAATGATAATGTTGACATCTTCCCTTGGCTCCTCATGTGCTTTCTTATCTATGTCAGAAAATGTCTCAATAGGAATTACCTCCAGTTTCTTCTTATCAAACTTCTTGATCAACCTAAATTGAGTAAAATTTGCATAAGAAATCACCCTTGCATGTCTCAAATGGTTGAACCACCAAATATTTGCTTCACCCTCAAGGTGCAACACTGTAATCTCAACAAATTCTCTTTCTGCTATTGCATGTAGCAGGAAGAATGCATCTAACTTCCTTCTCCAAGCCCTTTCTGTGCATGTGGATGACCCATCAAATGTAGACAATAGAAATCTATTGTGTCTTTTTCTTCTACTATTGCTTCAAGGTCTCCTTTATTATTTGAGCTGAATGAACTGTTGGAGAGTTATATTCTCCTTGAAAGCCCTCGATTTAGATTTATACTCTGCAAGATAATCACTTAGAATCTCATGATCTAATTTTCCTCCATCTCCATGCCTTTCACCTTGCTCTTCAAAGAAAGTGGACATAGTAGATTTCTTTGGAGCCCTATGCAATACTACTTTCTTCTACTGCTGATAGGAAGTGCTTGGAACTTCCTCATCTTGAAACCTCTAGAGGTCTCATTGCATCTCTCCATTCTCATTTTCTTGACCTCCTTGGAGAGGTACTTCATATATATGAAAATTATGAGGAAAAACTCATTCATTCCATCATTGTAGATCTCTTATTATTTTTTATACTTCTTTTTCTTATTCTTCTGATAGAATATTGGCTGAAATACATAGGCTAAGGCAAGATGATGCTCTCATACCACTGTAATATCCCAAAATAGGAAAAGCAGCAATATTGAACACAAACTGGAAACAAAAGTGATAAATCAACACATAAAATGTAAGCAGATCATAAATCCATCATATTAAGATTATAATAGCAAAATGTGCACAATATATTGAGGGAAAGACACTCAATATAGGCAAAAGAAGCCTTAATAGACCAAGTACATGCAATATAAGAACATCTGCTATACAATAATGCTAGAGGCTAAGACAACACAGTTTTAGTGGATATAAATGCTATTGGAAAATGTCAATACATGGATCTGATATTATATAGCTAAAATAGTGCCAGTGATAGAGATGTATGCTCCCAAGCACATTTCCAAGACAACCCAAAAAGGGTTTTGAGAAATACACAAAATGCGAAATGCCAGAATGAAGCCCTAGTGATGAATAACAGTTGCAATTGAATACTGAAAGGAGGTGGCTGAAACTGATATGGAAATGTATAGAAATCCTCCAATAGGTCCTCCAAGTGAAAGGTTTATCCCCTCACTGAATATCTAACCCTCCAAACAAAGCATTGAACTCTCCTCTGCAAATGCTATCCAAAATAATGCAGTCTAAGAGGGAAACTGTGCTGTATGGGGTGGTAATATCTTGGCCTAATGCCAAATGATGAAATAAAGCCTAAGGACCCTCCTTGATGGCCTCCCAATGAAAAGGCTACCTCTCCACTGAAAAATAAACATAGAAAGTGGCCCTATCAATCCTCCACTACCTATGCCCTGCAACAAAACATAACTCTGCAAGAAACTACACTATATCTGAAAACTGAAGCTGGCCTGAATGCCAGAATCTAGATATGTAGCTCACAAACCTCTCTTGAGTGGGCACTCAAAGTCCCCCGAGGATGAGGATGGGACTCTCGCTAGAGAACACCCTTGTGCTACACAGCACAACGGACTCCGCTAAATAGCTGAAGAGTGCAAGAAGTCATACATACCACAAAATGAATAATCAACAACATACCTTCTGTTAGCACTCAGAATGAACCTCACGGCTGAGAAGAGGCAACTCTGAGGTAACCACATACCACACTCAGCCTTGTAGCTATCCCTACAAGGTCATGAGATGGCTCTCTCCGTGAAAGGATTTTAAACAAAGTACAATTATGAACTGATTTTAGGCTAGGTATAATAATGGGAAATGCTTTTATAAAATGTTCAGGGTTGTATGGAACAGATGGGACAGTTTGAATCTGGGGAATTAAATTAGAGATACAGGGTATTCTATGGGGCATGGTTGGTAGGGATTTTAACAATTAAGTTTAAATAATGATGGAATGGTGAGATTGGTGAGGAGTTGAAAAGGGCATGGGATATGGATCCTTTTCAAATAGAAGAAAACATATAGTATGGAATAATTTCCCAAGGCAGAGCATTAATAATGGATTCTACCTATCTATCTTGAAAGCATTCAACCATAGATATGAGTGAATGAATGGAAAACTTAACAATTACAGATGAACACCAAAGAAAGAACAATGCTAAAATCCATACCATGGGGATCCCATAAATCAGAGCTGCATATATTTATTAATTCCCTGCCAAACTGTTACAACAATAAAAACCTCACTCTGCTACAAAAATCCAACCCTTACACTCTGAATTCATCAAATATATACAATTTTATCATCCATGTATTAAGGTAATTGAGCTCAACCATCTTCTTCAAAATAGAATTAGTTACATTAAATTTGGATCAAATTTCTAAAATTAGGTGTAAAATATGAACTCGTATCTCCTAAACCATAGAACTTTTTACAAAACTGAAATATGGTTTCTTAGATAAGGTCATTTTGGAGAAAAACCTCTCTCAAATTTTGGAAATTAGTTTTCAGTTGCTCGGAATATGTGCCACAAAATAATCTCTAAAACAGAAAATCATTAAAAATTTAAATCTGTAAAAATGAGCTGTAAATATCTAGTCAAATATTCCAATTCACAACACCTGTGAATAAAATGAGAGAGGTTTTTGTCATATGGCTCGTGGTTAACAAAAACCTCTTTTGGTTTTGTAACAAGTGCTATGGTTCAGGAGATACGAGTTCATCTTTGACACCTAATTTTAGAAATTTGGTCCAAATTTAATGTAACTGATTCTATTTTGAAGAAGATGGTTGAGCTCAGTTCCCTTAATACATGGATGCGAAAATTGTATATATTTGATGAATTTCAGAGTGTAAGGGTTCGATTTTTGCAGTAGAGTGAGGCTGCTATTGTCATAACATTTTGGCAGGGAATTAATAAAGATATGCAACTCTGATTTTTGGGATCCCTGTGGTATGGATTTTAGCATTGTTCTTTCTTTTGTGTTCATATGTAATTGTTATGTTTTCCATTCATTCATTCATACCTCTGGTTGAATTCTTTCAATATATATAGGTAGAATCCATTATTAATGCTCTGCCTTGGGAAATCATTCAATACTCTATGTTTTCTTCTGTTTGAAAAGGATCCATCTCCCATGTTGTTTTCAGCTCCTCACCAGTCTCACCATTCCATCATTATTTAAAATTAATTGTTAAAATCCCTACCTACCTTGCCCCATAGAATACCCTGTATCTCTGATTTAATTCCCCAGATTCAAACTGTCCCATCTGTTCCATACAACCCTGAACATTTTATAAAAACATTTCCCACTATTATACCTAGCCTAAAATCAGTTCATAATTGTACTTTGTTGAAAATCCTTTCACGGAGAGAGCCCTCTCCTGACCTTGTAGGGATAGCTACAAGGCTGAGCATGGTCTGTGGTTACCTCAGATTTGCCTCTTCTCAATCGTGAGGTTCATTTTGAGTGCTAACATTTTGACGTTGTTGCCGGGGACGAGGTGATAGATCTGCTCCGGGAAATATTGTTCAAGTTGCAAATCTGATTGCTGACGGTGGACAGTAGTCAGACACATATAAAGGCTGAAATCATCTACCTGATGACTACATTATTTGAAATCCCGAGTTTCAAAGTATTTATGGTGGCTTCACTGGCTAAATGAAGGACTCAACTATTGCTTCTATTTGTTCAAGGTATTCATGTATTGATTTTTCTAATCTTCCTGTTTTTCCTAATCAATTACCAAAGGATGCATATATTTTGAGTAATCGCCCTAAATTCAATTGGGAAGATCTGCCTTTGACTCGTGAACATGTAGCCAATTTTAAAACATTTGTAGAATCTCTTAGAGCCAAAAAAGAGGATGTTTTTATCAGATTGTTCTATGATTCCTTTCAAGGAAAATGTAGACAATGGATTGAAAATTTGCCTGTCAGATCTATTAAGTCATTTGGAGAGTTGTAGTGTATCTTTCTGGAAACATGGATGGAGAAAGAGAAAGAATTCAAAATAGAGGTGCCCTCTATTCAAGGCTTTAGAGAATGGGAAGATATGTGCACAGATGATGAGGTAGATGAGAACTTTGCTTCATCTCTTTCTTCTTATTTTAAGTCTTGTCGATGTAGCCATGAAGTTAAGCTCAAATTTTTGCAAGAGTTTGCCATCAAAATTGAAGAATACCTAATTGAATTGGAGACCCAAATACAGTCCCAGGATCTGGACTATCAAGTCCCATTCTTTGTGGACCTTTTCCAGCAGAAGGAAGGAAAGGTAAGGCTGCCCTTGGATGTTTGCATTAATAATTTGCAGCTGGAAGCATGTATTGATGAGTTGGGGTAGAAAACATAGTCTAGTTTCTTTGATCCTATTGCAGCATTTATGGAAAAAAAATTCAGTTTGAATAACAAGCCATATTTCCTTTTATATAGCCGGACTCCTTTTGTGCATGTATGGCTGTCAGCATTTCCAGTTGTGTCCTGGTTCAAACACTTCCAAGCATAATCCTTGTCACAGTTACTTGATTGGTTGGTCTAGAATTAAAACATTACTTGATCTATCAATTTTTCTGCAAAATAGGGTAGGTTTGTGCATAAATAAGCTGCCCAAAGCAGCATTTCAGCTTCTGATATTGGTTTATGTACATATTGCAGTATGTATATGTTTTTGGATTGGTATGAGTTTTTTGGGTTTACAGAGGTTTGCTGACCGTATTTCCCAATGGATGAGGCACTTGGTCTACGATGTTCTTGACACCTCCAAGGATTTTCCATCCCCAATAAGGCTGATGTTAGTTCCAGTCTTTGTAGCCTATCACCAGGGATCAAAATGGGCTCTTATTATGTCTGGTTTTTTTTTAAAATATGTTTTTTACAAGATCTTCAGTGCAAAACATATTTTAAATTCTTCCATCAGAAGGATATTAGAAAAATATTTCCAATGGTATATCACACTCCTGTAACCGGTTTCTAGATCAGAAGATATGATCGAAATGAATGATTGATTCTTGGTTATGCATGTCTTGAGGTTAGTTGCTGCACACAGGGACAAGTTTACTACAAAATTAGTTTGGACAGGAATTTTACAAAAGTGAAAGAGGTTTTTGTCCATCACATACTAAATAACAAAAAGGTCCTTCATTTTATGCAGAAATGGTACTATGTCGGAGATATGCAGTGATATTTGAAGCCTACATTAAAAAAAAACAAATTTTGCAGTTATTTTACTGTTTTAGTCATTTTAGTGCGGTGCCATGTTACAATCTATGGAAAGTAATTTTGAGAAACCAAAAGAGTTTTTTGTTAACCACGAGCCATATGACAAAAACCTCTCTCATTTTATTCACAGGTGTCATGAATTGGAATATTTGACTAGATATTTACAGCTCATTTTTACAGATTTAAATTTTTACTGATTTTCTGTTTTAGGGATGATTTTGTGGCACAGATTCTGAGCAACTGGAAAAACACTTCCAAAATTTGAGAGAGGTTTGTATCCAACATGAAATTATCTACAAAAATTTCTTTTATTTTTGTAACAGGTGCTATGGTTCAGAAGATACGAGTTCATATTTGACACCTAATTTCAGAAATTTGGTCCATCAATGATTTTCTGTTTTAGAGATGATTGTGTGGCACATATTCCGAGAAACTGGAACTGAATTTCCAAAATTTGAGAGAGGTTTTTATCCAAAATGACCTTATATACAAAATCCTCTTTCATTTTTGTAACAGGTGCTATGGTTTAGGAGATACGAGTTCATCTTTGACACCTAATTTCATAAATTCGGTCCAAATTTAATGTAACTAATTCTATTTTGAAGAGGATGGTTGAGCTAAATTCCCTTAATACATGGATGAGAAAATTGTATATATTTGATGAATTTCAAAGTCTAATGGTTGGATTTTTGCAGCAGAGTGAGGTTGTTATTGTTGTAACAGTTTGGCAGGGAATTAATAAAGATATGCAACTCTGATTTGTGGGATCCCTGTGGTATGGATTTTAGCACTTGTTCTTTCTTCTGTGTTCATATGTTAAATGTTATGTTTACCATTCATTCATAAAAATTTTTGGTTGAATGCTTTCAAGATATATAGGTAGAATCCATTATTAATGCTCTGCCTTGGGAAATCATTCAATATTCTATGTTTTCTTCTGTTTGAAAAAGATCCATCTCCTATGCCCTTTTCAGCTCCTCACCAGTCTTACCATCCCATCATTATTTAAACTTAATTGTTAAAATTCCTGCCTACCTTGCCCCATAGAATATCCTGTATCTCTGATTTAATTCCCCATATTCAAACTGTCCCATCTGTTCCATACAACCCTGAACATTTTATAAAAACATTTCCCATTATTATACCTAGCCTAAAATCAATTCATAATTGTACTTTGTTGAAAATCCTTTCACGGAGAGAGCCCTATCCTGACCTTGTAGGGCTAGTTACAAGGTTGAGCGTGGTCTGTGGTTACCTCAGAGTTGCCTCTTCTCAGCCATGAGGTTCATTCTGAGTGCTAACACCTTCTATGGCTACCTTCCCCTCCTTATATGCATTGTGAGCCTCCTCACCTTAGGCCCCACTCATTAAATCCACTACTCTTATGGAGACTTCCTACCTATAAAATTGCATTGTCTCTCATTGATGATCCACTCTCTCCATACCAGCGCTATTGATATGGTCAAACTTGACCCCGTCCACATGCTCAAACCCCTGTTCACACACGAGGGTGCTTTATCTAGTTATTAAGATGATCCCTATTCACATTAAGAGGGATTTTATTCCTATTAAATATATTCATGGGTCCCCCTACCCACTTATTCATCTATCTAAATGACAAAAGAAAAAAATAATATTCCAATTAGCTGCAAGCTAATTTTGTAATATTATATCTTCATATGCCATAAGTGTCGAGTTAGCTGCAACTACGAGAGTATATGTACCTACGATAGTGAAAATTCAATCTGTCTGCATTCTGTCGACTGTGTCTAGTTCTTCCATGTCAGCAATGGAATCCTTTCATGTCTATCAACCAGCTCCGTGTGGACTAAACCTCTTCTGCACAGCCTTGCACAGAATCAATCCCTGTGAGGATCTCTATTCCATTCAGATGAGGAAATACTAGAGGCCATGAAAGAGTTGGATTTTCCATGGGATGTGATGCATCACCACTTGATTTTCCTCCCCAAAAAAGTGTTCAGTCCTGACAAGACAAAAGAACAAGAGATTTATGCGATCGAATCAAAATATTTCCTCCCGTCAGAGAAAGTCGATTTGTTCAAGAATCCTATCTCGGAGCCTGATGATCCTGATTTATGCAGGAACGCAATATAATACACATATAACCAAAAATACAAAGATGTAGTGGAAATAAAACTTCATTTCATTAACATCAAAGCACTGAAATTTTCTTACAAACATAATGGAAATAAACTAGCTAGGGTGTTGGTAGCTTATCTCTTAGAAAAGATGTGGTGGCTATAGAGATCTGAAATGTGTTATAATGAGGCTCGAGGGCCTATTTATTATAGAGAAACATTGGAAAACCCTAAACATAAAAAAAACTAACCCTAGGAGATGAAGCACCAAAATTGTTGGCCCCGTTTGGGTAAATTGGTGTTTCAACTTCCCGGGGTCATTTTGGCATACTATCTCCATTTGACGCACATGATACATCATTAGAAAGATCTATCTGAGGAATACAAGTGTTGACCGCGAATATAAATTTCGAAATGGAATCATACTTTTTGGATGTGTGATGCCCAAAAAACCTCTTTTAGGGCCTCAAAACGGATCTGGAAGTTCAGGACCCGAAAAACTGCTAAAAATGGTAAGTTGTGCCGAAACTGAAAAACTAAAAGAGACAATGGTGAAGCCCCAAGTGGAATAGGCGGGTGACCACCAATATCCACCTAGATCATTCCTCCCCACTTAGGAAGAAATGGTCCCCATTGCGTTTAGTTCCTCCATGAGATGAGGAAACTTCTGCTGAACTTGGTCCCTGGTGAACCCCTTGCCTTGGTGCACGAGTTGGCTAGATTTGAAAACTCGATACAGTTGGATCTTCTGTTGGTGAGTGTTCCTGATTTTCATGTCCATGATACAATCTATGGTGGCCTGTTCCATGTAGTCTGGGTTTAACTCTGTTGGTGTGAGTTGTTCTGCAATGTCAGAGGTGTCCAATAGAGGTGGGAAGTAGGGACAAAGGTGGTCCACATTGAATACAGGGTGTAGACCAAGGAATGGTGGAATACTAAGCCCGAAGGCATTGCTCCATACAACCTTGGTGATGGTGTATAGCCCATATCAGAGTGGTCGAAGCTTGCGGTGGGGTCCAGTGAGGCGCTCCTTCTGCAAATGTAGCCACACTTTGTCGCCCACTTGGAAGTTGTGTGGCACTTGATGTTGATCATGTCGTTTCTTGTACTTAGTATTGGATCTATCCAATATGTCATGAACCTATTAGTGGATGTGCTGAATGCACTCGATAAAGATGTTCATTTTGTCAGCTTCAGACTAAACGTGAGCCGAATTGGCCTGAGTAGCTACAAATGGCATGGCTACATTAATGGGACATATCAGCTGGAATCGTAAGCCCACTTGAAAGGGGTTGTGGTTGGGTGAGTTGTGGAGAGCTCGGTTATAACTGTGTTGTACATAGGGGAGGCTCTCATCCCATGTGTGTGTATGCTTCAAATTGTACATGCGCAGAATGTTTACAATCATCCTATTGACGACCTCTGTCTCTCCATCAGTTTGGGGATGGAAGGCTGTGGACTTGGTGATCTTGGTGTCCAGCATTGACCAGAGGTTGGAAAAAAATGTGCTGAGGAACCTGCTGTCCCAATCTAATATGATAGACTGAGGGATCCCAAAGTGCACCCACACTCGTTCAAATAATATTTTAGTAGTGGATTATGCTGTGATATTCTTCTTGCAGGCCGCCATAATGGCCATCTTCAAGAATCTTTCGACAACCACGAAAACACAATCATTTCCATGCTTAGTAGAAGGAAGGCCTGACATGTAATCCTTGGAGTTGGATTCCCAAGGTCGACTAGGGGTAGGTAGCAGAGTATAGAGGCCTTGCTTCTTGATGGTCTCTTCGGCAATGGCGCAAGTAGTGCAAGATCTAATGTACTTCCCGACATCATGTCGAAGGTTCGGCTAATAGAAATACTTCTGCATTATTGCCACAGTTTTCTCGACCCTGAAATGCCCAACAACTCGATTGTAGTGTGCTTCCCATATAATCTTGGCATGCTCGCTTGAAGGAACACAAAGGTGTCCCAGGTGACATAACATTGCATCTTGGAGATGAAAATTTGGAACTTGTGTAGCCCCCAAGAGTTCCTTGTATGTGTGGTCGAATTCTAGATCACTTTTGTAGAGAAGCAGCTAATCAGAAGTCTCGTGCCCATAAGAGTTGAGAACAGTGATTAGCGCCATGATTGGTGGTCAGTTGAGGCAGTCTGCAACATTATTGGTGCTACCCTTCTTGTACTTTATGTTCAAATGAAACTACTACAGATATTTGGACCACTTCTGATGGCGATCGTTTTGCAACTACCCTTGTATCTGTATGCACTGCAGGGGTCGGTGGTCTGTGTGGATGATTGTTTCCTTCCCCAAAATGTAATGCTTCCATTGTCGACAAGCCTACACAATGGAATACATTTCTTTGTCACAAGTGGGATACTTGCAAACTGTGTCGGACAATGTCTCACTGTGATATGCCACTGGATGCCCCTAATGATTAGGAACTGCCCCAATAACATAGTCAAAGGAATTTGTCTCGATCTCAAATGGTTGTTGCAAGTCTGGTAATGTGAGAATTGGGGAAGAATAGAGGTGATGTTTCAATTACATGAATGCCTTCTATTGAGATTCTGACCAAAAGAATATTTCTTTCATTCCTCCCTTGGTGACTTGACTCAAGGGCCAAATGATATGAGAGAATCCCAGCACGAACATGCGGTAGAAATTAGCAAGACCCAGAAAGCTGCGAAGCTCTATTAGAGTGGTTGGGGTTGGCCAATATTGAATGACTTGGATCTTGGTTGGATCCACATGCACCCCTCTTTCATCAATAATGTATCCCAGATATTGAACCTGGGTCATGCCAAAAGTGCACTTCTCCAAATTGGCACACAACTTGTGTTGCCGCAGTGTTTGGAGGACTAGTCAAATGTGGTGGAGGTGCTCTTCCCAACCCTGGATGAAGATCATAATGTCATCCAAGTACACCAATACAAATGAGTTGGTAAACAGTTGCAATATTTCATCCATCAACCTCATGAATGTTGCGGGAGCATTTGTCAACCCAAAAGGCATGACCAACCATTCAAGAAGGCCCCCCTTGGCTTTGAAGGCAGTTTTCCACATATCAGAGGGTTCAATTGGTACCTGGTGATACCCAAACTTCAAGTCGATGTTGCTGAAATATTTCGCCCCTTTGATTTGGTCTAGAAGGTCATCAATTCGTGGGATCGGGTACCTATTCCGGATAGTGATATTGTTCAACGCCTGATAGTCAATACAGAGTCTCCAAGTACCATCCTTCTTTTGTACCAACACGATCGGGTTCCCACAGGGTGATGAAATTGGTCGGATGTGACCTTTCTGTAGTAGCTCCTGAATCTACCTCTTGATTTCATCGTCTTACAGAACAGAGCACCGATAGATCTGTCCATTGGGTAGAGGCACACCTGGGGTGAGGTCAATGGGGTGCTTGACCTGACAGTGGAGAGGAACCCCTATGGGTGAGGTGAAGATGTCCCTGTACTTCTCCACAACCTTGTACATTTATTATTGTTGTGCAGAGGAGCCCTATCTGGAGGTCGTGGCCATAGTATTCTTCTTGCCCTGGGGGTGGATCATCAGAAAAAAAAAAAAAAAATCCTGGTTTGGGAAATGAGCTTACTGCTTTGTTTTGTAGTAACCAAAGAGATAGCGGCAGGCGGTTGTACCTCTGGTATCCTATACAAATTATTTCCCAAAGTAACAATAATAATGCGAGGTCGGGACTCATACACAACATTTTTCTTCCATGAGTATGCTTGGCCTAATAATACATCAGACACATCAAGAGGAGAAATGTCACGTAATACCTCATTTGTGAAGGGTTTGATGCTATAGGGAAGGCGACGTTGTTGGCTGACGCGGAGATCTCGTCCTTGGTGAAGCCACCCGATGGTGTATGTATGTGGGTGTGTTATGATAGGAAAGCCCAACTACTTCATGGCATCTGCTCAATTGAGGTTCTTTTGGCTCCCATTGTGGAAAATGAACTGTAGCGGGGAACCCTTTACCCACATCTGGGAGTGGAAGAGACACTCCTCTTCCTCTGGATCTTTCGGTTCCTCCTTCTGGATCTTTGCAGTGGAAAAATTGGCATTGGGCTCTGCATCAATAATCAGTTTCCATTTTTCATTCCCCTTGTCAGGCTCTGATTCAAAGTCGGAGCATGCATCTAATTTAGAAGTCCTCATCTCGGCCACCAGTGACTGCTTGGCCCAACAATTACTTGTGTTGTGAGTGGAGGTCTTATGGAACTCACATCACTTTCCCGTGTCATTCTTTGGCTTTGCGGTGTTGTCCTTTTCTTGTGACTTTGGCAGGTTTTTTTGGGCTGCCATGCCTTGGATTTATCCTTTGTTCAGTGGTTTGGGGGCACCTTTCCCATGCTTTTGATTCGCAGATCCAAAGTCTTGCTTTTGCTGTTTGAATTTATGCTCAATATTAGCAACATACCAGTATGCCATACCAAGAGAGGATATTTCAAGGAAATTCATGTCCTCCTAAATATATTTGTGTATAGTATCCCAAAATAGGGAATTGCTACAACAAATAGAATATCTGAAGATATTCTAATGTTGGAGATTCAACAAATCATGAGCATGGAAATGTAAATAAATTCATTAGATGTAAAATAACATCTCACCAACAGATGAATGAACATCAACAAGAATATGGCCTACACACTCCTTCAAAAGTGGGGAAATGCAGCAGTATAGGGCATAAAATGACTGTCTTGAGAAAATAACGTTATATATGTGAGAAATGGGACTTGGATCCCTTAGAATATACCATATAAAACTCACATCCAAAATTGGAGCAAGGACAAATCACTCTAGGCAACATAAATAGATCTCCCCAAGTCAATATGTCTCAAATAAGCCCAAACCCCATGACTTTTCTTAACAGGAATCACTGAAGCATGAAAAAACGTTATTTCAGTGAGGTTTTATGCAGAAAATAATGAGAAATAATATACTAGGAGTGTGCAATCATCCAATGGCTGAGAAAATGGAGATTCCTTCCTTTTTATACACAACAAGAATAACCCGGCAAGGGTTTCAAGGGAATACAATGTATAAAAGAGTAGATATACAGATCTAGATCTGGAAAATGTAGGATAATATAGCTCTATATATATGTAGCTAGAAATGTACAAGAAAGAGAAGAAGAATGATATACAAAGCTTTCCGAGAGAATTTTCGTCCCTTCCTCCAAGGAATAAGCTCACAAGAAAGGGTTCAAACCCTACTACTGCAACACTTTCGAAAAGGACACAGTTTCTACAAATAACGGCACTGTAGAAGATGGGAAATGATTTGGACACATGCAAAGATGTAAAATATGCTCTAGAATCTCCTGTACAGATCCTACAAAGCAAGGGGAGTTCCCTCCTTCGAAAGATAAGCTCAGGAGCTGGTGTTGTAAGTCTCCCACTGCAACACCCTGCAACATAACGTTCCCTGCTACAGGAATAACGTTGTAGCTGAAGGAGGATGCTTGGCCTCAAGCCTGGATGTGGGAAAATGAAAAACAATGCTCCTCCAAGAGATCACTCAAGGAAGGAGAAGGAATGCCTAAGCAGGAATACCTTGTGCTAAACATCATTGCATACTCAACTCAATAGTTGAAGAATGCTCAATAGTCTAAGTAGACCAAAATCAATAATCCATAATATAACTTCAAATATTTGATATCTTCCTCCTTATAAATTTTGTGAGCCTCCTCACCTTGGGTCCCACCCATTAGGGTTTCCAACACCACATGGTTACTTTCCCTCCAAAACTGCGTTGTAGCTCTATCAAGGCTACTCCTCCATACTGCGTTGTTGACTAGGTCAACTTGACTGAATCAACATGAGCCTCTTCCTATTCATAAATGGAACATGCAAAATCCAGCCACTATAATGTCCCCTTTTCACACCAAGAGGGTTTTTTATGCTAATACAAGATACGTATGGGTATTTTCCCCCATTTATTCATCTACTAGGTGCAAAGATCAAAATTTAATATTGCTATTAGCTGCATGCTAATTTTAGGAATATTACAGTCCTCCCCTCCCAAATTTTTCTTGTCCTCAAGCAGCTGCAAGGATAGAACTGGAAAGTCTCCTTCCCTTCTCCTATAGCATCCTCATAAGATGACCTCCCCCAAGGAATAAGATGTTGTCTCAACAATGAAACTCCATAGTGCCTCTCCCAAGCAAACAAATTAGCATTTGGTGTACATCCCAAATGGCTATCATCATGTAAAATTAAAATACTCAAGGAGACAACTATGTGATGTCTAGAGGTCCTCTCAAGGCATGGAGTTTGAAATGCATGGGAAACTTTCATTCCCAAGTGAAACCTCCACCCCCAAGCTATCATCCATATAAAATGAGTCACCCTCCAACATGGAAACTCATGAAAAATTCCCTCCACCTTTGGCTCATGAAGTGTAGGTGGGCTGAATAGAGGAACATGATAGGAAAGAGGGCCTATCCCACGCTGTCCACCTCTCCACTTATGATAAGTGTAGAGGGCATGCTGATCTTGGGTTGCAACATGGTTGCCCTCAAGTGGCAAGAATAATATTGAATCTCTAACGATCCTTTCTCCAATTTCATGAGCCATGCTAACCCAAACCATCCCATATAAGATGAATGGCACCCCACCACCATATGGCATCCAAATCAGAAAATTTTTGAAGGTTGTGTGCAAGTTTGGATGGTACAAATGGTTCTCCAAGTGAATACCATGCAGTCTCCCCAATTTCTATTTGAGAATATCATGTGGCAAGTGGTCCTTCAATAAGTCACAAGCTGTGCATGTTTTCTCCTCCACCATGGGGTAGTAAGCAGCAATATATATTAGCTGTACATAATTAAAATAACAATACACTTGCCCAAATTCATGTATATATGGGCTACTAGCATTACAAATATTGTCCCTAAAGTGACCATGAAACCCAAAAATACTCTTGCTCTCTTGTGGAGAAATGCACTGTCCATATATGGCGAGAAGATACAAATACTTAATGGAGTAATCAACAAGTACAAAAATGTATTTCTTACCATGCATGGTGAGTAATCTGAAAGTGAGGTCCATAAATGAGCCCTCCCATGAGAACCTCATCATAAAAATCTATAGAATGAGAGGATGCATACTCCCAAGTAACAGCACTGTAGGCCTCAATGACAAGGCTCTTGTCACCCCATGACTCCTCCCTTTGACATTCCATATGCCAAATCCATCCATCCACCACATACATCCTAACAAAGGGTATGACCCAATATGGAAAAACTCTCTCAAGAGTAGCTAGTGCAGCTTTGCTTCTTGCTGCCTTGTGTCATAGATCTGCAAGTGGCTCACCAACCTCTTGCTCTCCATCCACCTCCATTCATCCAAATGTGGATGCCTCCAATCATTCTCCTCCTTGGTATCTCCCCAATGAATACTAACAATCTCCCAAAGCAGATATTTCTCCTTACACCTCATGGGAATTTGAGATGTAACCCCTTGGAGATCTCCTAGAGAAGACCTCTCATCAATAATCCTCTTGAATCCAAAATAATTCAAGTGTACTGTAGGTAAAACATCATCAGAAAGTGGCAAAACACTCATTATGCCCTCCAAAGTCTTGCACCCTAACCCCTCATGCTACATGAAACTCAATAAAGGTGCAATGGAATGAGTGTTTATCCTTTCTTGGATCAAACCAAAGTTGCACAACGTTGTGCAAGCTTGTTGCTCCACATCAGCAATGTGTTTTGATCCTTGACCATGTGGAGACAAATTTCGAAGATTTCCCATAAGATTTCTTGAAAGGATAAAAAATGGAAATCCATGCATACCTTGGTGAGTCCTGGGAACATCTTGTATGGCTGTAAGAGTTCCTTCCTCCAATGTGTTGGCTGATCCAACTACTGATACAGATGTCTGCCCCTCCATGATTGTGACATCGCTGGTACAAGGCTCCTCAAGTGGAGAAGAGGACTCCTCCTTCTCTATCTTCTATTGTCAAATATTTTGATTACCCAGTGAGTGAAATCTACAAAAGTGGACACTCTTGCATGACTCACATGGATGAACCACTAGGTGCTTGCCTTGCCCTCCAAATGCAGGGCTGAGATCTCCACAACCTCTTTTTCCACTACTTGATGTAGTAGGAAAAATGCTTCTAACTTCATCACCCAATATTCTGTTGTACATAAGGGTGATCCATCGAAGGAAGAAAATGGGAACCTATTGCCCCTTATCATCCTATTGCTGTATGGCCTCCTCTCTTCCTTCAGTTGGATAAACTGATGAAGATATAGAGTCCCTTTGAAAGCCCTAGGTTGGCACTTGTACCCTACCAAATATCCATTCAAAATCTCATGTTCTAAGTGGTCTTCTTGCTCTTCACTCCTCTATGAGAATAGGAAGTGCATGGGTATTCTTCTTTATTTTGAAACCCTCTAGAGGTCTCACTGCATCTTTCTCCTCCTTGAAACACTTTTGGAGTTTCAATGCATCTTTCTTCTTTCTTCTTAGATCTAAAAATTGATGAGAGTAATCTCATCCTCTCCATAATTATGATCTCCTCTTCTTCTTATCTTTTGGATTGGATCTGAAATCCATAGGCTGAGCCAAGATGGCAGCTCTGATACCACTGTAATATCGCAAAATAGGGAATTTCTACAACAAATAGAATATCTGAATATATTCTAAAGTTGGAGCTTCAGCAAATCATGAGCATGGAAATGTAAATCAGCTCATTATATGTAAAAGAACATCTCACCAATAGATGAATGAACAACAAAAAGAATATGGCCTACACACTCCTTCCAAAGTGGGGAAATGCAATAGTATAGGGCATAAAATGGATGTCTTTAGAAAATAATGCTATATATGTGAGAAATGGGACTTGGATCCCTTAGAATATACCATATAAAACTTACATCCAGAATTTGAGAAGAAACAAATCACTCTAGTTGTTAGGTCCCTATATTACTAGTATAGTCCCTTATTTTTATTAGTGTAACCCCCTTATTGTTATTATTGTGCCCTTAAATTATTATTGTTAGGTCGGCTAGGATCACATTGTGGCCCACTAGGATTACATTATGGACACATGGACTCCTATATATAGAAAGGAGGTTTTGTAAATTGTATCATCCAAGAATTGTTAATTTATGTAATGTATTGGAGGTTTCCCCCTCGAAGTGGCTTATTTATAAGGCGTTGATATCTATTTTCTTCTATTTTTGGAGCAGGTTACACAACATTTGGTTTTAGAGCTTTGGATTCTAGGGTTTCGCTGCTCCAAACAGGTCATTGTGGAATTTTTGCTATAACTTTTTTTCTACGAAGTTTCAGAAGCTAAAAGTTTTAGGGTGTGAAGCGGAAATCCTGAGCAAGATCGTCTAAAAATTTCAGAGCTTGGTTCGCAATATTTTCGGAGATATGATCTGTGGAAAATAGGTCTTTTTTCAGGCTCCTAAACAGGTCATCGTGGAATTTGCGCTGTCATTTTTTTTCTACGAAGGCTAAGAATCTGAAATTTTTAGAGTGCAAAGCTGAAATCATGAGGAAACTCATCAAAAACGTTCAGAGCTTGGTTCGCAATATTTTTGGAGATATGATCTGTGGAAAGCAGTGATTTTTCAGGCTCCCGAATTTCATCTCAAAGAGGTGATCGTGGGAAAAGTTCAATAACTCTCTCTCTGAGCATTGGATTGGAGTGTCGTAAAAATTGGTCACAAGCACACGGATTTTAGTTTCTTGGCTATCAATTTCAGAGGCGAAGGACGAAACAGTGACACGTGGAAAGTCGTACAATTTCGCTCTACTGAACCAGTCCATAATTAGGTCATTGTGGGAGATTGGACACAACTTTGTCTTGGAGAATCCAAATCAGGTTAGACCTATGGCATTCGAAAGATACTTCAGAGGGCTAATTTGGTAGCAAAATTCAAATATTTAAGTGCTGCAATCACAGAGATATTCCAATTTCAATATCGGGCTCCTCAGAAGTAAGAAAAAGGTGTGTATTTTTTTTTTCCGAATCGCATAAGTCTTGTTTGAAGAATCAATTTGAATTGATTCCAAGGGCATATTGTAGAATAGATATCAGTATTGGGTTATAAAATATGCCCCGTAAAAATAATTCAACACCCATTAATCCTTCAGAAGGCTCTACTATGACTCACGAAGATGAAGAATTGCAACATGATCTATCAAAATTACAAGAGCAAGTGCAACAAATTACACTCTCGCAAAGAGCAACAAAAAATGAAATGGAAGTTTTGAAGAAAGGCGTGGAAGCGAAGATGGATGGTTTGAAGAAAGGCATGGAAGCTAAGATGGATGGCATGGAAGCGGACATGAAAGACAACATGGAAAACATGAAGAATGATCTAAAAGAAGACATCGAAGGTTTGACAAAGTTGATACAAGAAATGTTTTCTAATGGTGAAAAGATAGTAGAAGAACCTCATGATTAGAACAAAATAAATGTTAATCATGATTTCATAAACTCTAATGTTGGTGGGAAGAACCACCATATTCCAAAAATGGATATGAGGAAGTTTGATGGAAAGGATCCTGTAACATGGATACTACAGATGGAGCAATATTTTGATCTCCATAACGTGCAAAACACACAAAAGGTACGCATCACAACTTTACATTTAGAACAAAATACATTTGTATGGTGTCGATGGATTTGCTCCCGTAAAAAAATTGTCACTTGGTCAATTTTTATGGAGGAAATGATAGCACATTACGAGGATACAAAGAGCAACACCTTCTTTAGCCAATTGATAAATATCAAACAAAAGGGTTTAGTGGGGCAGCACATTGAGGACTTCCAAAAATTGAATATAAGGGTAACTGATATTCCAGAGGAACACAGGATCGATCTCTTCATAGGAACTTTAAAGGATAACATCCAACATGAAGTTCATTTTTTGGAACTGGATTCATTGGAGAAGGCATTCAGGTTGGAAAGAAAAGTTGAATGTAAAATAATGGCGACAAGGAAGCCTACCACTCAATTCTATAAAGAAGGAAGTGTTGCTACGCCTAAATTTCCACAACCTACAAGGTTGACACCACAACAATTGGAAGAAAAAAGAGCAAAAGGGCTTTGCTACAGTTGTGATAGCAAATACACTAAAGGTCATAAGTGTGTTGAGAAGAAATTATTTTACATAGATTGTGAAGAGGAAGAAGAAAATGAACAAGAAGAGGATATACACCAGGAACCAACCCTAGAAGAGGATGAAATGAATCCGACCATATCGTGTAATGCACTGGCAGGAATTACCACTCCTCAAACTCTCAAGATAGAAGGACAAATCAAGAAGAAAAAGGTAATAGTGTTGATTGATTCAGGTAGCACCCATAATTTTATTCATTGTAAGGTAGCCAAGGAATTAAATTGTTTCCTATACCCAGCATCAGAATGTCAAGTGATGGTTGCAAATGGAGGAACTATAAATTGCTCTGGAAAATGCCATAATATTAAGCTAACCATGGGGGAATATGTATTGACTAGTCCAATGCTTTCCATTCCTATGGGAGGTGCTGATGTTGTACTATGAGTACAATGGTTACAATCTTTGGGGACGGTAGCTTTTAATTTTCAAGAACTTTTCTTGAATTTTTTTTTTTCAGAAGGAAAGGAAGTGGAATTACGGGGTATTTTTGGGAAGCCAAGAAAGATAATAAGCTCTAATGTCATGAAAAATCTTCCAACGAAAGAACAACGAGGCGTAATCACACAATTATGCTCACTAGAAGTTCCAACATCAAAATCATCTATTTCTGCAGATCTCCAACAAGTCTTGGACAATCATTCCAAGGTGTTTGAAACTCCCAAAGGACTCCGACCTATTCGTGATCATGATCATGCTATTCATTTTATTCCAGGAATTGTTCCTCCAAACATAAGGCCTTATATATATCCTTACGTCCAAAAGAGTGAAATTGAACGTATGATTTCAGAAATGTTAGAGGCGGGTATAATTCAACCTAGTCAAAGTTCTTTCTCTGCTCCTGTAGTATTGGTACACAAGAAGGATGGATCATGGCGAATGTGTCCAGATTATAGGGAGCTCAATAAGCTTACCATTAAAGACAAATTTCCCATTCCTGTGATTGATGAATTATTGGATGAATTACATGGAGCAATTTATTTTACCAAGTTGGATCTTCATTCAGGATATCATCAAATTAGAATGAAGACTGAAGATATTCCAAAAACAACATTTCGAACTCATGAGGGTAATTATGAATTTTTGGTCATGCCTTTTGGCCTTACCAATGCACCTTCTACATTTCAAGGGTTGATGAATTCCATTTTCAAACCCTTCCTTAGAGAATTTGTGCTAGTATTTTTTGATGATATACTAATCTACAGCAGGTCTTGGAAGGATCATGTTGAACATGTTGACAGGGTGCTCAAACTATTGCAGGAGAAACAAATATATGCAAAAACATCCAAATGTTTCTTTGGAGTACAAGAGGTGGAATATCTGGGTCATATTGTATCTCACGAGGGTGTTAAAGTAGACCCTAACAAAATTAAATCCATTAAGAAATGGAAAGTCCCCACAACCATAAAGCAGTTGCGAGGATTTCTCGGGTTAACAGGGTATTATCGCAAGTTTGTTAAGAATTATGGGAGAATAGCAACACCTCTAACAACATTATTGAAGAAAGATGCATTTTCATGGACTCCCGAAGCAACTAAGGCCTTTGAACATCTTAAAGAGGCAATGTGCCTAGCACCGGTCTTAGCTACGCCAGACTTCACAAAAACCTTTATTGTGGAATGTGATGCCTCAGGAAATGGAATTGGTGTTGTTTTAATGCAGGAAGGAAGACCCATTGCTTTAGAAAGTCGTCCAAACAAAGGAAAGTATTTACCGAAACCTATTTATGAGAATGAAATGTTAGCAATACTGCATGCACTAAATAAATGGAGAACTTACCCAATGGGAAGACACTTCAAGGTAAAAACTGATCGTGATAGTCTTAAACACTTTTTGGAACAAAGACTATCTTCAGAAGAGCAACAAAAATGGGTCACAAAGATGTTGGGTTATGACTTTGAAATAATCTACAAAAAAGGAAAGCTTAATGTTGTTGCAGATGCATTCTCAAGAAAGAATGAAGAGGTGGAAGCATTGCTTTGTGCCATTTCTATTATCCAACCAGATTGGATAACCAAAGCAAGAGATGAATGGGAGAATGAAAAATATGTATGGACACTCATTCAAAATTTGCAACAAGATCCTAGTACATCTGATATATTTAGTTGGAAAAATGATTCCTTATGGTACAAAGATCACTTATATCTTTGTAATAATTCCCAACTAAAACAAAAGATTCTTCTGGAAATGCACACTTTCTCCTTTAGGAGGACACTCAGGATTTTTAAAAACTTACCACAGGGTGAAGAAAGAATTTTTTTGGGATGGCCTTAAATCTGATATTCAAAAGTTTGTGGTGGAATGTTTGGTTTTCCAGTAGAATAAAGTGGAGACAATTAAGACCCCGGGACTTCTACAACCTTTATCCATTCCATGTCAACGTTGGGAGGAGATTTCAATGGATTTTATCACAGGTTTACCGAAGTCCGAAGGCAAGAACGTCATCATGGTGGTAGTTGATAGACTTACCAAGTATGCACACTTTTGTGCATTATCTCATCCATTTAAAGCAAGTACAGTTGCTACTACATTTATGGACAAAATTCAAAAGCTACATGGAAGCCGAAAGGTTATTGTGAGCGACAGAGATCCCATTTTTACTGGAAAATTTTGGACGAAGTTATTTTCTTGTTTGGGTACTCAATTAGCTCATAGATCATCTTATCATCCTCAATCTGATGGTAAAACTAAGATAGTAAATAAATGTTTAGAAGAATATCTTCGTTGTTTTGTATCTGATAAACAAACACAATGGGTCAAGTGGTTACCTCTCGCTGAGTGGTGGTATAACACTTCATTCCATACTGCAGCAAAAATGACCCCATTTATGGCACTTTATGGATATCATCCACCATCCATCACATCATCTTTAAGGGAAAATTCGGTATAGTCCCTTATTTTTATTAGTGTAACCCCCTTATTGTTATTATTTTACCCTTGTAACCCCCATTTTGTTATAATTTCTCCCTTAAATTATTATTGTTAGGTCGGCTAGGATTACATTGTGGCCCACTAGGATTACATTATGGCCACATGGACTCCTATATATAGAAAGGAGGTTTTGTAAATTGTATCATCCAAGAATTGTTCATTTATGTAATGTATTGAAGGTTGCCCCCTCAAAGTGGCTTATTTATAAGGCATTGATATCTCTTTTCTTCTATTTTTGGAGTTGGTTACACAACACTAGCCAACATAAACAGATCTCCCCAAGTCAATATGTCTCAAATAAGCCCAAACCCCATGACTTTGCTTAATAGAAATCACTGAAGCATGCAAGAGAATTATTTCAGTGAGGTTTTATGTAGTAAATAATGAGAAATAATAGACCATGAGTGTACAATCATCCAATGGCTGAGAAAATGGAGATTCATTCCTTTTTGTACATAACAAGAATAATCCGGAAAGGGTTTCAAGAGAATAAAATGTATAAAAGAGCAGATCTACAGATCTAGATCTGGAAAACGTAGTATACTTCAGATCTTTATATATGTAGTTGGAAATTTACAAGAAAGAGAAGAAGAATGATATATAAATATTTTCCGGAGAAGGGTTGGCCCTTCCTCCAAGGAATAAGCTCACAAGTAAGGATTCAAACCCTACTACTGTAGCACTCTGGAAAAGGACGCAGTTTCTACAAATAACTGTGTTGTAGAAGATGGGAAATTATTTGGCCGCATGCAAATATGTAAAATATTCTTTGGAATCTACTGTATAGATCCTGCAAAGCAAGGGGAGTTCCCTCCTTTGAAATATAAGCTCAGGAGTTGGTGTTGTAAGTCTCCCACTGCAACACCCTGCAACACAACGTTCCCTGCTATAGGAATAAAGCTGTAGTTGAAGGAGGATGCTTGAACTCAAGCCTGGATGTGGGAAAATGAAGAAAAATGCTCCTCCAAGGGATCACTCAAGGAAGGAGAAGGAATACCTAAGCAGGAATACCTTGTGTTAAACAACACTGCATACTCAACTCAACAGCTGAAGAATGCTTAATAGTCTAAGTAGACCAAAATCAATAATCCATAAGCTAAACTAAAATGTTTTCTATCTTCCTCCTTATAAAGTTTGTGAGCCTCCTCACCTTAGGTCCCACCCATTAGGGTCTCCCACACCACATGGTTACTTTCCCCCCAAAACTGCATTGTAGCTCTATCAAGGCTACGCCTCCATACTGTGCTGTTGACTAGGTCAACTTAACTGAATCAACATGAGCCTCTTCCTGTTCATACATGGAAAGTGAAAAATCCAGCCATTAGAATGTCCCCTTTTCACACCAAGAGGGTTTTTATGCTAATACAAGATAAGTATGGGTCTTTTCCCCCATTTATTCATCTACTAGGTGCAAAGATCAAAATTTAATATTCCTATTAGTTGCATGCTAATTTTAGGAATATTACACTGTGTAGAAAACTACGATACTTTAGCACCAAACGTTTCTCTTAATCTTTGATGCCCAACTTTGTGCGCAATTTATGGAACAATTTTGTCAGGTCATACACATCTTGATCCCTTTATTTCCGCAGCTTGGTCCATTATTTGTAGTTGTCCTCATAGCTCCCCACGGTATAATATTGTTCCTTGATGGCATCTCGGAATGAATTCCAAGTGGGTATGATTGAGAACTAAGAGGGTTATGTCTCATCATTTTTCTCACAGTAGGTTTCCCACTAGTCCTTGACATGGGGGGTAGCTTTGAGGAGTGCAAAAATAATCTTCTCTGGGTCGGAAAATTCAAGAACCGAGAAATATCCTTCTAATAGATTAAACCATCTATCTATGGAATTTGCATCTATTTGACCCTCAAATATGGGAGTGTCAAAGTTTACTTGTACCTTAAAGGGAGTCGCACCTCCAGAGTGGCTGTTAGATGCAAAAGCACTGTCGGTGGGCAGTCGTTGAAGAATCTGCGAAAAGTTATCCATCATCATGTTCCTTTATTTTTCGAGGGCCTACTCAAGAAATATTTTGATAGGATATCTTACTACCTCATCTTTCTTTTTGTCTCCCATGGGAGACCGTCAGGGTTTGTGAGGCTGATCTTGCAAAGGTTCATCTAGATTGAGCCCTAACTCTTTATACCCCAACCTCGTTGGGGACATGCAAAGAAGGATCGAGAAAAAGAAGACTGCTCAGATACCACTAATACAGATTTATGCAGGAAGGAAAAATAATACACATATAACCATAAATACAAAGATGCAGCGGAAATAACACTTCATTTCATTAATATCAAAGAATTGAAATTTGCTTACAGATGGAAATAAACTAGCTAGGGCGCTAGTAGCTTATCTCTAAGAAGAGATGTGGTGGCTACAGGGCTCTGAACTATATTACAATGAGGCTTGAGGGCCTATTTATTATAGGGAAACAATGGAAAACCCTAAACATCCAAAAACCTAACCCTAGAGATGAAACGCCAAAACTATGGGCCTCGTTTGGGTAAATTGGTTTTTCAACTTTTTGGGGTCGTAACTTTGGCATACTATCTCCATTTGATGCACATGCTACATTGTTAGAAATATCTATCCGAGGACTACAAATATTGAGTGTGAATATTAATTTTGGAATGAAATCATATTTTTCAAAGGCGCGATGCCCAAAACTTCTTTTAGGGCCTCAAAATGGGTCTGGAAGTTCAGGACCCGAAAAACTGCTAAAAATGGTAAGTTGTGCCGAAACTGAAAAACTGAAAGAGACAATGGTGGGGCCCCAAGTGGAATAGGCAGGTGGCCACCAATATCCACTTGTATCATTCCTTCTCCCCTTAGGAATAAATGGTCCCCATTGTGTTGATTTCCTCCATGAGATGAGGAAACTTCTACTTAACTTGGTCCCTGGTGAACCACTTGCCTTGGTGCAGGAGTTGGCTAGCTTTGACAACCTGATATAGTTGGATCTTTTGTTGGCGAGTGTTCTTGATTTGCATGTCCATGATACAATCTGTGGTGGCCTGTTCCATGCATTCTGGGTTTAACTCTGTTGGTGTGAGTTGTTCTGCAATGTTAGAGGTGTCCAATAGAGGTGGGAAGTAGGGACAAAGGCGGTCCACATTGAATACTGGGTGCAGACCAAGGAATGGTGTAATACTGAGCTTGAAGGAATTGTTCCCTATAGCCTTGGTGGTGGTGTATGGCTCATATCAGAGCTGGTGAAGCTAGTAGTGGGGTCCAGTGAGGCGCTCCTTCTGCAAATGTAGCCACACTTTGTCTCCCACTTGGAAGTTGTGTGGCACCCGATGTTGATCATGTCGTTTCTTATAATTAGCATTGGATCTATATAATATGTCATGAACCTATTGGCGGATGTGCTAAATGCGCTTGATGAAGATGTTCATTTTGTCAGCTTCAAACTAGACATGAGCCGAATTGGCCTGAGTAGCTGCAAATGGCATGGCTACATCAATGGGACATAGCAGTTGGAATCCCAAGCCCACCTGAAAGGGGATGTGGCCGGTTGAGTTGTGGAGAGCTCAGATATAACTGTGTTGTACATAGGGGAGGCTCTCATCCCATATGCGTGAATGCTTTGAATTGTACATGTGCAAAATGTGTACAATCATCCTATTGACGACCTCTGTCTGGCCATCAGTTTGGGGATGGAAGGCTATCGACCTTGTGAGCTTGGTGTCTAGCATTGACCAGAGGTTGGACCAAAATGTGCTGAGGAACCTACTATCCTGATCTGATATGATAGAATTTGGGATCCCAAAGTGCACCCACACTCGTTCAAAAAATATTTTAGCAGTGGCTTCTGCTGTGATATTCTTCTTGTAGGCCACCATAATGGCCATCTTGGAGAACCTATCGACAACCATGAAAACAAAATTGTTTCCATGTTTAGTAGAAGGAAGGCTCGACATGTAATCCATGGAGATGGATTCCAAAGGTTGACTAGGGGTAGGTAGTAGAGTATAGAGGCCTTGCTTCTTGATGGTCAGTTTGGCAATGGCGCAAGTAGTGCAGGATCTGATGTACTTCCTGACATCATGTCAAAGGTCAGGACAATAGAAATACTTCTGTAGTACTGCCACTATTTTTTCAACCCCAAAATTCCCAACGACTCGAATGTAGTGTGCTTCCCATATCATCTTGGCACGCTTGCTTGAAGGAACACAAAGTTGTCCCAGGTGACATAACAATGCATCTTGGAGGTGAAAATTTGGAACTTTTGTAGCCCCCAAGAGTTCCTTGTATGTGTGGCCAAATTCTGGATCGCTCTTGTAGAGAAGCAACCAATCAGAAGTCTCGTGCCCACAAGAGTTGAGAATGGTCGTTAGCACCACGATCGGTGGTCGGTTGAGGTAGTTCACAACATCATTGGTGCTACCCTTCTTGTACTTTATGTTCAAATGAAATTGTTGAAGATATTTGGACCAATTCTGATGGCGATCATTCTGCAACTTCCCTTGTGTCTGTATGAACTGCAAGGGTCAGTGGTCTGTGTGGATGATTGTTTCCTTCGACAAAATGTAATGCTTCCATTTTCGACAAGCCAGCACAATGGAATACATTTCTTTGTCACAAGTGGGATACTTGTGAACTATGTCGGACAATGTCTCACTGTGATATGCCACTAGATGCACCTATTGAGTAAGAACTTCCCCAATAGCATAATCAGAGGTATATGGTTGTTTCAAGTATGGTATGTGAGCACTGTGGTAGAATAGAGGCAATGTTTCAATTCTACGAATGAATTCTATTGAGATTCTGACCAAAATAAAATTTTCTTTTTCTCCTCCCTTGGTGACTTGACTCAAGGGCTAAGTGATATGAGAGAAGCCCAACATGAACATGTGTTAGAAGTTAGCAAGACCCAGAAAGCTGCGAATCTCTGTTAGAGTGGTTGGGGCTGGCCAATACTGAATGACTTGGATCTTGGTTGGATCCACATGTACCCCCCTTTCATCAATAATGTATCCTAGATATTGAACCTGGGTCATGCCAAAAGTGCACTTCTCCAAATTGACACACAACTTGTGTTTCTGTAGTGTTTGGAGGACTTGTCGAATGTGGTGGAGGTGCTCTTCCCAATCCTGGCTAAAGAACATAATGTCATCCAGAATAGAGCGCCGATAGATCGGTCCATTGGGTAGCGGCACACCTGGGGTCAAACCAATGGAGTGCTTGACCTGACAGTGGAGAGGAACCCCTATGGGTGAGGTGAAGATGTCCCTATACTCCTCCACAACCTTGTCATTTGTTATTGTTGTGCAGAGGAGCCCTATCTAGAGGTCATGGCCAAAGTCTTCTTCTTGCCCTGGGGGCGGATCATCAAAAAAACAAATTTCTTGGTTTGGGAAATGAGCTTATTACATTTTTTTGCAGTAACCAAAGAGATAGTTACGTGCGATGGTATCTCTGGTAACCTATACAACTTATTTCCCAAAGTAACAATAGCAATGCATGGTCGGGACTCATACACAATATTTTGCTTCCACAAGTATGTTTGGCTTAATAATACATTAGAAATATCAGGAGAAAAAATGTCACATAATATCTCATTTGTGAAGGGCTTGATGCTATAGGGAAGGCAGCACTTCTGGTTGACGCAGAGATCCCATCCTTGGTTAAGCCACCCGATGCTGTATGTATGTGGGTGTGTTATGATAGGCAAGCCCAACCGCTTCACAAAGTCTGCTAAAATGAGGTTCTTTTGGCTCCCATTTTCGACAATGAACTATAGAATGGAACCCTTTACCCACATCTGGGAGTGGAAGAGATACTCCTCTTCTGGATCTTATGGTTCCTCCTTCTAGATCTTCGCAATGGCAGCAATGGCATTGGGCTCTGCATTAATAATCTATTTCCCTTTTTCGTTCCCATTTTCAGGCTCTGATTCAGAGTCGGAGCATGCATCTGATTCAGAAGCCCTCACCTCGGCCACCAGTGACTGCTTGGCCCAACACTTACTTGTGTTGTGAGTGGATTTCTTTTGGAACTCAGACCACTTTCACGTGTCCTTCTTTGGCATCGCGGTGTTTTTCTTTGATTGTGGCTTTGGCAGGTTGTCTTGGGCCGCCATGCCTTGGCTTTGTCCTTTGTTATGTGGTTTGGGGGCACCTTTCCCTTGATTTTGATTCGCAGATCCAAAGTCTCGCTTTTTCTGTATAAATTTCTGCTCAATATTGGCAGCATATCGGTATGACGTACCAAGTGCGGAGATGTTAAGGAAATCCATTTCCACCTGAATGTATTTGTGTAGACAATTACGATACTTTAGTGTTGAAACATCTAATCCTACATGGGTAGGTGTGGAATGCGAAAAGTCACAATGGAGTCCAAGTGACCTTGGAATGTGAAACCAAGTGTCACACCATTGTATTATAAATGTACATCATGTATAATGGAAAAATAAGAGAGCTACACGCTTATCATTCATTGTGTGTTGAGTTTCATTGTGTGTGTGTGATTATTCTTCTCATACACCATGTGTGTGTTTAACATGGTATCAGAGCGTATGGTGAGAGGCCGATGGGCAAAAAATGCAGGTTGCAGGGGTAAAAAGGGGGGCCGAAAGGCCAAAAATTGATTTTTTATTTTTCTTTTGTAGAGCGCAGGTAAGGTAGGTGTAAGGGATGAGTGTTGAGGAGGAGGGTCGTCGACTGTGGGAGACGGGATGAGGCGTAAGGTGAGAGCTTGTGTGGAGAGGGTGGAGCATAGGGATGAGATTTTGGGAGTGTAGAGTTGGATAGTGAGTGCAGGGTTTGGAGGGGCCCGAAAGGCCGAAGGGTGAGGGTTTAAGGGGTGGTCGTGAGTGCAGAGGGTCGGGGGGTCAGGTTTTGGCAGCGGGTAAAGGCGTTAGTGCATGAGGTAGTGTTAAGAGGAGTGGGCAGATAGGTTAAGGGAGGTAGGGAGTGTAGGGGGGGCGTTAAGCCTTGGGTGAGTGATGGGGTGAGTTGGAAAGGGGGCGAGGGAGCGTGGTGAGGGGGTTGTTTATGGTGAGAGCGTGGTGAGCAAAGGTGAACGGGGGGGGGGGGCGAAAGGCCAAGATGCAAAGGAAAATTTTTATTTTTATTATTTTAGTTTTTATTTTTTATTTTTTAAAGGTTAAAGTAGCAGAGAATGAGTGAGAGAAACAACGATTTTTTTTTTTGTCTTCAAAACAGCAGAGCAGAGTAAAGTAGAAATTTCAGCAAAATTTTACAAAATTTTCAGTAGAAAACTTGCAGAATTTCCAGATGTATAGCAAAATCTTGTAGATTTGGAGCAAAAATTAATTTTGTCAGCAACAGAGAATGAGAATGAAGAATTTTCCAGAAAATTTCAGTAGTAAAACCCAGAAATTTGCAGATATTTTTCAATGAAAAACTCAGAAATTTTACTTGAAAACCCAAAACTTTTTTTTCAAAACCCCACTTTGAACAGTATTCCAGCAGCTCTTCAAAATGCAGAATTTAAAAGACAGAAATTGCAGGAAGAATGAGCAGTGAGAAAACCTTCAGATGCACAATGCTACTTTTGTCCAAACCAATTTCTAAATGGCGACAAAAACACTGTTGCAGAAACTTTGAGTGCTGCAAAAATGTCAAGAATTTTTGCAGATATGCACAGGCCATAAACACAAATGGCTCACTCAATTTGGAGCAGGGCCAGCAATCGCCCGCTATGATACCATGTTAAACACCATGTTAATACCTCCCTTATATTAATACCTCCTCCCCTCTCATAATCAATACCGCCTCAAATTAAAAATCCGCCCTTCCATATAATACCCCCTTATAATACCTCCTTTTTTTTTTTTAATATCCGGCCTCCCACCCTTCCATATAAATAAATTCCCTCCTCCCTTTTAAATAAATTTCTCATTTTTAATTAATTTATTTTTAATTAATTAAAAAAAAACAGCAAAGAGAGAAAGGAAAGAGAGAATATGAACAACAGAAAAAGAAGAAATGACATGTGAGCAGATGGACTGAATATATAGAGAAATTTGCAGTTTTAACATTTTATGATTTGTGGCATAAGGGTGATTTTCTGAAGAAATTGACATTTGAAGACAAGTTTGCCATCATTGCAAAACAACTCTTTGAAGGAAAATTCAGCTGCTTTAAAGGCTTCTTGCATAGTGTTTTCAGCTGCACATTTAAAAAATATTTTGCAGAGACATTGTATTGCATTGACATTGTATTGTGAATAGATATTGCTTCTTCATAGTTGCAATCAGTACTTGAGTTGTTGAATAATTGTTGATTTCCCTCCATCATTTGAGGAGCAGATTTTGTATTTCCATAAGTCATTTGTATTTGTTGTTAAATCACATTGTAAACGGGTGCATTTTCGGTTGAAGCCGACACCCTTTCATTTTTTGAGCCTAAGTTGTTGAAAAATGGCTAAAATCAATGAGGCATTCGATTTGTTGAATAACCTCATTCATTCCAATGTTGATGACATGATAAAAATGAGCAAGGATGCTCTTTGTAATATTCAGACTTGTTTACAAGATGCACAAGAAAAGATTGAGTTTTTGCAGTTGGAAACTCAGCTTCAGCAAGATGAACTTCAGCAAAAGAGTCACCATTCTGAACCTGTTTCTGTTCAGAAGATTGTGAAGGACTCTCATCAGAAGAAAGAAGATACAGTTGCAGTTGATCCACATTCAGTTCCTTGTACTAGAGCAGATGTACATGCAGATGCAGCAGCTCAGCCTGCACTTCTCAAGCCCATCATCAGACCGTGGGAAGAGCTTGTCCACAACAAGCACAGAACTGGTCTTGGATATGACAAAGATGTGTCCTTTCATATTCCAGACTACACCAAGCCCATCATATTTCAGAGTGCCGGATTCATGTATGACAATTCACCTGTAGCTGTTCCAGATCCTGTTCCACAACAACAACAGATTGAGAAATGCCAACACTGTGATCGATTTGGTCATATGAAAGATCACTATTTTGATCTTCATCCATGGAAGCACTGTGGTCGGAACACTCATTCTTCAGACAAATGCTTCAAACACAAGCCTCCTGCAAGAACCAAGATTCATCTTGGATGGATCGCTTCTTGGCAATGGGCATCAGCAGCCAAGAAGATGTTTAAGTCGTATGTCAGAACATGTTCAAGAATATTGAGCAAACTTGTAGTTGAGTTTTTTCCATTATCTCACCTTGTCCCTGACAGGGGGGGAAATGGTGGTCATGTACAAGCTTCGACGACAGATCAAGCGAGCCTGAGCCACAATCTCTCATTCCATGTTCAGAGTTGTAGCTAGAGACATAGCAGTTCAAGCGAGCCTAAGCCACAATTCATCATTCCAGATTTAGAGATGTAGCCAGAGACATGGATGCCCATGAGCATGCCTTCGGTTAGTGGAAAACCTTAAACCATCATCTTTGGTTGGTGGATAACCTAAAACCATCACAGGTAGTAGACCTCCCTTTTTTTAGGTCGAAGGTCTCCCTTTCATATATGAGGAACACTTCCTCTAGTAGAAGTCTTCAGCTTCTTGCCAGCTTTGGTTGAGTTCCAGGAAATGCTTCAAGCATTCCAGAGTTGTTGGTAATCCTAAAACCATCATAGGTAGTAGACCTCCCTTCTTTTAGGTTGAAAGTCTCCCTTTTTTATGAGGGACAATTCCTCTAGCAGAAGCTTTTAGCTTCTTGCCAGTTTTGGAAGAGTTCCGAGAACTGCAACAAGTTTTGCATTCCAGTGTTGGTGGTCATCCTTAAACCACCTCTTTTTTCCAAAATTTCATAGAGTTGATTCAGCCCAAGTGCTTCCATGTATACTTTGCAGATTTGTATTACAACTCTTTTCTTGGACTCACACATACCCCTTCGGATTAAGGGGGGATGTTGGAACACCTAATCCTACATGGGTAGGTGTGGAATGCGAAAAGTCACAATGGAGTCCAAGTGACCTTGGAATGTGAAACCAAGAGTCACACCATTGTATTATAAATGTACATCATGTATAATGGAAAAATAAGAGAGCTACACGCTTATCATTCATTGTGTGTTGAGTTTCATTGTGTGTGTGTGTTTAACATGGTGTTTAACATTTAGCAACAAATTTCTCTCTGAATCATTGATACCTAACTTTGTGCGCAAGGTATGGAACAGATTCTTCAGGTCATACACATCTTGATCCCTTTGTTGCTGCAGCTTGGTGCATTGTTTGTACTTGTCCTCATAGCTCCCCACGAGATAGTATTGTTCCTTGATGGCTTATCGAAAAGAATTCCAAGTGGGTACAAATGAGAATAGAGAGGGTAATGTCTCGGCATTTTTCACACAGTAGGTTTCCCACCAGTCCTTGATATGGGGGGTAGCTTTGAGGAGTGCAAAAATAATCTTCTCTCGGCCGAAAAAGTCATGAACCGAGAAATATCCTTCTAATAGATTAAACCATATATCTATGGAATTTTCATCTATTTGACCCTAAAATATGGGAATGTCAAATTTTACTTGTAACTTAAAGGGATTCACGCCTCCAGAGTGGCTGTTGGATGCAGATGCGCCACCAGTGGGCAGTTGTTGAAGAATCAGGGCAAAGTTATCCATCATCGTGTTCCTTTATTTTTTCGAGGGCCTCCTCAAGCAATATTTTGATAGGATATCCTTCTCCCTCATATTTATTTTCGTCCCCCATGGGCAGCCTTCGGGGTTTGTGAGGATAATCTTGCAAAGGTTCAACTAGATCGAGCCCTAACTCCTTATACCTCGACCTCGTTGGGGACATGCAAAGAAGGATCGAGAAAAAGAAGACCACTTAGATACCATTGATATGGATGCAAGAATGCGACAGAATACATATATAAACATAAATACAAATATGTAGCAGAAATAACACTTCATTTCATTAATATCAAAGAATTGAAATCTGCTTACAGACATAATGGAAATAAACTAGCTAGGGCACTGGTAGCTTATCTCTGAGAAGATATGTGGCAGCTACAGAGCTCTAAATTGTGTTAAAATGAGGCTCTAGGGCATATTTATTATAGAGAAACAATGGAAAACCCTAAACATCCAAAAACCTAACCCTAGGAGATCAAGCGCCAAAACTATGGGCCCCGTTTGGGTAAATTCGTGTTTCAAGTTTTCGGGGTCATAACTTTGGCATAATATCTCCGTTTGATGCACATGATACATCGTTAGAAAGATATATCCGAGGACTACAAATACTAATTGCAAATATCAATTCTGTAATGGAATCATATTTTTTGAAGACGCGATGCCCAAAAAACTTCTTTTAGGGCCTCAAAACGACTCCGGAAGTTCAGGACCCGAAAAACTACTAAAAATGGCAATTTGTGCCAAAATTGAAAAATTGAAAGAGACAATGGTGGGGCCCCAAGTGGAATAGGAGGGTGGTCACCAATATCCACCTGGATCATTCCTCACCCCATAGGAGGCAATGTTCCCCATTGCGTTGAGTTCTTGCATGAGATGAGGAAACTTTTCCTGAACTTTGTCCCTGGTGTACCATTTGCCTTGGTGTAGGAGTTGGCCAGCTTTGACAACCCGATATAGTTGGATATTATGTTGGTGAGTGTTATTGATTTTCATGTCTATGATATAATCTTTGGTGGCCTATTCCATGCAGTCTGGGTTTAAATCCGTTGGTGTGAGTTGTTCTGCAACGTCAGAGGTGTCCAGTAGAGGTGGGAAGTAGGGACAAAGGTGGTCCACATTGAATATTGGGTGCATAACAAGGAATGGTGGAATACTGAGCCCGAAGGAATTGTTCCCTATATCCTTGGTGATGGTGTATGGCCCATATCAGAGCAGGTGAAGCTTGTAGCGGGGTCCAGTGAGGCGCTCCTTCTACAAATGTAACCACACTTTGTCGGCCCCCTAGAAGTTGTATGGCACCCGATGTTGATCATGTCACTACTTGTACTTAGCATTGGATCTATCCAATATGTCTTGAACCTATTGGTGGATGTGCTAAATGCGCTCGATGAAGATGTTCATTTGGTCAGCTTCAGACTAGACATGAGTCGAATTGGCCTGAGTAGCCGCAAATGGCATGGCTATGTCAATGGGACATAGCAGCTGGAATCCCAAGCCACCTGAAAGGGGCTGTGGCCAGTTGAGCTGTGGAGAGCTCAGTTATAATTGTGTTGTACATGGGGGAGGCTCTCATCCCATGTGCGTGAATGCTTCAAATTGTACATGTGCAAAATGTGTACAATCATCCTATTGACGACCTCTATCTGGCCATTAGTTTGGGGATGGAAGGCTATCGACTTGGTGAGTTTGGTGTCTAGAATTGACCAAAGGTTGGACCAAAATGTGGTGAGGAACCTACTTTCCCAATCTAATATGATAGACTGTGGGATCCCAAAGTGCACCCTCACTCGTTCAAAGAAGATTTTAGCAATGGCTTCTGCTGTGATATTCTTCTTGTAGGCTGCCATAATGGCCATCTTCGAGAATCTATCGATGATCATGAAAACACAATAATTTCCATGCTTAGTATAAGGAAGGCCCAACATGTAATCCATGGAGATGGATTCCCAAGGTCGACTAGGGCTAGGTAGAGGAGTATAGAGGCCTTGCTTCTTGATGGTCAGTTTGGAAATGGCGTAAGTAGTGCAGGATCTGATGTACTTCCTGACATCATGTCAAAGGTTTGGCCAATAGAAATACTTCTGCAGTACTCCCAGTATTTTATTGACCTCAAAATTCCCAACAACTAGAATTTAGTGTGCTTCCCATATCATCTTGGAATGCTTGCTTGAAGGAACACAAAGGTGTCCCAGGTGACATAACAGTGCATCTTCGAGGTGAAAATTTGGAACTTGTGTAGCCCCCAAGAGTTCTTTGTATGTGTGGTCGAATTCTAGATCACTCTTGCAGAGAAGCAACCAATCAGAAGTCTCATGCCCACAAGAGTTGAGAACAGTGGTTAGCTCCACGATCGGTGGTTGGCTGAGGCAGTCTGCAACATTATTGGTGCTACCCTTCTTGTACTTTATGTTCAAATGAAACTGTTGAAGATATTTGGACCACTTATGATGGAGACCGTTCTACAACTTCCCTTATGTCTGTATGAAGTACAGGGGTTGGTGGTCTGTGTGGATGATTGTTTCCTTCCCCAAAATTTAATGCTTCCATTGTCGACAAGCCTGCACAATGGAATACATTTCTTTGTCACAAGTGGGATATTTGTGAACTGTGTTAGACAATGTCTCACTATGATATGGCATTGGATGCCCCTGTTGAGTAAGAACTGCCCCAATAGCATAGTCAGAGGCATCTATCTCGATCTCAAATGGTTGTTTCAAGTCTGGTAATGTGAGCACTGTTAGGGTCCCGTGATTTGGCCGATTGGCTAGCCAAATGACGATGTAACATCAAACCAAGCTTTGGAGCCCAAGGACCTAGCCTTCCTGGACTCAGAGAGGGCTCTCTCTATAAGTGCAAAAGATGTCAGTGTGTTTACTTGCGATGTTCTGATATTAGGCTAGTTATGAAGTGTGTTTTTGGTTTTTTAGTTTTTAAGTTTGTGAGGGATGAAACTGATCAAATACATAAACTGGATAACAAGATGTAGATAAATTGGGCTATGGGGTCAAAATAGGTCAAGGAAGCTATGAAGTGATGATGTAAAGCTGCTGTAGGGCCGATTTGATTCACAGTAGAAGGGATCTCTGGGCAAAATGGATTAAATGGACAGTAAGTTGGTGAAAGACAAGGGATTTCAAGTGCAAACTAGTTAATAGCAGACATTAACATGTAATAGCAAGCCATTAATCATGCTAGGAATACTATAAGCTAATCAATACATAGAAATCAAACATTCCAGCCATACATAGAGGTATATGACCCTCTAACTTCGGGAAAAGGCTATCAGAGTTTGGGGAAAACACATGAGACAAACTAACAACTCATAAACTATGCCGGAACGCCTAAACATAGTCTCTAAGTCATTGGGCACTTGGACAAATAAGTTTTCATAGTTTTAGGCAAAGGGCTAGATCGGGACTAGGCCTCCTTGGTTCAACAAAATGATCAACAAATCAATCAAAGAGAAAGTTTTATGGACAGAACTATGGGCAGCTGATAGGTAGGTAGGGAAAACCATACATCCTACTCAACATACATGGAACTGATGAATAAAACTAAGTAACAAAACCTTAGGTTACTAAAGAGCAGCTAAGAATTCTTTAGCATAACTAAGGGAGAAGAAAACATCAAGCTATGAAGATTCAGGGATTTTGAGGTGCCTCCATGGGCATGTCTCAAAATCAATCTTAACTGATCTATAGCAGCAAGAAAAATGAAATATGAGTGAAAACTAGAAGACAAAACACATTAAGAAGCACTATACCATTCTACCATGTCAAGGAATCCATCAACAAGCCTTCTACATTCCTCAAAAGCATCCAAGAGGCAATCCAAACATCATAACTCAAGTGTATTCTTCAAAGCTCATATGACCAATGCATTAATTCTTCTCTCAAGTTCAGCCTCTGATTTACAATGAGAACCATGGGATAAATAGGCTAGAAGGAGGAAAAACTCATGGAGCAACTAGCTATCCCATTGGCCAAGTCAAAATATCTAAACTTGTCCTTGAGGCTTTGCAAAGCCCAAGGCACAAAATATCCCATAAAATATCTAAAAAATGCTAAAAACGGAAATTATATTGACTTTACATGATTTTCCCATGATAAAAATAGCCTAACGCACATTTGGGAAAAGCAGATTTTTGGAGTTCAAAAATTGCAAAAATACTTCATATTTATGCCTGAAAAAGGTCCCCTGACTTGCTGGATGCAAATGGGAGCCTTCCTAATGTCGAAATGAGGCTCATGATGCCTCTTTGGAAAGCTCTCTGTGTCTGCTTTCCAATGCAAGTGGAATCATCTCAATCTGATCTCTGAAAGTCCCCCAAAACTGTACCTGTGTGCAAAAACCCAGAAAATAGCAGGCTGCTGATAGGGCGGGCAGAATGTGCAAAATGAGGCTGTTTTTCGCCAATTTGGAGGGGCGAATGATCTTCAAATGCCCTGAAAATCACTGGAGAGCAGCTCATGAAATTATGGAATCCATTGGTATCACCCTCCTCCCTTGACGACTCATCAAACTGAAATGGCGCATTTATGAGTTTTTGGCGAAAACCCCAAAAATGCCAAAAAACAAAAAGTTTTCAAAACAGGCCCAAAATTGGCATGGATGACCCTCAAGGGTCCATAGAGACATGTTCCGAAGCTGAAGCTAAAATATTGAGGGCTGATATGCTTTTTTCCTCTTTCCGTGCTAGGCGCCTCTCCTTCAATTTCTTCAATTTTTCTTGTGCCACCTTCAATTTGCGCCTGGCGAATTGGTTTAGCTTCTGAAAGTGAAGAGTTCTCTTTCTCTGTAGCTCAAGATCCCTGTTTGCCTTCTCAAGCTTGGTCTCCAAATGCTGGTTAGCCCTCTCAGGCCAAGCTTCCTTGTTTTCCTCAATTTCCCGCTCAAAGAGGGTAGTGAGAGGAAAAGCTTCGAATTGAGCTTGTTCTTCAGCTTTCTGTTTCTCCAAGGCTCTCCTAAGCCCGATGGTTCTAGGCCTCTTTCGCCTAGGCTGGTCCTCCTCTTCTTCATCATCAAATTCGCCAATAAGCTCTTCAATTCTTACTTGCGCCTTTTCTGCCTCCTTTTTGTACTTGATGGCCCTTGCCTCATGAATGGTTGCATGAAATTTCATTTGTTTGTTCTCAACCTCCAAGAAATGATTGAAATTCCTTGCCTTTTGGAGATCTTCTTGTAACACCTCAATTTGACCTTCTTTGTGAATGAGGAGATTTTCAAGGATGCGTGCCTCATTGTCGCTGTCATCGCTTGGGATAGGGATGACAGCTGATTTACCTCCATGCTTGGCGCTTTCTCCAATTGTACTTTTGCCTTTGAAGGCCAATCTAGCGCTCTTTCTCCTTGGCAAGCTAGAAGTTGTCTTTTTAGGCAATTTCCTCTTCTTAGGAACAGTTTTAGTCACTGTTAAGGAGGCAGCCTCAGCTTGCTGTCCTTCCTCAACATCCTGTCCAGCTTGTGGCTCAAAAGATGTTTCAAGTGTTTGCTCAACCTGCTGCTCTTCAACCTCTATCTGTTGCTGTCCCTCTCCCTGAATTTGATGTTGTTCATCAACCTCTAGCTGCTGTCCAATGATATCCAACTGCTGCTGTCCCTCTAAATCTGGCTGCTGCTGCTCATCATCCTCCTTTTCTCCCTGTGGCTCACTGCCCTCTCCTTCTCCTTGTGTACTTGGCTGCCCAGTGATCATCTTGAGTTTTTCAGGGGTAGGCCTACTAGATAAAGGCACTGGGCGATGGACAGGCTGAGTAGGAGACACATGAACAGGAGGGATAGTGGCGAAATCGTCATGGCTAATGAATGACTCCCATGAAACCCCTTTCTTCTCCAACTGGTGCAAGAAGATGATCTTGATCAAGGAATGGTGAAAGAGAGAAGGGATTTGCTGAGGTGGAGCTTTCTTTTGGACAGTAGCTGCCATTTTCTCTATGCTTTTGGACAAAAAGTATGGAAGGTTTAATTGCCTGCTCCTGGTAAAATGCATCAACAAGCGAACATGATAGGCCAATATTTGGCTAAACCTCCCTTCACAAGTGAAATATCTCATTATGGCCTTCATCAGTGGAGCATAACTGTCAAGAAGATAGGAGAAAGGAAAAATAGCAGTGATGGTCTCCCTATGTTCCGACTTGATGAAAGGTTTATAATCCTCCAGATCAAGATGCGCTTGTTTAAACCACTTTTCACCATGATATGGGATCTTGGTAGCTTTGGATACATACCTTGGAGATATTTTGAAGTCAAGACCTGCTAACTGGAAGTGTTTGTCCTTGAATCTCAAAGCGCACAAATGTGTAAGTGGCGAGAAACTCTTGACTTCCTCTATCCTCTGACAGAAATCAAGACAGCCTACCTCATGGAAATTGAAAAGTACTGAGGGATGAGCATTGATTTCTTCTATGGAGATAGGCTCATATCTCTTATGTTGTCCGCCTTTGTGATCTCGTTTTGGAGGCATTCTGTCTTTGAAATAAGCCTTGGAAGAGGTAAACTGCCTTCACTATATGAGGAATGCTCTACTGGATTGAGACAGGCCACCAAACTGCTTGGACAGATATGGACACTGTGGTTTGGATGAAATGTAACAATGCTTCCTTGAATAAGCCCTCTCTACACCTATTAACAACAGTTCTTCAAATCTGGATGCACTTCAGCTATGTATCCTTCTTGAAAATGGTACTATGTGTGAGAAACTATTTTGTAAATCTTCTGTGCATAGTCTTGAAACAATCACCCCTCTGGTGACTTTGCTAGAGGCCTGCTTGCGCTTGTATTTTTGTTTTTGAAACCAAACTTCAAAAATTATAACCCTGCTCTTTTAGGTCATTTACCTTGAAACATGCCCCTGCTAGCAGACTTCTGTGGAGACCACACAGTGGGAAAAGAAAAGAGACCCTGTGGTTAGGTGAAAAATTAGCCCACTGCGTTAAGGGAAAAACCTTTCACTTGTGACTTTTTGAGAAGTCAGTCACTGCCTTTATAACTCTGCCCTTAATGTAAACTTGATTATCAACAAATGCCCAATCATCAACAACCCAACCTTCTAGCAAATAGCCCTGTTTCACCTTCAGAAAACTCTGTCCAACAATCTTCAAAATGATATAATGTAGTGTAATGAAAAGGCAGGCTTAGTTAGATTGTAAAAATAGTGCAACAGTGGTTTTTAGGAAATACACTCTTTGTTTGTGAGCATAAGGGGTCAACATAATACCTACACCTCTGTTTTAATATCAAATGCAAACACCAAGCATTCTGCCCTTTAGACAGTGGCCATTTTCACTTGTGAAGTTTTGAAAAATTCAACACCACTTTGGTGCTTCTGCCCCTAATGTCAAAATCTAGCCATCAACAATCTCTGCTCCTTTACTATGCTGTCATCTTTGGAAGCTTTCTGTCAATAAGTCTTCAACCTGTACCTCTGTCTTAATCTGAAATTTCAAACACTAACCAACTGTTCTTTAGAACAAGGCCCCCTTCTTTGTGAAGTCTTAAGAGAACAATAACTGCTTTTGTACTCCTGCCTCCAGAGCTAGAAAAACAACAATTAAATCTGCCCTTCAATGTAACATTCACCCACAGAAAACTCTCTGTCAACAATTTTCCACAATGATGTAATACAGTGCAAGGGAAAACAGACCTAGCTTGGGTGAAAAAATCATTGCACACAGTAGTCTAGGCAATACATTCTTTGTTTGTGAGTTTTGAGATATACACCTCTACACCTTATACCCCTGCCTTCAAGGTTTACACTGTCATTAACAACCTCGGCCCTCTTAAATTACCTCATTTCACTGTGTAGGAAACTGCGTTTGTTTTTTTAGCAAACTAGCAAGGTGCGGGATTTTCAAATAGTTTTATCACGTATCAACACTTTGCACACGATGGGAACTTGTAAAAATACCTTGAAATTAGTGGATGCTCGCTTGAGAGGGTGCAAGAACCCCTGGACAGCTCGAAAAATGGGCGCGGCAACCCTGGGAGAAAACCCGTCGCGCCGGAGGAAGGTGTCGGGTGGGCTTGTCGTGCGGTCGGGCGGCCACCTACAGGCACGTCGCGCCCGCCTACAGGCACGTCGCGCCGGCGTTGAGGCCCTGTGTATTTTTCTGCCCAGGCACGTCGCGCCTAACTCCAGGCACGTCGCGCCGCCTCAAACCACTGCAGAAAACTTCAATTCTTTTGAAAACTCGTTGTGATGCTTGGGAGCTGTGGCAATTGGTTTTTGAATTTCGAAAGTGACTTACTTATTTCCCTATTCCATTCTTTTGACACTTTCAACCTCATATCATTTTCAAATAAATATCCCAACGGTCACTTTGAATATATATATCCACCCCTTTTTAAATGATACAAAACCGTGTTTATATTAGGTTGCTTTTTAAACAGTGATAATCCTTCAAATCTGCTTTGCCTACTCACGAAGTTACATACCTGTTCTCATAATAGAGACATTTCAAAACCTCGACTTTGTCCCTCTTTTTGGCACTTTAGGTGACAATGTAAACAAAAGAAAGGTCATTCAAAAACTGTCAAAGGCATTTGAAAGCTGCTTTATCACTTACAGGAGACCACCGATGCCCTTGCAGTTAGTTTTACAATCTTGATCCTTAGGTGATTTACAGGTTTCATTCTGGACTGTAAGTGCCATTCCACTAGCTGTTTCTTTTTATAACAGGATTCTCTGCTTGACAACTCACTGTGTCACTTCCCTGCCACTGTTTATTTGATACTATATCCTTGTGCTAAGTCTGCTCTATGAAATGATAACAAGTGTGTTTGTTTTTAAAACATATGAACAGTGGTGATTCATCATAACCAACTTCCTCTGCCTATTTATAAGATTGAATATCACTCGCCTTCTCCATCAGAAAAACAAACTTGTAAAATATGACAACAGGGCCCTTGAGCACACAGTCTTTATTTTGTTCTGATCAGTGTATTAAAACCCTTTTTGGTCAATAGCACCATTTCATGACTGGACATATGTTCACTGCCTCCCTCTCTTGGTGATTGTTAGCAAAGAAGGGCTATTTCATAATGCACCAAAATATTTGAAAAGTTGTAAACACCCCTTCTTGAAAGGCGCCTCTTTTGGACTTTTGACATATGGTATTGTTTTGCTGCTTGACCCTTTCCTCAAGGAGGAAATCTTCTTTTTGATATCAGTGGCACACATATGCTCAAAATTGTCTCTTTGTCTATTCATAGCATTTCATACCTGTCATCATGCATTTTATGACTCAACCTTGGTCACTGTTCTACTTTCCCAGTGATAAATTTTTGCTTCTAGGTGTTTCACAAGTTTTTCTCTGGACTGTAAATACACTTTTTAGGTTGCATCCTTTTTCCCTAGACTTCTTTGTTTGCTCAGAAAAGATTTCCTTGGACTTCTGGATAGGTGATCATGGAATGCCTTTAACCCTTTTTAAATCAACTGCTCCTTTGGCATTCATAGCATACAATATGTTCAATATTTTCTCCTCTCTACTGGATGGACTGTTGACAGATAGCTTTTTTGAAGAGGGAGATCAATACATTTATATCATAGACAGTAACACTTTCCTTCATTCAATTTCTTTGTGTCTTTTCCCTGCACTTTTGGACTTACCAGTTTTCAACCGCCTGCAGTGGTAAGTAAATCATTTGAACAGCATCAATCCAGGCATCACTATTTGCAAGCATCACTGTGCTTTTTGAAGGAAACCTAGCCACAGTGACACTGTTCTAAGGTTGTTGAGATATTTGTCACTTGGCTTGTTCATCTCATGACCTGTTATATTGACAAAACTCTTTGTGACTATGAAGGTCAGTGCTTTCTTGAAAAACCAAGAACTTTCTCCTGCCTGTGTAATGGCATTGTTTATCATCTGTTCTATTTGATCTTGTGGATAGACAGGGTCCTTATGCTTTGGAAAGTTCACTGATGACAGGCCTTCTAAAGTTTCAACCATTCACCTGACTTGAAAGTTTCAGATGATCTCCTTTATCAGGCCAAACTCCCCTTTCCTTTGAGGTTATCATATTTCCACTATAATCCTGTTATGGTCAGCAATTACATTCATGAAACCTGAAGATATTGTTTCATTGTTTCAGTAAGGGCAAACCTGGACTTTTGCAGCCTTCTGAGTCAACTCTGGCCATGCGCCCTCTGCTTATGTATGAAGGAGGCGCCCTAACCCTCTGCTTGTAAATGAAGGAGGTTCTGGGCCTTGACAATTTACCATTTAGCTGAGACAGTGGCGACCCTTTCTTACTGTGATTTTCATGCTGGAAAGAGCTGTAAGGTCCTGATGACTGACCTTTGTTTTGCAGCTTCATCTCAGGCTCATAATACACTTAGAAGCAGCTGTTCCTCTAACTGTAAACTCAAAAATTTACTCCATGAGATGAAACATATTTCCTGTCTTTGAAGAACCATAGAACACAGTGAAAAACCTACTAGTCAGCTTGAGAATGGGCTTCATGCAGTGCTGAGACCTAGGGAATATGAGTGGCGTGACTTAAGGCTGTTTGTCAACTTCATTTGCAAATTAAGGAATCAGTCATGGTAGGTCTGCTGCAGATGAGGGCCTTTTTGGCTTTTTGATGATTGCCAAAGGTGAAATGTCCTAAACGCCACTTCCTAACATAGAGGAGACCTTTGAAACAGATGTGGATTTGCCTTTTAAAGCTGATGGGCAGACTAATAAGGCTGAGGTTAGATAGGATTGTTGACAAGGAGGTTGTGGTTTTGCCAGGGGTGGACTGAATAGGTAGAAAGGCGAAAAAAGTTTTGGGAGGGTTTTCTGGATGACATATTGACATAAGGAAATCAATTTCTAGAAAACTCAGCTGAAGATATAGTCATCACTAACATGCAAAAAATACTGATGGCTAACAGTGGCTCCATTTGGGGAGGGCAGCTCCTCGTCAGGAGGTGTCCAGAATTCAAATTTTTGGATTTATGAAGACCAGTGCCTTATCCATTGGCGCAAAATTTACCCTTCTCTTGATGTTATTTCTGAAAAGTGTCAGCATTTTTAACATCAATGATACTTCTACCTACCCCACTATCTTTCCTAGCATTTTTTCTTCTGTTTGGCGCATTTGAACTAGCAGCCTTTTGACAATGCATATTTTTCTTTTTGCAAAATGAAACTATCTACTTCTACTCTTATATCTGCCGGGAGTTCAGATTAAGCTGATGAAATCCTTCATTTCTCTACCTAAAACTAGATCGACTGTCAAGATTAAGCATTTTGACAGGATTTCATTCTCTAATCTACAACATGAAATTTAAAAATGATCAAATCAGGATTAAGCGGTCTGATTTGTCATGCATTTGCGGCATAAAAGACAAGCTGCACACAAATGTTATTCTGCAATAAAAGGAAACTAGACAAGCGGGGCTAAGATGTACAATGTGTTTTTCATCCCTCGCTTCTCTCTTTGGTTCTGTTTTAAGCATGTGGAACCAGAGTCTCTCCCTAATCTAAGCTCTGTGATAAGTCAATCTTACACAATGTTGACTATCTTGGCACTCACTAACTTATCAACAAATAAATTTAAACATGCTCAGCTATGATTAGGCTAGATAGCTGAACAAGACATTGAAGTACTAGTAGCGGCATTTAGACTTGCTCGCTTTCTGAAAGACTATTTTTTGGAACATGGGGCCTTGGTTCTATCTTCACTTTCCCTCTTTTTCTGCTTTTTATTGTTTTTGACTTTTCTATTTTTTCAATATTTCAAACAATGGTATGCACAATGACTGAAAGTGTTTCAAACTCAAAAATGGAGTTCTTGACAAAAATAGTGTTTTAATGTCCTGCCATTCACAGGACCCCCAAAAATTTCAGTCCCATCAGGTTCTTGTAAGAAGAAAGCATTGTTTCCACTAACTGAGCTGATGATGTAAGGCCCTTTCCATAAATTTTCAAACTTGCCATGTTTACCTTTATCTTCTCTTCTAGAATCCCATTTTAAAACTTAATCTCCAATTTGAAAATCATTTTCCTTAGTTCTTCTGTCAAAAATCTGTTTTATTTTGTCTTGTGCTAACTGAGCCCTTTGGTAAACTTCTTCTCTGGTTTGTTCTAAATGGATAGTCTGATTTACTCTCCTTTGTATATCATTTTCTTCTATTTGGACTTCTTGTAGTAATTTCATTACTGGAACTCCTAGAGAGGTTGGGAAAATGGCGTCAATACCATAGACTAGCTGGTAAGGGGACATACCTATGGACTTCTTGGTAGTTAATCTATCAGCCCATAAGGCGTGCACTAGTTTCCCATGCCATGCTTTTTGATTTTGTTCCAGAAGTTTTTTGATAATGTTGACTAGGCTTTTGTTAGAAGACTCGGCTAAGCCATTACCTTGAGGGTAATAGGCTATGGAATGCCCTAATGAAATATGATACTTGTGACAGAAGTCTATCATTTTCTTGGAAGAGAAGGCAGCGGCGTTATCTGTAATGATTTTCCTGGGACAGCCAAATCTGGATAGGATATTGGTTTCTAGGAACGTGATGATGACTGAATCGGTGGCGTTCCGAGATGGTATGGCTTCTATCCATTTGGTAAAGTAATCAGTGGCTGTGAAGATCCATTTATGTTGAGCGGAGGAGGAGGGGTGAATTTCCCCAATGAAGTCTAGACCCCATTGCTGGAAGGGTCCTTCAACTATGATGGGGTGTAAAGGCAAAGGTAGAAGCTTTTTCTTGCCATCAAAAATTTGACATTTATGGCAGGTCATGACCAGTTTGTGAGTATCCGGGAACAAGGTGGGCCAATAATAACCGGCCCTAAGGATTTTGTTTGCAGTAGTTTTCTAGTAGAGATGACCTCCACATTCCCCTTCATGCATTTCCCGCATGATTCTTTCTGCATCAGACTCGAGCAAACATTTAAGTAGCATACCAGTAGGATTCTTCCAATACAGAGAACCATCTATAATGCAAAACTTTAAAGATTTTTGTTTGAGGAATCTTGCCTTTGTTTTTGATAAAGACGGAGTAGCATTCATATAAGTTAATACATAGAGAATGTCTGCATACCAAGGTGAATCCAAAAATATTTGATCGATAGGGGGAAGTGTGCATTCTTCTTGTTCTTCTAAGGCATCGACAAAATTTATATCTAAAGCTTGGAGGTTGGTTTCAGCCATTAATCTCGCGAGTCCTTGTCCTTTAACTAGTTTAGTAGGCCTAATTTCTAAGTCATATTCTAGGATGATATCAATCCACTTTCCCCTTTTACCATCAGGATCTTGGTTAAGAATGTCCTTGACAACAGTATTAGGAACAAAAGCTATGACATGAGAATGCAAAATGTAAACTCGGAAATCCTTTAATGCTTTTACCAATGCGAATGCCTGTTTCTCCATGATGTTATATTTCAAGGGGGCATCTCTTAGGGATTTGCTAAAAAAGGCAATGGGTTGCTCTTGCCCAGCTGCATTTTTCTGCAACAACACCGCGGCTATTGTATGTTCTGAGGCAAATGAGAAGATGTAAAAATCTTTGGTGAAGTCAGGGCTTATCAATACTGGTGTTTCAGTTAGAGCCCTTTTAATTAGTTCAAAAGATTTTTGGCTTCGATAGTCCATTTAACCCCGACCTCCTTTCTTAACATATTTGTGATCTCTTTTAGGAGCTCAGCAAGGTTGGGGATGAATCTTCTTAAGAAATTTATCTTGCCGATAAAGGACTGTAACTCCTTAATGTTTCGGGGGTGACTTATCTGTAGGATTCCTTCGATTCTTTGGGGGTCTATTTTGATTCCTTCTTCCGAAATAATGTGACCTAGGAGTTTCCCTTCTTCCAGACCGAAGAGTGTTTTCTTGGGGTTTAGGGATAGACCATACTTTCTGCATTTGTTGAAAACCTTTCTTAAGTGTGCTAGGTGTTCTTCGTCAGATTTAGAATATATTGTTATATCGTCAAGATATATGACTATGAAAACACCTATGTCTTCTGAGAAGGCTATGTCCATGGCTCTTTGAAATGTGGCGCCAGCATTCATTAGCCCGAAAGGCATTTTAACGTACATAAAAGTGCCCCAGGGGGTGGTGAAAGCTGTTTTATGCTGATCGGTAGGATAAACCAATACTTGGTTATAACCAGAAAAACCATCAAGCAACGATATTCTTTTAGCGCCTACGACCTTCTGAAGTATATGGTCCATTTTGGGCAGAGGGTAGTTATCTTTCAGACATGCCCTATTCAAGTTTCGGAAATCTATGCAAAGTCTGATTTCACCGGTCTTTTTTCTAACTGATACTAAATTTGAGACCCACTCAGAGTATCGGAGAGATACTATTATCCCGACATCATACATCTTTTTAATTTCCTTTTCAACCAATGGTAATAATACTGGGTTTATCCTTCTTAACTTTTGTTTAAAAGGTTTTTGATTTTCTTTGAGGGGAATTTTATGTTGGATGATGCTGGTGTCATATGATTTTAAATCTTGGTACCCCCATGCAAACACATCTTTAAATTCTTTGAATAGATTTATGTATCTTTGTTTTATGTCAGGCGGGAGGGTTTTGGATAGTTTAATGTTCTTAGGCTCTTCTGGATTTCCTATGTTGTATTCCTCTATGTCATCCTCTGTAGATTCCATTTTAGGCTTTTTGGCCACATCATTAAAGTCAAACAATTCTTCTAAAGGTGCGAGCCCTCTAGGTATGGTGTCATTTTCGCAGTGTAAGACTTCAAGTTCTCTTTGGTCAATGTCTTCTTCTATCTCCCTGTCATATGGATGGTCTACCAGGTTTAGATTGGTCCATAAAGGTGGATTTAGCTCTTGGTCTTGACCTAGGTTGGGTTCCCTCTCTTCATCTTCTAAGTCTGTTTTGATTATATCAAACTCATTTCTAGATTGGAGGAAATCATCAATTTGATCATCATCTTGGAATACTTGCCAATGGTCAAGATTATCTGGTATAGTAGGGCGGTGTTTCACTTGGATATCATATTGCTCACTTATACATGGTATTTTGCTAGTGCTTGCAGCGAAGGCAAGCTCATTTTCCAGACTGTTTTGAATCCTAGGGATATAGGTGAGTTCATATTTTTCGAAAGTTTTAAGGATATCCAAAGCTGCATTCCTATATTCTCTCAGTCTTGGGTTCTTGGCTGAATATTCACCTTTGATTTGCCTGATTACAAGTTCCGAGTCCCCTTGAGTTGTTATTCTATTGGCGCCTAAGTCTTTAAGCATGTGTAGACCAATGAGAAGGGCTTCATATTCCGCAATGTTATTTGTACATTGGAATTCTAATCTAAAAGAATGACCTTCCTTAGTATTGTGTATCCAGATGCCTGCTCCTGAACCTGTCTTGCCACAAGAACCATCAAAGCTTATACTCCAAAGAGTTTCCTTTTCATACATGATACTGAGCTGTTTCTCAGGTTTCTTGGGACTTTGGTCATCAAGTTATTTATTCCGTAATGGTTTGGACATGTCTTCATTTTCTTTTATCTGCTTGTGTATATCACCTTCATTGTATAAGATAAAAGAATCTAAATTGGAATGAATGGAATAGATGGGGGTATTGTTTGGCTTATTTCTGTTGCTAACCATGTATTTCATGCGAGCCTCTCGGCATAGTCTCCTAGTTTGGTTGAAAACCGGAATAGTAGCGAATGACATATCCATTTGAAGGCTACCTTGTATTTTGGCAGACCAGGCTCTTGAAAGTAGCATTCCATACTTGGGTGTGATGTCAGCCACTACCACATCCATGACTAAGTTTTTGGCTGGTAGTTGTGTTAGGGCAAAGTCTAGATTCTTTATCAAACCTACACATTTGACCTGGCTTGAGTCGAAAGAATACAGGTTTTTGTAAGGTTGGGTCACCTCCAGTCCTAAGTTTTCCATGACTGCTTTAGGCATGAGGTTATGGGAGGCGCCGGAATCTAACATGGCATTATGTAATATTTTGTCCCGGATGTTCAAACTTATGTAAAAAGGAGAAATAGATCCTTCTTGATATTCACCTTCTATTTTAGGGCCAAATAAAAGCTCAGGTTTGTTGTCAGTTAGATTCAAGGTATCAGCTCTGTTCTCTAGGTCAAATACTTTGAAAATTTGAGATCTATACCTATCTATAGTTACTAGCTCTGTAAGGGGTATGGTAATTTTTATTTTGGAAATTTCCCCTTCGAAACTAAAAGGAGTGGGTAGCTTGGGCAGATTTGTTTCAGCTTTCTCAGACATAACCTTTTCTATGTTCTTAATTTGCTGACTTTGGCTCGGGACTTCTTTTGATCCGGCCAACTTTGGGGTTTCTGCCGAGGTACTAGGAATATCTGAGCTAATACTTGTCTGAATGGCCTTACCTTTGTTTTGGTCAACCCTTTGGGCCTTAATTTTGCTATTATTCATGGTCTTATTTAGGGTTTTATCAGGGATTTTGATAAGGTCAGGGCTATTCTTTTTGGGATGGTTTTGGTTTTTTCTACTTCTAAGATTATACTGCCGGTGAGCTTCTATAATGGCATTTTGAAAGTCTAAGGCAGGGTCGTCAAGATCTTCATAGTTGGTCTCATCCTGATTAGGAGAACATAGCTCTTGTTCTTCTGCAGTGAGGTATACCTCGCTTTCATTATCAGATCCTACGAGATTTAGATGGCCTTCATCAAGAGGTTCTGTCTCTCTATCATCTTCTCCCACATAGTTTTCATTGAATGGTGGCCTGATCTGTTGGTCATTATCCCTTGGTCTGTTTTGGGGCTGTTCCCTCCTAAAGTTTTGGTTTCGGTTTCTGATTGGAGGGTTTGGCTGGTTGTCTCTAACAGGAGATTTTTCATTGATCTTTTCCCACATTTTAGCCATGGATTTGACTAAGTCATCTATTCTGGGATCTAGGGAAGGTGATGAAGTGGAGACCTCATCTCTATATGTGACCTTCCTCTCTGATCTAGTTCTGGCTCTTTTTTCAGCTAAGTTAGCATCTGCTTTTATAGCTATTTGTTGCATTTCCTCCAAGGTAGGGGGATCCTTATCTCTCAGATGATATGTCATGTCTGGATCAAAACCTTCAGGAAATTTTGCCAAGGCTAAACCAAGTGGAGGTTTGAAATGAGGTGGGAGGGAGTTATATACACTGTTGAACCTAGTACAGTAAGCTTGGACACTTTCTCCATTTTCCCGTTTTAGATTGTTATATTCTGACAGGATTTGAATGGGGTTTCTTCGGATTTCCCACCTATTTCTGAAGATTTGATGCAGTTTGGGGATATTATGGATACTGTTTGGAGCTAAGCTTTTGAACCATGCTTTAGGTTCACCACCAAGACTTTGGGCAAATATTCTCATTCGGACAGTCTCGTCTTGTACCTCTAGGTATTCATAAGCATCAGTCATTCTACTTATATGCTGTTGAGGTGTGGTGGTGTCTTCTCCGGTAAAGTGTGGGATCTTGTCTTGATATTTGTTTGGGAGAGGAGCTAAAGGTGGTGGCAACACCAAAGGTGCGTACCAGGCTGCCATGACTGGAGCTAATGGATGATGTACAAGATGAGGACTAGTAGGCTGAAATGAAGTGGTTTGAACAGTGGTGGTCTGACCAGGTGTAGCGGATGAACTTGGACTAGTGATCTGGTTTTGAGCAGATCTAGGATGATAGGAGCCAAATTGATAAAGAAGTTGGAAATCAGGAGGAGTGGTGGGTGAAGCTTCTCTAATAGGACTCTGTGATGGGTTTAGGGGTTCAAGATCATCGAAGTTTATCCTACTATATGATTTGCTTCGGGGAAGAGCTTGTGATGACTCTAGTTCCGAAGGTGGATCTCGAAGGATATTGCGAGTTTTAGGTACAGATCTTGTTCTACGGATGGATCTATCGGTAGCTAGATGATTAGTTTCAGAAGCTTGCCACAGAATCTTCTCTGGGTCATCTACTATGATAGGGGGATTTGGGTCTGGATGGGATCTGGTATTGATTCTTCGGGAAGCCAGATTTTAGATCCAGAGTTTAGAGAGAATGGTATTGGTGAATGTTTTGGATGAGTGATTTTTCTAAAGTTATACTAAGGCGAAGGATGGTCAAAAATAGAAGGGATGGATTAGTGGAGTCGCCAGGTGGAAATGGATTGTTTTTGTGAAGATAGCTATGGTCCACCACCAAGACTAATCTGAGAATGTTTTTGGATTTTCTGAATTTATGTGCAGCCTATGGTTTGTTAAAGTATCCTAGACTTGTTTCAACACTTTGCTAGGGTGATGAGAACAAAAAGAGTTTACTCTAAAAATGAGTCTATGGACTGCTTGCTTGTTTATGGTACCTAAAGGACCAAAGAGTCTATAAGAGTTTGCTGGACTATTATGTACTCAATGTCTTACCATCTCCCGCTATGTTAGTGAGTGATGGGATAGGTCTATCGGATAGTAGCCTAGAGTTTGGTGAAATAGTAAGGCTTACTAGAAGTTAGTGGAGTCGCCAGGTGGAAAATTGGTTGTTATGAGATATTTTTGTATGGTCCACCACCAATACTATCAAAAACCAATCTAAGGGAGTTTTTTGGGGTTTTTCTGAGTTTTATGTAGTTCTAAGGTTTGGAAGAGTTTCCTATAACTGACTCATCATTTTGCTAGGATGGTGAGACAACCAGATTCTACTCTTCTAAGTTTGACTGAGATTTTGAGAGTTCCTAAGGGTTACCTAGGACGTTTTGACTCAAAGTCCCACCGTGATCGCCATTATGTTAGTGAGCGGTGGGATAAGTCAATCAAACAGTATTCTTAAAAATAAGGGACTTCTAGAGTTCTAAGGTGTCCTTAGATTGTCACTAACTCAAAGTCCCACCGTTATCGCCATTATGTTAGGGTCCCGTGATTTGGCCGATTGGCTAGCCAAATGACGATGTAACATCAAACCAAGCTTTGGAGCCCAAGGACCTAGCCTTCCTGGACTCAGAGAGGGCTCTCTCTATAAGTGCGAAAGATGTCGGTGTGTTTACTTGCGATATTCTGATATTAGGCTAGTTATGAAGTGTGTTTTTTGGTTTTTTAGTTTTTAAGTTTGTGAGGGATGAAACTGATCAAATACATAAACTGGATAACAAGATGTAGATAAATTGGGCTATGGGGTCAAACAGGTCAAGGAAGCTATGAAGTGATGATGTAAAGCTGCTGTAGGGCCAATAGAAATACTTCTGCAGTACTCCCAGTATTTTATTGACCTCAAAATTCCCAACAACTAGAATTTAGTGTGCTTCCCATATCATCTTGGAATGCTTGCTTGAAGGAACACAAAGGTGTCCCAGGTGACATAACAGTGCATCTTCGAGGTGAAAATTTGGAACTTGTGTAGCCCCCAAGAGTTCTTTGTATGTGTGGTCGAATTCTAGATCACTCTTGCAGAGAAGCAACCAATCAGAAGTCTCATGCCCACAAGAGTTGAGAACAGTGGTTAGCTCCACGATCGGTGGTTGGCTGAGGCAGTCTGCAACATTATTGGTGCTACCCTTCTTGTACTTTATGTTCAAATGAAACTGTTGAAGATATTTGGACCACTTATGATGGAGACCGTTCTACAACTTCCCTTATGTCTGTATGAAGTACAGGGGTTGGTGGTCTGTGTGGATGATTGTTTCCTTCCCCAAAATTTAATGCTTCCATTGTCGACAAGCCTGCACAATGGAATACATTTCTTTGTCACAAGTGGGATATTTGTGAGCTTGTGTTAGATGATGTCTCACTATGATGTGCTATAGCATTGGATGCCTACATTGGAAATAGATAAATAGAAGCTGCCCCAATACCTGTTGCACAGGCATCTATCTCGATCTCAGATGGTTGTTTCAAGTCTGGTAATGTGAGCCTTGTTAGGGTCAGTGATTTGGCGATTGGCTAGCCAAATGACGATGTAACATCAAACCAAGCTTTGGAGCCCGAGGACCTAGCCTTCCTGGACTCAGAGAGGGCTCTCTCTATTATATGCAAAAGATATCAGTGTGTTTGCTTATGGTGTTCTAATATTAGGCTAGTTATGAAGTGTGTTTTTGGTTTTTTAGTTTTTTAAGTTTGTGAGGGATAAAACTGATCAAATACATAAACTGAATAACAAGATGTAGATAAATTGGGCTATGGGGTCAAACAGGTCAAGGAAGCTATGAGGTGATGATGTAAAGCTGCTGTAGGGCCGATTTGATTCACGGTAGAAGGGATCTTTGGGAAAAATGGATTAAATGGACAGTAAGTTGGTGAAAGACAAGGGATTTCACGTGAAAACTAGTTAATAGCAGACATAAACATGTAATAGCAAGCCATTAATCATGCTAGGAATACTATAAGCTAATCAATACATAGAAATCAAACATTCCAGCCATACATAGAGGTATATGACCCGCTAACTTCGGGAAAAGGCTATCAGACTTTGGGGAAAACACATGAGACAAACTAACAACTCATAAACTATGCCGGAATGCCTAAACATAGTCTGTAAGTCATTGGGCACTTGGAAAAATAAGTTTTCATAGTTTTAGGCAAGAGACTAGACTCAGGGACTAGGCCTCCTTGGTTCAACAAAATGATCAACAAATCAGTCAAAGAGAAAGTTTTATGGACGGGAACTATGGGCAGAGTGATAGGTAGGTAGGTCAAACCATACATCCCTACTCAACATACATGGAATTGATGAATAAAACTAAGTAACAAAATATAGGTTACTAAAAATACAAACTAGAATTCTTTAGCATAACTAAGGGAGAAAGAAAACATCAAGCTATGAAGATTCAGGGATTTTGAGGTTCCTCCATGGGCATGTCTCAAAATCAGTCTTTACTGATCTATAGCAGCAAGAAAAATGAAATATGAGTGAAAACTAGAAGACAAAACCACATTAGAAGCACTATACCATTCTACCATGTCAAATCCATCAAAACTTCAGCATATCAGCATTCCTCAAAAGCATCAAAGTAGTCCAAAAATCATAACTCAAGTGTATTCTTCAAAGCTCATATGACCAATGCATTAATTCTTCTCTCAAGTTGACTCCCGATTTACAATGAAAGCCTTTGGAATATATAGGCCAAAGTGAGGAAAACCTCTTAGCTCAACTTGCAATCTCATTGGCCTATCCAAAATATCTTATTTTGTCCTTGAGGCTTTGCAAAGCCCAAGGCACAAAATATCTAATAAAATATCTAAAAAATGCTAAAAGAGGGAAATAAATTGACTTTTCATAACTTCTCATGTACAAAAATAGCTAAACGCACATGAGGAAAGATCAGTTTTGAAAGGTTCAATTTTTACAAAAATACTCAAAAAATACATCAGCAAAAGGTCCCCTGACTTGCCGACAACTTTTGGAAGCCTTCACGATGTCGAAATGAGGCTCATGATGGCTCGTTGGAAAGCGCTCTGTGTCTGCTTTCCAATGCAAGTGGAATCATCTCAATCTGATCTCTGAAAGTCCCTCAAAACTGTACCTGTGTGCAAAAACCCAGAAAATAGCAGGCTGCTGATAGGGCGGGCAGAATGTGCAAAATGAGGCTGTTTTTCGCCAATTTGGAGGGGCGAATGATCTTCAAATGCCCTGAAAATCGCTGGAGAGCTGATCATGAAATTATGGAATCCATTGGTATCACCCTCCTCCCTTGACGACTCATCAAACTGAAATGGCGTATTTATGAGTTTTTGGCGAAAACCCCAAAAATGCCAAAAAACAAAAAGTTTTTGAAACAGGCCCAAAATTGGCATGTATGACCCTCAAGGGTCCATAGAGACATGCTCCGAAGCTGAAGCTAAAATATCGAGAGCTGATATGCTTTTTGCTTCTTTCCGTGCTAGGAGCCTCTCCTTCAATTTCTTCAGTTTTTCTTGTGCCACCTTCAATTTGCGCCTGGCGAATTGGTTTAGCTTCTGAAAGTGAAGAGTTCTCTTTCTCTGTAGCTCAAGATCCCTGTTTGCCTTCTCAAGCTTGGTCTCCAAATGCTGGTTAGCCCTCTCAAGCCAAGCTTCCTTGTTTTCCTCAATTTCCCGCTCAAAGAGGGTAGTAAGAGGAAAAGCTTCGAATTGAGCTTGTTCTTCAGCCTTCTGTTTCTCCAAGGCTCTCCTAAGCCCGATGGTTCTAGGCATATTTCGCCTAGGCTGGTCCTCCTCTTCTTCATCATCAAATTCGCCAATAAGCTCTTCAATTCTTACTTGCGCCTTTTCTGCCTCCTTTTTGTACTTGATGGCCCTTGCCTCATGAATGGCTGCATGAAATTTCATTTGTTTGTTCTCAACCTCCAAGAAATGATTGAAATTCCTTGCATTTTGGAGATCTTCTTGTAACACCTCAATTTGACCTTCTTTGTGAATGAGGAGATTTTCAAGGATGCGTGCCTCATTGTCGCTGTCATCGCTTGGGATAGGGATGACAGCTGATTTACCTCTAAGCTTGGCGCTTTCTCCAACTGTACTTTTGCCTTTGAAGGCCAATCTAGCGCTCTTTCTCCTTGGCAAGCTTGAAGTTGTCATTTTAGGCAATTTCCTCTTCTTAGGAACAGTTTTAGTCACCGTCAAGGAGGCAGCCTCAGCTTGCTGTCCTCCCTCAACATCCTGTCCAGCTTGTGGCTCAAAAGATGTTTCAAGTGTTTGCTCAACCTGCTGCTCTTCAACCTCTATCTGTTGCTGTCCTTCTTCCTGAATTTGATGTTGTTCATCAACCTCTAGCTGCTGTCCCTCTCCCTGAATTTGATGCTGTTCATCAACCTCTAGCTGCTGTCCAATGATATCTAACTGCTGCTGTCCCTCAAAATTTGGCTGCTGCTGCTCATCATCGTCCTTTTCTCCTTGTGGCTCACTGCCCTCTCTTTCTCCTTGTGTACTTGGCTGCCCAGTGATCATCTTGAGTTTTTTAGGGGTAGGCCTACTGGATAAAGGCACTGGGCGATGGACAGGCTGAGTAGGAGACACATGAAAAGGAGGGACAGTGGCGAAATCGGCATGGCTAATGAATGACTCCCATGAAACTCCTTTCTTCTCCAGCTGGTGCAAGAAAATTATTTTGATCAAGGAATGGTGAAAGAGAGAAGGGATTTGCTGAGGTGGAGCTTTCTTTTGGACAGTAGCTGCCATTTTCTCTATGCTCTTGGACAAAAAGTATGGGAGGTTTAATTGTCTGCTCCTGGTAAAATGCATCAACAAGCGAACATGATAGGCAAATATTTGGCTAAACCTCCCTTCACAAGTGAAATATCTCATTATGGCCTTCATCAGTGGAGCATAACTGTCAAGAAGATAGGAGAAAGAAAAAATAGCAGTGATGGTCTCCCTATGTTCCGGCTTGATGAAAGGTTTATAATCCTCCAGATCAAGATGCGCTTGTTTAAACCACTTTTCACCATGATATGGGATCTTGGTAGCTTTGGATACATACCTTGGAGAGATTTTGAAGTCAAGACCTGCTAACTGGAAGTGTTTGTCCTTGAATCTCAAAGCGCACAAATGTGTAAGTGGTGAAAAACTCTTGACTTCCTCTATCCTTTGACAGAAATCAAGACAGCTTACCTCATGGAAATTGAAAAGTACTGAGGGATGAGCATTGATGTATTCTATGGAGATAGGCTCATATCTCTTATGTTGTCCGCCTTTGTGGTCTCGTTTGGGAGGCATTATGTCTTTGAAATAAACCTTGGAAGAGGTAAATTGCCTTCACTATATGAGGAATGCTCTGCTGGATTGAGACAGGCCACCAAACTGCTTGGACAGATATGGACACTGTGGTTTGGATGAAATGTAACAATGCTTCCTTGAATAAGCCCTCTCTACACCTATTAACAACAGTTCTTCAAATCTGGATGCACTTCATCTATGTATCCTTCTTGAAAATGGTACTATGTGTGAGAAACTATTTTGTAAATCTTCTGTGCATAGTCTTGAAACAATCACCCCTCTGGTGACTTTGCTAGAGGCCTGCTTGCGCTTGTATTTTTGTTTTTGAAACCAAACTTCAAAAATTATAACCCTGCTCTTTTAGGTCATTTACCTTGAAACATGCCCCTGCTAGCAGACTTCTGTGGAGACCACACAGTGGGAAAAGAAAAGAGACCCTGTGGTTAGGTGAAAAATTAGCCCACTGTGTTAAGGGAAAACACCTTTTACAAGTATGGGAGGTTTAATTGTCTGCTCCTGGTAAAATGCATCAACAAGCGAACATGATAGGCAAAGATTTGGCTAAACCTCCCTTCACAAGTGAAGTATCTCATTATGGCCTTCATCAGTGGAGCATAACTGTCAAGAAGATAAGAGAAAGGAAAAATAGCAATGATGGTCTCCCTATGTTCCGGCTTGATGAAAGGTTTATAATCCTCCAGATTAAGATGTGCTTGCTTAAACCACTTTTCACCATGATACGGGATCTTAGTAGCCTTGGATACATACCTTGGGGAGATTTTGAAGTCAAGACCTGCAAGCTGGAAGTGTTTGTTCTTGAATCTCAAAGCACACAAATGTGTAAGTGGTGAGAAACTCTTGACTTCCTCTATCCTCTGACAGAAATCAAGACAGCCTACTTCATGGAAATTGAAAAGTACTGAGGGATGAGCATTGATTTCTTCTATGGAGATAGGCTCATATCTCTTATGTTGTCCGCCTTTGTGATCTCATTTTGGAGGCATCCTGACTTTGAAACAAGCTTTGGAAGAGGCAAATTGCCTTCACTATATGAGAAATGCTCGGCTGGTTTGAAACAGGCCACCAGACTGTTTGGATAGATATGGTCACTGTGGTTTGAATAGAATGCAACAAGGCTTCCTTGAATAAACCCCCTTTACACTTATTAACAATAGTTCTTCAAATCTGGATACACTTCAGCTATGTAACCTTCTTATCAATGGCACTATGTGTGAGAAACTGCTTTGTAGATCTTCTGTGCACAGTCTTGAATAATCCCCCTTCTTGTGATTTTGTTAGAGGCCAGCTTTTACCTGTATTTGTGTCTTCAATACCAAACTTCAAAAATAATAACCTTGTTCTTCAGATCATTTATCTTGAAAATTACCTCTGTTAGCAGATTTCTGTAGAGACCACACAGTGGAAGAGGGAGGAGACCTTTTGGCTAGGTGACAAATTAGCCCACAGTGTTAAGGAAAACACCTTCCACTCATGCAATTTAAGAAGTCAATCATCATCTTTGTACATCTGGCCTCAATGTAAACTTGATCATCAACAAATGCCCAATCACCAACAACCTTGCCTTCTAGAAAATAGCCCTGTTTCACCTTCAGAAAACTCTGTCCAACAATTTTCAGAATGATACAATGTAGTGTAATGAACAAGCAGACTTGGATTAGGTGTAAAATAGGTGCAACAGTGCTTGTGAAGGACACCTCTTCTGCTTGTGAGTTTAAGAGATCCACCCACTGTACCTCTGTTTTCAGTATTAACTTCAAATACTAACAATTCTGTTCTTCAGAAAAAGGCTCTGTTTCACCCTCAGAATTCTTCTGTCAACAAGGCTTCAGAGTGATACAATGTAGTGCAATGACAAAAGGCAGACTTAAGTTAGATTGTAAATTCAGTGCACGGTGCTTAGTGAAGGACACCTTTGTTTGTGGGTTCACAATATCTATCAATACATTTCTGCTCCTGTCTCTGATGTTGGATTTCAACCACCAAAAGCCTCTGCCCTCAGAAAAACGGTCCCCTTTACTCTCAGAATTTCTTTGTCAACAAATCTTCGGAATGATGAAATATAGTGTAAAGAGAAAACAGACCTAGCTTGGGCGAAAAAATCATTTCACACAGTAGTTTAGACAATACATTCTTTGTTTGTGAGTTTTGAGATATACACCACTACACTCTATACCCCTGCCTCCAAGGTTTCAACTTCTTATCAACAAACTCTGTCTTTTCAATATGTTGTCATCTTTGAAAATATTGGTAACAAATTCACAGTGGGAGAAAATGGTGAATAAAAGGCAATCTGCTCAGGTAGTGTGCTGCTGTGGGGGACTGTGAGGATAGTTTCTCCTTTTCAAAAACGGTCAAAAACCCCTTTAACCATGCACAGCTTCAAACCAAGGCACACAGGTTTTTAAACTTGATTTTCCGAGTTTTTCAAGTTAGGAGATGAAGTACCTTGTGAGTTCTTGAAAGGAAATCTCTTGGAAGGAGTTTGAAAGCACCAGAACGCTCCAACAATGGCGCGGCAACCTTTGGAACAAACCCGTCGCACAGGAGAAAAGGCCATCGGGTGGACTTGTCGTGCGGTCGGGCGGGCACCTACAGGCACGTCGCGCCCGCCTACAGGCACGTCGCGCCGACGTTGAAAGCCTGTGTTAAACGATGCCCAGGCACGTCGCGCCGCCTCCGATTGCAGATTTGTGAATTTTCGTTCGGTTTTTCTCGCTTGTTGATGCTGTGGATGCACGGGATTCTGACTCAAGTTTTCTTGAAAATGAAATTTCGCACTTTTACACTCAACCTTATATCACTTTCAAAAGAACATTTCTCAACGGTCATTTGAACATTGACTTTTAACTTTGTTTGTTCTTTTCAAACAGTGGGTCTGTTAATTGAACATATATATATCGCCTTTAACCCCGAGCTCTGAACTTTGATTGATTTAAGTCGACCAACAACACCTTTCTGTTACGGTGTTTCAATGCCATAGGTGATTTGTCGCTTTACTTTGACAATTCCTTCATCTTTTGACTGTAGTGGATGTTCAAACTTCTGTTTGCAGGAGTAGTATACAGTGCTCTTTTTCCCTCAAAATAAAGGTGGGCTTCTTCTTTTTAAACTATATCAATAATGATTACAGGCTAAAAAAGCCTTCGGAACACAGTGAATAATAACCTTAAATGATAAATCTTCTTGGTGGCAAAGTTTTTAGAAGGTCTTGTCTGCAGGTCCCTTTTCCACACAGTCCTGTGCTACATCTGCTCTCTGGAATGGTAACAAGTGGTTTGTCATAAGACATATAAACAATGATAATTTATCACAACCAACTTCCTCTCCCTGTTTATTAGATTAAATACCACTCGCCTTCTCCATCAGAAAGACAAGCTTGGGCAATATGAAAACAGGATTCTTTTGATACATAGTCATTATTTTGCTCTGATCATTGTGTTACCTCTTTTTGCCCATAGAACAATTTCATAATTGAAATATGTTCACTGCTTCCCCTCTTGGTGATTGTTAGCAAGGAAGGGCTATTTCATCATGCACCAAAAATATTTGAAAAGTTGTAAACACCCCTTCTTGAAAGGCGCCTCTTTGGACTTTTGATATATGATATTGTTTTGTTGCTTGACCATTTCCTCAAGGAGGAAATCTTCTTTTTTGATATCAGTGGCACACATATGCTCAAAAATTGTCTCTTTGTCTATTCATAGCATTGCATACCTGTCATCATGCATTTTATGACTCAACCTTGGTCACTGTTTTACTTTCCCAGAGATAAATTGCTGCTTCTAGGTGTTTCACAAGTTTTCTCTGGACTGTAAATACACTTTTAGGTTGCATCCTTTCACCCTAGACTTCTTTGTTTGCTCAGAAGGATTTCCTTTGATTTCTGGATAAGTGGTCATGGAATGTCTTTAACCCTTTTTAAGTTAACTGCTCCTTTGGCATTCAAAGCATACAATATGTTCAATATTTTCTCCTCTCTACTGGATGGACTGTTGACAGATAGCTTTTTGAAGAGGGAGATCAATACATTTATATCATAGACAATAACACTTTCCTTCATTCAATTTCTTTGTGTCTTTTCCCTGTACTTTTGGACTTACCAGTTTTCAACAGCCTGCAATGATTTTTGGCCCTCTGCTCATATATGGAGGAGGCTCTTCATCAGGTAGAGTATCAGAAGCCCCCTTTTACCACTATGTCAGACACAGCCTTTCTCTGAATGTGGTGGTAAGTAAATCATTTGAACAACTTCAATCTAGGCATCACTATTTGCAAGCATCACTGTGTTTTTTGAAGGAAACCTAGCCACAGTGACACTGTTCTAAGGTTGCTGAGATATTTGTCACTTGGCTTGTTCATCTCATGACCTGTTATATTGACAAAGCTCTTTGTGACTATGAAGGTCATTGCTTTCTTGAAAAACCAAGAACTTTCTCCTGCCTGTGTAATGGCATTGTTTATCATCTGTTATGTTTGATCTTGTGGATAGACAGGGTCCTTATGCTTTGGAAAGTTCACTAATGACAGGCCTTCTAGAGTTTCAACCATTCACCTGACTTGAAAGTTTCAAATGATCTCTTTTATCAGGCCAAACTCCCCTTTCCTTTGAGCTTATCATATTTCCACTATAATCCTGTTATGGTCAGCAATTACATTCATGAAACCTGAAGATATTGTGTCATTGTTTCAGTCAGGGAAAACCTGGACTTTTGCAGCCTTCTGAGTCAACTCTGGCCTGCGCCCTCTGCTTATGTATGAAGGAGGCGCCCTAACCCTCTGCTTCTAAATGAAGGAGGTTCTGGGCCTTGATAATTTACCATTTAGCTGAGACAGTGGCGACCCTTTCTTACTGTGATTTTCATGCTGGAAAGAGCTGTAAGGTCCTGATGAGTGACCTTTGTTTTGCAGCTTCATCTCAGGCTCATAATACATTTAGAAGCAGCTGTTCTTCTAACTGTGAACTCAAACATTTACTCCATGAGATGAAATATATTTCCTGTCTTTGTAGAACCATAGAACACAATGAAAAACCTACTAGTCAGCTTGGGAATGGACTTCATGCAGTGCTGAGACCTAGGGAATATGAGTGGCGTGACTTAAGGCTGTTTGTCAACTTCATTTGCAAATTAAGGGATCAGTCATGGTAGGTCTGCTGCAGATGAGGGCTTTTTTGGATTTTTGATGATTGCCAAAGATGAAATGTCCTAAACTCCACTTCCTAACATAGGGGAGACCTTTGAAACAGATGTGGATTTGCCTTTTAAAGCTTATGGGCAGACTAATAGGGCTGAGGTTAGATAGGATTGTTGACAAGGAGGTTGTGGTTTTGCCAGGGGTGGACTGAATAGGTAGAAAGGCGAAAAAAGTTTTGGGAGGGTTTTCTGGATGACATATTGACATAAGGAAATCAGTTTCTAGAAAACTCAGCTGAAGATATAGTCATCACTAACATGCAAAAAATACTGATGGCTAACAGCCGGTATTGACACTTAAGTTATTGAAGGTTTGGGATAAAACTAGAATCCAACTTTGTAAACGAAAATAAAGATAATATGAACTTACCAGAGGTGTAGTTGACACTATCATGAGACACTAAGGAGCAACAGGAGGTTTTCTAGTCTTCCAATTGTGTTTACAAGAAACATTGTGAGTTTTTAACGACTTATAAAATTTCATGGCTAGATTAAATGAAATATCACTATACTATATCGAGATGCATCAAAAATAGAAAGGACATGATAATTTCGAAACTAGTATAGATAGGAATTGTCTAAGAAAAATTTCTATAATCTTATACAGTTATAGAAAATCCTAATATTTTGGGGTACTGGAAAGCTTAATAGAATAAAACCATAACGAAGGTTCTTTGAGCTAATAGCATATTTAGAAGTGTGAAAACGAAAAGTTGCAAAAAGATAGTATTACCAAATACCGTACGCTCAAAGTCCATTCGTTTTCCAAAAATATCGTAATATTTAGAAAAAGGAATCACAGAACCTAAAGGTGGATGCATAGGCAAATGCAAATTTTAGAAGGAAGTGATTGTACTTACCAAAATAACACTTCAAGGATAAACGAGTATACTCATTTCATTCTGGCATAGACATATATAAATTTCTTAGGAAGCTAAACTAAGAAATTAAAGACAATGATTGAAACCAAATTTCAGTATAGTAAAGATGGGAAAAGACCATGGAAATGTAGATGTATTACCTGAAAAATGACGAAGGTAACCTCAGCGTGTTAACGTAAAGCTCCCCTTCAGACCATTGGTACTATTATTTTTTCTATAGCCCATATGAATAGCAGAAAGTAAGACTGGTAATTGGAAGGAGAAATGACCTAGGATGGAAGGCGTTCACAACCAAAAACATAAGTAAAATGAACCCCATCCCAAATAATAATTATTTATGGGGCCCTCAAACCCTAACTTAGATTCAATTGTAGTCGTCCAAGTGTTAGAAATCGAGAGTGGGATGAATTTTCCCACGACCCAAAAGGGTTACGACCAAATCTATGTGATCCAGTACATGAAATTTAATATAATCATATCCGAATGCTATCTCATGTATAGTTGTTCTATGTCAACATTAATATGAAAATTAAAATCACATTTAATTGAAGAAAATATCATACCTCGAACTTCCAATACTCCTTAAAGGCTCACTTATGAATTAATAAGATTACTTGAAATCAGAATTAAATCAATAGTGTACGCTTATTATATTGTTACATTGACAAGTTACAAGTCAATAAGCAACGTTGGAAGGGTTGAATCTACATGGGTAGAGTTAAATGGGTTTGATAAATATGAGTTCAGTTTAATTGCAGAAGTGCAATTGTAATTCCTGGATCCAATCGTGTATCATAAGGTGCAAATACATATGAATGAAGACATCAGGATAGCAAGTTAATAAAGTTTTTAACCCTAAGCTATAACTTAATTTCCCTTAAGGATAGTCTCGACTAAAGCAAGTATTTTAGTATCAAATATATATATATATATATATGTGTGTGTGTGTGTGTGTGTGTGTGTGTGTGTGTGTGTGTGTGTGTGTGTGTGTGTGTGTGGATCTAGTATGCTATATGCATACATAGGATTAAATGTGGAGTTCATTATTAGTGATGAATAATATGCTTATAATTGGAACAAGGTGGATATAAATTGCATATAGATCCTAAATTGCTAGGTTATAGCTTGTACGGTAAATCTAGTTAATTATATGAATTAAAGAGATTTAGATTAGGAAATAAAATAAAATAATAGTTGTATTAAATGTTAAATATTAAGGGTTAACCAAACGTGGAAAATGGAACCCTTACAAAGGAGCCTTACCACATGGTGAGTCACAAAATCTAAACATCTGAGTCAAAGAATGGATATAGGCCGAGAGTACATATGTAAATAAGAACCCTTAGAAAAATATGGTTATGCAATAGGAATCATTAAATCGAAGTGGGTTTTGATTTATAGAAAATTCATAAATAGCTTTCAAATTAAAAAAAATATTTGAGTATGGGTTGAAGGATACGTGCATGGGTTTAAAATCCTTGGTCATAGATTAAATCCCTTTAAGGGTATTATAGACTAAAACCATTCTCTAGATGTTACAATATATATGACAAGACATAGCTATGAATAGCAATAAGTAGGAAAATCTAGAGCTAAGGGTATGTGGATAAGAGGGGAATTTAAGTTCTTGATTTTATTGTCAAATAAGAAATTGTATTAATAGTGATGAGGAGAATGCAACTATAGAAATACAATCCATCATGGAAAAATTTAATGAGGAAGAATCTTCCATCTTAGAAATCAAATTGAGTTTTTATAAATTGAGCATTAGTCCTTAGTGTCATGTAATTAAGTTAAGGACATGTAACTGTAAAGAAACGAAAATTATATGGTGGATGTAATGCCAGAATATGATGAGAAAAAATCTGATCATAAGTGGAAAGAATTTTTAGTGCTATATTTAAAAAAAAATTCAAAATGGAGATGTTACATTTATCCTTTACATTTTTTAGGTAAGCTTTATATTTTTATTTTTGATCATATCTATAAGAAATCTTAAAGTATGTTTGGAAAAAAAATTATATTATGGTTCTTTATAGTTTTGGAGATATATGTCATTAAAGCTATAGTTTTTTAATGGTCTTGAAATTAGTTTCGAATAAATTATATTCCTCTGCATTATAAGATAGGAGATCTAATTACTGGAAGTTAGTTTCTAATGAATATTTTTCGTAATTTTGTTATAAATTTTCTTTTGGGATACATAATATTTTGAAATTTTCAAATATATAAGGAATTAAGTCAAATAAACTTAGGTAAAAATAATAAAATTATATATAAAGAATTGAACATGTGGTGTGATTCACATGTTTACTTTTGCTAAGAGTTCAAAATCTACTATAACTTTCACTCGAATACATATCATAGTTTTGGAAGCCAATGTTTCAGATTGAAGAGGGCTCCAATATTAGAGATATATCAAGATAAATTTAAACATCTAGACATATCCAAATTAAGTTTTTGAAGTTATGTAAACTTTTATTAGAGGATCAAGTTTTGTAAGTGAGGAAAATTTGTGGTAAAGATGAGCATTAGTATTATTATTTTTTCAAAAACATCTAAAGAAAGATACAAAATTGACTACATGAATTAGACTTATACAAGTATCCTCCATGGCTCCTGGATAAATTAAGATATACAAGATAACATTTCATAGTTACAAAAGAAAATCAACTCAGTGATAATTTATTAACAAGGTTCTCATTAAAAATCATGTTGTCCAAAAATTGTTTCTATGGCTAAAGAAAATTCTAAATGATAATTGGTTATACATATTTATGGGAAAATCAAAGGAAACCATCCAACAAGAAGTGAATTTATTTTATCCTGATACCTAAAACATTCATTGAATATGGAAAAAAGTGGTTGAATTTATGATGCTCTCATGAAGAATGGGACATAGTATTTGGTGGACTATCCATTAAGAAGTAAATCATGGCTGAAAGTGCGTCTAAAAGATAAATTACAAGTCAAATGGTTCACATAACAAGAAAAAAGTAAGGATCATGAAAAAATGATTTTCACATAAAAAATCCATTGATTATGCTAAGGATTTTTATCCCAAAAAAACACTAGAACATCATCTATACTCTATTTATATTGGTAATATTGAATGGATAGAAAATTCATGAATTTGTTGTGCAAGATATCTCTTGAATGGAGACATGAAATATATTCTCTTCTTGTCTCAATTAGAGGGTTTATTATGATGGACATATCTTCCTTCTTAAAATTCAAAATCCATTATGGATGTAGTCAATTGAATGGAATATATTATGTAGGTGAACCCACCATGTGACATATGACTAATCATTGGAAATATGTTGAAGAGTGAAATGTATCCATCAATTAGGGAATATTGAATTCTTCAACAATATTATTTTAAAATTGTGAACTTAATGCTAGTGTTTTGGTTGAGACCAACGATAGTTAGGTTCTGGGAGCAGAGGGTAAGGTTCGAGGCGAACTAAAGATGGCGAAAGGCGATTTTAGGTTTTCCAGTGAGGCCACTCTGGTACGCGCCGGCTCGGCCGCTCTGAGGACCGGCTGCCTTCCATTCTTGCTCAAGACCGAAGATCGGACCTTGCATGTCTGCCTGCTACTGTACAGGAGTATTCGTGAAGGTCATAATGCCGCTGTCTGGGCGGCAACATTTCATGACAAAGTTTCAGACGACTTTGCAGCCACCGCCCTCACAGATGCCTGCCACGCCTCAACGCTTGCAGCGATGCCAAAGCAGGCATGTCTCTTCGTCAGGGTAGCAGATTGGAACCTGCAGGCTTCAAACCCTTTCAAATCCTCGATCAAGGATGGCTCCCTTAGCACCGTTGTTGCAGACGCCTGGGTGGTTGTCTTCCTGGCTAATGTTACAGTTAGCTCTAATGCCGCCGCTTCATTTGCTGCTCACAATGTAAGTAGAAGCAACCCAGCAGATCTTATAGATCATCTCTCTGCCATAAGCATGCAGAGGATATGTTTACCGAGCCCGATTGAACTGCTTCCAAATCTGGACATAGATCGGACTGCTGTTCGTGGGAAGCAGTCTCCTATCCCTATCCTAATCCAGCCAGATAGGCCTGAAGACAGACAAGCATTCCAGATCCAAGACAATCTCTCGGGCAAAACATCGTCGCTCTCATCCCAGATATGCAGAGGCAAGCAGAAGTCGACGGAACTTTCTGCTTCTTATCAGATCCAGATCCTGCTCCTTTCTGGCAAAACTTTGCTGCAATGGGTAAGCTCCTCGAATCTAGTACAGGACCTCAAGCAAGCCCTTGAAGATAGGCTGGGGATTCCACATGCATCACAGAGACTCCTCCACGAAGGTAAACAGCTTGAGGATCTTTATCCCCTATCCTTTTACAATATTAAAAGAAATGCATCTATTGTTTTCACCCTTCGTCTTAGAGGGGGTGCAGTTGGACAGTCTTCTACAGCGCAGGCTTTTTCCTACAAAGACGCTGTCCATGCTCAGACACCCAAGAAATCTGTTCCACCAGCTTCGGCTCCCAAACCCTTTCTAGTGGACAAACTAGAGGAGATCCCCTCCATTGAAATTTCGCATCCATCGCTGGATGAGCAAAGCCAAAAGTTTGCAGAGCATGCCATTATTTGCAGATTTAATGGACTATGGCCATGCACGGCAGATCTCTACCAATGGATTCGCTCCAGCTGGACCAACAATTGCAAGGTTTTATTTTTCTCAAAGGGCTTTTTCATTGTAGTGTTTGCTTTCAGTGAAGACTACCAAAAAGCTCTTACAGAAGGTCCATGGTTCTGGGGCACAGCAGGTTTATTCCTCACCCCCTGGTTTCCAGACTTCGATCCATCTAATGCAGTGATCACCAAGCTCCCCATTTGGGTCAGGCTACCTAATCTCCCGGCGCATCTATGGCACTTCGCTGTCTTCGAAGGAATTGGAAATACGCTAGGCTGTTTTCTTGCCACAGACCCCTCGAGGGGGGAAAAGGGCATTTATACCTTCGGCAGAATCTGCGCAGAAATAGATATGAGTAAAGGTCTACCAGATCAAATTAATCTCAAAATTGGCGACTTTCACTGGACTCAGACCCTGGACTACGAGAACACAGCCTTTCGCTGCCGGCATTGCCATCATACTGGGCACCTTCAGAGCTCTTGCCCCTCGATTCCTGCCCAAAAGAAGAAAGCCAATCATAAGCCGAAATCCAAAAGCTGGAAGCCGCATGATCCGCCTCCCATGGATGAAATGAACTTCAGTTCGGATGAAGAGGAAGGAGAAGCAGAAGGGGAGGAAGCAATGCAGCCACCGGATCCGCCTTCGGCAAGCCCCAAGGAATCTAATGTTCCACCTAACTCTCAGAAAAGAACTCATGAGTCTTCTCCCTCGGATTCAGACAAGGAGACCTCACCGACAGCGCAGCTCAGTCTACAAGTTGTTTCAGCTCAACCGCATCATCTTGGCTGGGTCAAAGTTGGTAAAAAGAAAGGGAAAAAATGCCGAATGGATGATTCGACCCATACTGGGTAGAATTCATTGTTCAGCTCTTGCTTCTTTGTTTTTTCCTGTTCCTTTTTGCTTATTGCAATGCTCTCTTCTTGGTATCTCTTTGGGGCCGAGGTGGATAGTTTATCCTTTCCGGCTGCCCGTTTTCTAGCTTCTCTTGTCTGTAACTTCATTTTGTACCATATCCTCTCTTAATAGAATTAGTTTTAATCAAACAATATTATTTTAAAATTAGAATAATATTACTCATGTCTTATGATGATTTTAGAGAAACTTTATGGTAGCACTAACATTTAGGAAGATCTAAGTTTTACATTAGAATTTAGATGTATAAATGAGGATAGACAATGGAAATATAATATAAAGGAGAGCATGATATACCTTCCTACTTTTAAAAAAGAGACATCTCGTTGATTCTAAAAGTACTAAGAATGAGATAGTTTGGGTAACAGTGTAATAAAAATCACAATATAAAATATTTGATATCCATGTTATCACTAGAAAAATGTTCTGATACAAGAAAGGTACACACTATATGTGTTTATGAAAAATGGTACTTATAGAAAAATATCATGATTATTGAGATAAATGTTATAAAGTGTTGGCATTGATGTCTAAATGTGTTTTCATTGATGTTGAAATGTTTTGTCATTCATTTTTAAAGTAGTTAGTGTTGTTCTAGTCCTTTATATACCTTGGTGTTATTAGTAAGTTGTTTCTTAGATGAGGTCAAGGATGGAACATATATTTGGAGGAGTTTTAGATACATAATATTGGATTAGATGTTCAAAAAATTCTTAATATTCAAGATGAAGATGATTCAACTCTATGAAGGCGTGTGAAAGAGTTACTACTTTTTAAAAATGGGATGTCAAAAGTGCAATAGATATTTGTTAAAATTGTGGGAACTATAAATAGTCCTTAACCAAATAGTTTAGAGAAATAATTAATTGTTCCTTTGGCCATGCTACACTTCAGAGTGGTATTCTAGAGTGCATATTTTTTATATACTTATGGATAGCAATACGGTACATAAAACCATATGTACTCACTGCATGAATTGTTTCCTTACTACAATTTTATAGGCTAAAGAATATAATATTATGTTATTGAAAGAAACTAAACACATACTTTCAAAAAATAAATTTCTAACCCTAAAAAGCATCTTAAAATTACACAAACTTCCAAATATATTTCTCATAAATATAAAAAATTCAAAATTGGAAAACTTTCCACATATATTTATTGCTTTGACTAAGCTTTGGAAAATAATTGATGAGATAAATATTCCTCGTGAATTGAATTCTTTTGTGATTTTCCTGTACAAGATGGTTGTTTCCAATCTTAATACCAAATAAGGGTCTAACATCGATAAGCTAGAGGAGTGTTCGGAAATCACGAGGTGCATGGGGACAAGTCTTGTTGGTATTATCATTACTCTTCTCCTCTATGCCGATGATAGATTTCTTATTCCTAGAAGCCATGAGGACTTGGACAAGAAACTTAGGAATCCTCATGACTATTGCTCCACATTAGGTATGATAGTTAATATTGACAAGACTAAAATCATGATAGTTAAATCCAAAATGATCACCTATGGAAATGTTTTCTATGGTAACCATCGCTTGGAGAATGTTTCTTCTTATAAATATTAGGGTATTTACATTACTTGCAAGCTCAACATGAATTACAACATTGAGAAAATAATTATTGGAGGTTGAAAATATTATTATGATCTTGAAAACAATTGTAAGAATGTCGATCATTGTATTTTGGAGTAAAACAAGGTTCCTGTTTAAGACCCTCGTCACCCCTTTTTTCCTATACAGTTGTGAAGTCTAGGGTTGCATTATATCCAAACATTCATCGAGAAATACTGAGATGATTCCAAAGAAATTCATAACCTACAAGATGAAGATTAAGGTAAATACCCCCTATCATATCCTCATCATTGAATTTGGCCTCTCCACTATTGAAATAATGACTATGTTTAAGTATATCATGTATAAGATGAAGCTTTATAACATGGAATACAATAGGCTTCCTAAAATTGCTTCTAACTATAGTGAGAACCCCAACCTTCGCCTAAAGTGTGGGTGACATAAGGATGTGTAGTATTGGCTCAACCATTGGAAGAAAAATGAGGACATCATCCTCAAAAGTAATGATAGTGACAAAGATACTATCACCTCAAAATTTAAGGAAAATATATGGGATGATAAGGAGTTGGAGGGTAAAATGAATCTTAGATATTATAAGAAGGTGATCAACTACACCCCTAACAACCAAAATTATCTTCTCTTTTGACCTCCCCGAAGAAAATGATAAGCATGGCTAAGATTAGAACTAATTCTTATGAGGTTCCTAGTGAAAATGGAGTGTGATGTACTCCCAAGATTTCTTAGGACGATAGAATCTGTTAGCTTTGTGATACTAAGAGGGTGGAGGATGAAAAAAAATATCTTTCAGATTGTCCCACCATTACCCATATCCTTCATCATTTTTCTAACATGTGTCATACTTCCAATCTTATTGACTTTTTAATTCATCCCAAAACCCCTGAACAAATTCGTCAAATTCTCAATATTCAAGATAAGGATGATTAAACTTCTCAACAGTTGGTGTGGCCATGAGGTAGGTATGGAATACAAGGCTTCTGAACAATGGTGATTTTCAATGATTTAACATGAAAGTCATAGTGGCAACCAATTATCTATGTATAATGAGACTTCTAGACTTGACATGTAAAGCTATCGTTTACATGATGAGAGGTAAAAACCCCCAATAGATTCGATGAATTATTAATATTCAAAATGAATATGATCCAACTCTATGAAGCCACGAGAAAGACTTACTAGTTTTTAAAAGAAGTGGTGTCAAAAGTGCTATAGATATTTGCTAAAAATGTGGGAACTAAAAATCCTCCTTAACCCAATAGTTTAGAGAAATAATTAACTGTGCCTTTCTCACTACTACATGTGAAAGTGATCTTATAGAGCACATGTTTTTGATATACTCATCGATAGAAATAGGGCTACATAAGACCACATGTACTCATTGCATGAATTGTTTCCTTAATACAATTTTACTCGCTAAAGAATAGATTATTAAATTATTCAAAGACACTAAATACATACTTTTAAAAAACAACTTGCTAGCCCTAAAAAGCGTCTTAAAATAACACAAATTTCCGTTTATATGTCTCATAAATATAAAAAAATAGAATTTGGAAAAAAATTCACATATCTTTGATCCTAGTTACTTTAAAATTATATATATATATATATATATATATATATATATATATATATATATATATATAATTCCCAAAAAATAAATTATATGTAACATAAAAATATCACTTGTTTGAAACCAAAATTATAATGAATATTTGCTTTAAATTGTAATGACATGTATTTCAATAGTTTGATTTAGTCTCCTCAAAATTTTGCTTGAACATTCACAAAAATAAATATTTGATCAATGTCCTAATGCCATCTAAAGTGGGTTACTCACATCTAACAGTTTCATCTTGTCATTAACTATAAAAATGGTACAACTAATGAAATGCCTAATTTGTTAAGCCAACCATCTACTGAGTTAGATGTTGCATTTCAACCTACCTAGGATCATTCCAAACATAGGCATGAAGTACATAGTGCATCATTTTTATTTCACCTACGAAATAGTGTATGGCTCTTGGAGGAAGTAGGGATGCCTCTTGTTATAAAGAGGGATGAATTATGAAACCACCAAAAGTGTACGCATAATGAGGGAAGAAACATATAATAATACATTTGATGTTTGTAAAATATATATTTTCTTTTTCTCATGGATGTGAGTTGGGAAGCTTGAAAAAAGGAAGGAAATATCTAAATAATGATTTGTTGTTTCTATGCAAAACTATTTGTAATAAAGTTGGTAAGAGGGAACCTTGTTCATAAAAGGTGGCCTCTCCCACATAGAATGTGAGTTTATTTCTTTATTTATCTTTATCCACTCTTTCATTTTTCACGTATGATTAATATTTTTTAGGTCTCCACATATGTTAGTATTTCCCTTTGATGCTTGTATGAAATATTTTCTTTCATTTCAAGGTAAATATTATGAAAACAAATAATAGAAAATTATCACAATCACTGAAACATTGTCATCATAATCTCCCATATTAATTTTAATGATAAGGAACTTCTCTAAACAATATAATGTGCCATCCTTTTTCTTCAAAAATAATACAAGGCCCCACATGGTGAGAAACTGGGTCTAATGTAACTTAAAATCATGCATAATGTATACTTGACATAATTTCCTTGCACTCTTTTTTAAATCTAAGGATGAGATTTGTTGTACTAATATAGGTTTTTGTTTTCCTATAATTAATCCGAGTTGGCCATTTTGATCGAAAAAACTCATTATTTTCGAGAAACATTTTATTACTGCTATGTGTTTCTTCAACCAATGTGTGCCAATTAATATATCATATAATCCTAAGGGAGTAATTTTTAAATCCAATTTTGTGGGGTATCCATTTAATTCGACGTTACACGCTCTTATTTGATGGGTTACCTTTCGTTTGGTACCGATTCATAACAATACAAACCATGCATTCTAGATTTTATATATTGCAATTTAAATTTTTCCACAATTTCAGAGCTAATTTATCTCAAACTAGCCAAAATATCAATTAAAACATAAACAAATTGGTTTAGAATAGTATCTTCAATCTCAATCATAGTATATTCATGCTTATTCTATCTATCTTCTAGTGTTGCTACATTGGAACTATAGTTTCTACTAATTGTCTTTGCACTTGATTTTAAATCATTGTTCTTATCTATGAAACTCCTCCATGTACTAATATTTGTTATGGTTTCTTACAATCCAGATAGTTCTCCATTATTTCTTCGTCCTTTTTCTCTAATTTATTTTTCTCTTGAAACCTCCATCCCTTTAAATTTTGGCATTGTTTCTTTTTTCATTTTGGATCTTTTTTTCCTATCGACATGTATTTTGTAAGTGTCTATTTTGGAGAGATATAATACATTGTAATGTCATATTTTTATAATCTTAGTCCACTAGAAATTATTATCAATCAAGTGAATGCAATTAGGAAACGATTTAGTAGGGTATATCTCTACGCAAATCCCAATAAGGATAAAGATTCTGTTTGTGGTTGTTTCCTCACCTATCTTTAGAAACCTCCCCAATTGTTTTCAACTCCTTCTAAAACTTGGTGGTGTCAAAAAGGAATGGTGGATGTTATGTAATATGACGAAAAATGGAATTTTGGAGACAACCAATGTATTGTAATTATACCCAGAAAACCATGTGGTTCTAAAAGGTCCTATGTTGCGCCAAAACCATCTACCCTCATTAATAGTGAACTCCAAATCATTGAATATATCGAATTGTACAACAAAAAAACCCTAGAGAAAAAATGATTTTCAAAATTTGTGGTCCCATTTGTAGATACCCATTGATGTAGACCCTCTAATTTTGGCTGAGATATTAAGTAACTTATAGAAGATTGATTTCCACGACCATAACCTGATTAAAATTCTCAAAAATGTAGGTTCAAGGGATATTGAGATTTGGATCATATCAGGTTTGTATCACATCCATTCTTTTCACACCATCTTTTAACAAGTATAGTCCCTTGGGATTACTGGTGCATAGAGAGACTCCACACAACTAAAAATAAATGATGAGTAATGAATTTTGTTGGATGTCATAGTTGTGCAACTACAAGACATATTGTAGTGATCTACGTGGATAAATATGACTTTGTAATTTCATGGGATGATAATGAGTTGGAGGATAAAAGGAAGCTAAGTTATTATAAGGAGATGATTAACCGCAAACTTGTGAACCAAAAATATATTTTTGTTTTGACGAGCTCAAAGACAAAGATGAATATCACTAATATTAGAACTAATTCTCTTGAGCTTTTAACTAAAATTGGGTTGTTGTCTACTTCTAGGAGTGAGTGGGATGCCAATTGTTTTTAGCTTTGCAATACTAAGGGGGTGGAGTTTAAAAGAACTTTGTTTTAGATTGTGCGGCCCTTACCCACATCAGGTCTCACTTCCCTAATATTTATCACACTTCCAATGTTCTTGACTTGTTAATTCAGTCCAAGACCAAGTATAGTGACCTTTGTAGACTTCTTTGTCTTATTTTAGATCATAGAACTAAGATTGCAAAGAATAGAAATTACATTATTCTTCTTCTTAAGGGTTCATAGATGGCATTAGTCTTACTAGAATTTAATGATCATGATCATTATTGTTATTCTTATTATTATATGAAAAAATAAATTAAAATATGAGTTAAATATATATACATTTAGAGAATTGGTTGTAGCTTGAATGGTAGTGACGATTCTATCTTATCGTTGTCACCCCCTCCCCCTCCCACCAGGGTTCTAGTCCAAGAGAGATTGACATGTTCCCTGTTTCTAGTAATTTGTACATGAAATATTACTCGCTTACCTAGATATGGGTGGGTTTTCACTAGATCTAACTAGTATGGATCTTGTATGCCTCTCTCAAAAAGTTTTCATATATATATATATATATATATAGAACAATGTGGAGATTCAACCCCACTTCATCTTGGAGATTCTCCATAGTGCCATGCCCAATAAAATTACCCAATAAGAAAAAATTATAAATAATTTATTTTAATTTTGGTTTACAATATTTTATTAAATAATAGGCATAAAATATTAAATCAAACTAAATAATTAGTTTATTCTAATAAACCAAAGATTGGTCTTAACCATCATCATCATCAACTACTTTTCAAATATGTTAGAAATTAATGAAGATTAGGTATTTGGTTGTGTAGTTGTGATTTTTCTTTTTATTAGCCATTTAGTTCCTATCATTTAGGAATATGTTCTACCTAATGTATCTATTTAATTATTGGTGTTTAATGAGAAACCCCAAGCGGGTGCATTTGCACCTGTGAGCTCCTGTGTTGTTTTCCAAACTTCATGTCTTCAATATACAACTATGGACATGCTATCAAAGCTCAAGAGAGCTTGAGAGACTTTGCAAGTAAAGTAAGTTGTGTGTGAGGCAGGCCGTGAAGGTGAATTTTGTGGCTCCCTCGTGTAGAACCGCGTTCTCTGTTGCCGTACCGCATGAGGCAGGTTGTGTAAAGGTTGTGAAGGCATTTTTTTTCTCTCGTGTCATCGTCTGGAGGTGGAGCAGATCAAAAAGAATCCCGGATCGGACTTGCTGGAACCGTGAATGGACAGATCATGAAGAGCCTGAGCAATATGCTTCATCTGTCTTTAGTTTTTTGTATAAAGAAGATTTTTCAAATTTGAAATCGTTGGTTTATGTGGAGGTCGAAAGCCTGCGTAAATGTATTTGTGTAAGGCTGAATGTTATGGTCGATTGGCGTGCTGTCCATCGATCTCGGGTAGGGAGCATTCAAGACGTGAAAAGGAGGCCATCCTGCTTTAAACTGAAGTTTTGAAGGGATGAAGCCTCTGTGAAAGATTGAAGCTATAGTTTTTTCCCTAACCCTTGTCGAGTTACACAACATATTTGCATCTTCGCTTGCTTGGAGGGCCTCGAAGGTCATGGTGCCTGTCTAAATAGAGCACATGGGCATTCCCTTGTGAACTCATAACAATGACCAATCCTCCAATACCGAGAAGCCCATTGGTCCATTCGTTTGGATTGAGTCTTTTTTCTTTCACTGCCAAAAACTGCTGAAAATTCACAGTCTTCGAGATGTTTTTTCTCATCTATTAATCCAGCAGTCCCGCTATAGCCAATTCGCAGTGGTTTTGGTATATGATTCTAAATGTCCAGAGAATTATTGAGGTTGCTGCAAAGATTTTAACGCTGCAAATTAGTTTTTTAATGCTGCAAATATTGAGGCCGCAACCATTATTCATGTTGCTGCAAAGAAGAAAATTGAAGTTCGTATAGCCATTTATGAATTGAGGGTGTGGAAGTCGTTTCAAGACTTATGGTAGTGCTGTTTATCTTGTTGAATGAACCATTTGAAGCAGAAGATATCCTTAAACATGGCAGTAGACCTTCAAATTTTTTTTTGAAGTGAGCCAGCACGACGACGAAGTTGCATTGCTTGCGTTGAGAGGATTTGCAATTGTTTCATATATTGAAATCAATACTAGAAAACAGAACACTAGTGGTCACTATTGTTTTTGTAACTCTTGCTATGTTTATCTATCTGCTAGCCAACTGTGAGTTGATTTGATTGCAGAGATTCCTATTGTCAATTGTATTATATATATTGGTTTGACAATCTTTTTTTTTTAATTTTAAATTGTAAACTTGACAATTGGATACAGTTTGAGATCAAGGGGTTTTCTTCTCATTGAAACTTGAACGCCCTCATTAATATCAAATCCTACTTTGAACTTTTATTCAATTTTTTTTCCCAAGATGAATGCTCAGATGGCAGATTGCTTAAATGAAAGAAGTAAGTTAGGTGGTTCCAATTACACAAATTGGAAATTTAAGCTTCAGACTTTGCTTGAGGGACAAAATTATTATAGCATTGTCATCGGCGATGAAGTTAAGCCAACTGTTGTAAATGGTGGAACAACTGAAACAATTCAAGAGTGGGAGAAAAGGGAAATGAAGGAAAAGGTGCTACTCAAATTGTCTGTTAAAGATTGCATCATCCCTCATATTCGGGATTGCAAGATAGAAAATTACATAAGGACAACTCTCAAAGATATGTATGAAATCAAGAACACCAGTTGAACCTTGTTCCTCAGGAAGAAAATCCTCTCAATCAAGATGGAGGAGAATGAGTCTATTTCATCATTCTTATCCAGGATAAAGGAAGTTAAAGATAAACTATCTGATATCAGTCAAACCGTGGCAAATGAGGATCTGGTGATAATTACCATGAACGACATGATGGATGACTATCAGATGTTTATAACCGGATTGAATGCAAGAGAAAAGCCTCCATGTTTTGAAGATCTTACTGGGATTTTACTACAAGAAGAGGAAAGGAGGTTATCTCTCAAACCTCAAGATCCAGTTCTTGCAGTGATAACAAAGTTCAAGCCAAAAGGGAGAGCAATGGCTGATTAGAGGAGGGGCAACACATAAAAAAGGAAACCAGAAGGTATGACCTCTCATAAAAATGACTCTTCTCTTAAATGCTTTTATTGTGGTAAGATAGGCCATATTGCTAAATTTTGTCATAAGAAGAAAGAAAATCAGGAGAGGTACAAACAAAGAAGACATGCAGTTCATTGGCGGATACAGATGCAGATGCAGATGCAGATGCAGACACAGATTAGAATCTAGATGTTAGATTGTTTATGGCTAAGACTGACATTGCCTTAGCTATTGAGGATGAATCGGATATTTGGTTCGTAGATTCTGGAGCCTCCTCACATATGTCAGGTAAAAAGCAATGGTTCTAAAATTTTAAAGAATCCAACTCTATAGTAAAAGTATACCTTGGAGATAATAGAGGGTATGAGATCAAGGCACATGGAGATGTTCTTGTTACTCTACCTGATGGTAAGATCATAAATATATCTAATGTGTGGTATGCTCCTGGAATTAAGAAGAACCCGATTTATATGTCAAATATTACAGATCAGGACCTCAAAGTAGAATTTTATAAATGTCATTGTATTATTAAAGATTTTTTGGGTCATATGAAGCCCATTGCTACAAGTATTCGCATAGGAGGAATCTAAAAACTGGATGTGAAGAGTATGCCACAGGAAGCCTTGATGTCGTCAGATAAGTATGCTGAAAATTTGTGGCATCAACAACTTGGGCTTATCAATTTCAATGATCTCCTTCTGTTGCAGAACAAAGGTATGGTAGATGGTCTTCTTGTTTTGAAAAAGTTGCATATTGATTGTGAAGCATGTGCCTTCGGTAAATAGCATAGAGATTAATTTCCTGCCATTAAAGATAGAAAACAGAGGGATATACTTGAACTTGTACACACTAACCTATGTGGCCGGATACATACAAGGTCGTTAGGTGGGGCCTATTATTTTTAAATCTTTGTTGATGAATGTACAAGATTCACATGGGTGTATTTTATTCAATAGAAAATTCATGCTTTTGAATATTTCAAGCATTTCAAAAACATGATTTAGAAGAAAACATGAAAGTTCATCAGAATTCTTCGATCAGATCAAGGGGGTAAATTCAAGAAAAGATTCTTCATCAAATACTGCAACGAGCATGGGGTATAGCAGCAATTTACAACACCTTACACTCCTCAGCAAAATGGAGTAGATGAGAGGAAAAAAAGAACATTGGTGGAGTGTGCTTGCAATATGTTGAAAGGTAAGAATCTAACCAATGGTTTTTGGGCAGAAGGTGTTAATACTGCAGTGTATTTAAAGAATAGGAGTCCTACTAAAAGTCTTGAGTATAAAACTCCTTTTGAAGCTTTGCTTGGCTTCAAGCTTGTAGTAAGTCATCTTAGAGTATTTGGCTATAAATATTTTGCACATATTCCCAAAGAGAATAGGAAGAAGTTAGATTCAAAGGCCATTAAATGCGCTTTTATTGGATAATGCAGTGAGTATAAGGCTTATAAATTGTTTGACCCTGCTACTCACAAGGTGTTTGTCAGTAGAGATGCATTATTACATGAACATATTGATGATGGAAATCCTATCCAAAACAATGAATAATGGCATATACCCTTACTTTCAAAAGAGGATAGTGAAACAAGAATCAGTCAGCAATAGGAACATAAGCAAGAACAACAACTAGAACAACAACAGGTACAACAGCAGCAGGATAATGTGGAGTCTAGTCCAAAAAGAGAAGAAAGAAGCAAAATAATTGAACCTGCACCACTGAGAAGATCAAGCAGGCCAAAATAGTTACCAGCTCGATATAGGGATTGTGTGCTTATGACTAGTATGTTAAACATTGCATAACCTTCTAATTTTTATGAAGCTAGTAAAAGTATTGAATGGAAGAAAGCAATGAATGAGGAATATGAATCAATCATTAAGAACAATACTTGGGATCTAGTAAAGCTTCCTAATGATAAACAACCCATAGGTTGCATATGGTTATTTAAGTTGAAATTTAGAGTAGATGGGTCTATTGATAAGCATAAAGCAAGGTTGGTGGCAAAGGGATATTCCTAGATAGAAGGTATTGATTTTGAAGAAACATTTGCCCCTGTTGCAAAATTAAATACGATCAGAATGATTATTGCTTTAGCCACTAAACATCATTAGAAAATACATCAATTAGATGTTAAATTTTCTTTCTTAAATGGTGATTTAAAAGAAGAAGTATATTTAGTACAGCCTGAAGGGTTTATTAAGAAGGGAGAAGAACACCTAGTATGTAGATTAAAGAAAGCTTTATATTGTTTAAAGCAAGCACCTAGATCCTGGTACGAAAAAATTGATTCTTTTTTCCTCATGCATGTTTATGAAAGGAGAAAAAATGATCCCAATATATATACTGTGTTTAATAATGAAGGATAGATAGTGGTAATTTCTTTATATGTAGATGATCTGATAATAACAAGAAGTGCAGACAATCTCATTGAAGAAATCAAGCAGCAATTATCACAAAAATTTGAGATGGACCTTGGAGAAATGCAATACTGTTTGGGTCTAGAAGTTTAGAGAGATTCAAGCCAAACTTTCTTGTCCCAGGGTAAGTATGCAAAGATTTTGTTGTCCAGGTTTGAGGTGGATGAGTGTAAGATTTCATGTGTACGTTTACAACAGAACAACAAACTTCAGATGAATGATGGTTCGAAATATGCAGATGCAACATTGTACGGACAATTGGTTGGTAGTCTTATTTATTTGACTACAAAAAAACCAGACTTAGCTTATGTAGTGAGTGTTTTGAGTTAGTTTATGGCTCAACCCCATGACAGTTATTAAAGTGCAACAAGAGGAGTATTAAGGTATCTACAAGGAACATCAGACTTTGGTATTTTGTATTCTAACTCATTTGATGTTAATTTGATAGGTTATAGAGACTCTGATTGGGCAGGAAATCTAGATGACAAAAGATCAATTACAGGTTACGCCTTCAACATTGGTTCCGGGTCATCTCTTGGTGCAGCAAGAAGTAGCATATTGTTCCTTTATCCTCAGTAGAAGCAGAATATCAAGCTATGTGTGCAGCGACATGTGAGGGAGTTTGGCTATGTAGACTTCTCCAAGATGCACGGGAAGAACATGCAGAGGCTACGATCATCAATTGCGACAATGAGAGTTCCATCAAACTGGCTTACAATCCCATGTTTCATAAAAACACTAAGCACATTGACACTCAATTTCATTTTGTTGGAGAGAAAGTGCAGCCCAAAGAAATTTCTGTAGAGTATTGTAATTCTTGTGATAATATAGGTGATATATTCACTAATCCACTAGGAAGACTGAAGTTTGATTTGTTTAGGGATGCATTAGGTGTGTTTAAAAATCCCTTTCTCCATAAAGGGGGAGTGTTAGAAATTAATGGAGATTAGGTATTTGGTTACGTAGTTGTGATTTTGTTTTTTATTAGACATTCAGTTCCTATCATTTCTGTTCTACCTAATGTATCTATTTAATTATTGGTGTTTAATTAGAAACCCCAAGAGAGTGCATTTGCTTGTGGGAGCTCCTAATAATCTGCACGTGTGAGCTCCTGTGTTGTTTGGGAAACTTCATGTCTTCAATCTACAACTATTAACAAAATACATTTACACTTTCAATATTCTTTCAATATATCTATTAATTATTAATAATTTGATTAAACTTCTCAAAGCCTTTTCCAAAATATTAATTCAATTATTAAGAATAAAGTGGGTAAAATTATAGGTTATGCTTGGCTTATTAACACAAATCATAAAAAAACATCATAACATTATAGGTATCATTTCTCTTCTTGTATGTAGCTGTAAACGAAACCGCATTTCTTGGCATTCTTAAAAATTCCATGTAGCGTATCTCTACATTTAATTTGCGAATTATTGTTGGTTTCAGTTTTTCACAGTTCCTTCTTTACTGGCGTTTTGTTCCAGCCGGCGTTCTTTTAGTTTCTTTTATTCAAACCGTCCTTTTATAACAATGGGAAGCTTTGGGGTTTTCTTCGCTTTTTTACAGGCAGGAAAAATGTGGCAGATTCAGTATTCTGAGAAGTACTACGACGATAACTATGAGTACAGGTCTAAACAGTTCCCATTTATAACTAGAATTTCTCTTTTCACGGTCTGCGAATTAGGGTTTGAAGATTGAATTCGATAAAAATATTTGTGTCTTAGGTTCGAGTGTGGTGTTTGTTTGTATGTTCAGGCATGTAACGCTTTCCCTTGATGTTTGATGTTGGGGGGCAGCTTATTCCGAGGGATCGTCTTTTGAGTGAGATAAGCGTCGGGTCTTCTTGTTCTCTATAGCTGGTCGAGATGTAAGAGCAGCTTTAGGTACAACTTTTGTTTGTGTTTGTTAATTATTGTGACAGCGCTGTTTGATGTTGCGTTTAAGTTTTATTTTCTTCTGTCTTTTTTAATGATGTGGGTTCAGAAGTAACCTATTTGTCATTTATATTCAGAATGAATGGCGAACAATTGGGGTTCAGCAGTCTCGCGGGTGGGTGCACCATGATATTCACCGCCCTGAACCGCATATTCTGTTATTCAGAAGGCCTCCCCATCTTCAACAAAACCACCAACAGAAAACGGATCAAAATTGATGAAGTGCCTTCAAGCTTCGTCCTTAGAATTCTTATGTATTTGAGTACAAATTTAGAAACATAATGTATGTAATTTAAGGTTACATTCTAGCGATCATACACTTTGATTCCGGCGATTATATACTCTTATTCCCAGTGTACTGTATTCATTTATAAAAACATTGAGGTCCATGTGGTTAAAATTTTATGTTTTGATACACCGACAGTTGTTTTGTATTTTTAAAATTTTTAATATATATATGTTGCTTATAATTTACGGGATTGATATTGTTATACACGTGGTTAATATTTTCGATATTTGTTAATGGTAAGTTTAGGATATAGTTCACAGAAAAGAGAATATAGTTTGTGATTAATTTTCAAATTAATTTTGAAAGAGTCATTTGTGAATTTTTATCTTAACTTTATTTTTAAAGTGATTACACTTTTGACTTATTATAATTTATGACATATTTTATTGAAGTTGGATCCATTTTAAAAGGTTGCATTATTTTATCATTTTTTTATATTTTAAATAATATAATGAGCTAATATTTTTGGTGTAAAAATATAATAAGGGAACAATATATGCAATAAGTACACAAATTTCATGTCATTGAAAACCAATGTAACCCCTTAATAGACTTTAGTAGATAGTATCTACATACAGACTATCACTTCCACATACATTTTCACATATAGGAGCTATCTAGTATAATGTGAACTAGTTTTAAATAACTTGTTAGACTATCTTGTTGTTATAATACACCAAGAACAACATTTGGTAAAATGAGTCTCTAGTGCTTAGGTAGTTGGATGATATGGATAAGGACATAGTTGGGATTCACTATAAGTTTTCCAATGATTTTTTTTATTGTGAAATTTTGATTTTTATCATAGAAAAATCTTAACAAAGAATTTGTGAATGGAAGTAGACCTTAGTTGTAAAATTATGACACATGTTTTCAATATTCTTCATGTAATTGATAATCTAAATCTTTTATAAAAAAATGTCCAAAAAAGCGGTAGTTTATTTGTTTATTTACTAACAAAGTAGTTCCACTTTTGACTTGATTCCTAGACCTAGGAATCAAGTCAAAATAACTTTAGGTAAAAAATAATAAAATAACATATAAGGAATTGGACATATGGTGTGATTTACTAAGTTTACTTTTGCTAAGAGGTAAACATATACCACTAACTTTCACTCCAATACATAGCATATTTTTACAAGCCAATGTTTCAAATTAAACATGGCTCAAATATGAGAGATATGGAAGTATAATAGAGTTGTAAAATTATGGAAACAAGTTTTGAGTATTGTACATTTATTTGATAATCTAAATCCCTTTATTAAAAATGTCAAAATTAGTTATTTATTGATTTCAAAAGCTTATTTTTTTAGGGGTTTAGAATCTCATTTGTAATTTGTACTTCTTTTAGTATTACACAGCACCTATTGTATTTGAATAGAATAACTATATATTTTCGAGGTTATGTATGCAATAAGGGAACAATATGTGAAGTAATTAATGATGGTTTTCGACTCATTGTAAACCCACTTAACCCTTGAGGGTGCCAATTTAGAGTAGTACTACAATAGATAATATCTATATATATATAATTTTCACTTCCACATACCTATACGGAAAGTCACCTACATATACATTGAACAAAATTTTACATCAAGTTTATTCAATTATCTTGCTCCTATAGAGCACCAAAAACAATACTCAAGACCACTCTCTAGTTATTATGTAATTGGGTAGAATGGCTAAAGGGCATGGTTAAGTATCTTAAATTAGTACATTAATATATTAGGGTTGAGTACTATTGTTGGGTCCCAAATGTTTATCAAACATCTATAACACTACACTCCCTAAAGCTCGAAATTTTAATTCAATAATTAACAGTTAAGGGATTAAAAAACATCTCAATATTGAGAAACTCACATTTTTATGGTTATATTATTAGGAAAGATACAACCTTTCATTATATCTTTTAATTTGAGTTTTACATTCACTCTCACATAAATTATACCCTCTCTCATAAGAAGAAGCTAATTTTTAGGAGTACTTGATCTTATTCTAAGTTTTGTTTATTGTAAATTGAAGTGTCCCTCTCAAATTGGATTTCGATTATTGGTTTCTTATCATTTTGAAGGAACATACTTTATAAAATTTGGTATTAAAACCATCTTATTAGGGTTTTATCTTTTACAATAGTCATCATGGATTTTCAATATAATTATTTTTAAAGATGCTTTATATTTTTAGATTTTGATCAGATCTATAAGAAATCCTAAAGTATGTTTGGGAAAAAAAATTTATATTTTTTGTTCTCTATACTGATTTTGGAGATATATTCCAGTTAAAGCTAGGGTTTTTGAATGGTCTTGAAATTAGATTCAAATAAAAATTATATTCCTACTCATTATAATATTGGAGATCTAACTACTTGGAAATTAGTTTCTAATGAATGGTTTTGGTACTTTTTTTATAACCTTTATTTTGGGATACATAATATTATGAAATTTTCAAATATACTACGAAATCAAGTCAAACAAATTTAGGTAAAAATAATAAAATTATATAGAAATAATTGAACATGTGGTGTGATTTACAAGTTTTACTTTCTCTAAGAGGTCAAAATCTACCATAACTTTCTCTCGAATACATATCATAGTTTTACTGGACCAATGTTTATGATTCAAGAGGGATCAAATATTAGAGATATATGTAGAAGATAAGTGACGAAAAATTGTATTAATGATGAGTATTAGTATTATTGTTTTTTTCCAAAACCTCTAAAAGAAAGATCCATAATTGACTTCATGAATTATGCTTTGAGAAAAGTCTCCTCAACTTGGTCATGCGAGAAATGAAGATATAGACAATATTCTTTCCTAATTACAAAATAAACTTAATCAACTTAGCCATAATTTATTAACGAGCCTAGATCCATCTTAACTCACGGGATCTACTCGAAGCCCGAGAGCAAGGATAGGAAATCTCTCGAGGCTTTTGCAAACCTCTTTTTTAGGAGTGAAAAACTTGAGGGAAAGGTTTGCACCTCAGGAGATTTGATCCCTCTCTGCCCTTCATAGATGCTGGAGTTAAGATGGATGCAATTTGGATTTCGATAGTGTGATTCCAAGGAAAATATATAAAAAATATATTGATTAATTTTATAAATAATACGTAAACATATGAAATATTAATATAATCATTGCTAAATATTTCGACACACTAACTTGGTCATTTTAATTTTAAGCTTTCTTAGTTATCTCATTTTGTTGAGATGATAAATATTTTTAATAACTATAATGATGAAAAATGATGAAACATTTTTTTTGAATGGAAGAGTGACAATAATAGTGTTGAAATATAGAAAATGTGAATAATAGCGTTACAAATAGTCTTCATTGCTTGATCAATCTCAAACTATTTCTTCTACTATTCTTATTGCCACCCTTGTTAGTTTTGTTATCTTTTTCATATTGATTATATGAAAGAAAATTAAATCGTAAACCATTTAAATCTTTAGCTCGAGTTGTTGTAGTAAACATGATCTAGTGTCTCTCTTGCTCTCCAATATTAATAGGTTAAATTACTATAACACAAAAATCCAATGTACGTTGTCAATAATTGTGATGCTTGCACTAAAATCAATGCAAATTGTTAATACAATCACTTTAAAAATTAATGTACACATCATATATCCAATTACATCAAATCATAAATCAACATATACATTGAAATCAATGCATTTATTGCAAGCAACCAAATAAGATTAGAAAATAACTTATACATTGAAATCCAATGCACCTAGTGCAAGCAATCAAATAATATTAGGAAATGAACATCTACCTTTGAAATCAATGAATTTACTCAAAGCAATCAAATAGGATTATAATTGCCATCTACCTATGAAATCAATGCGTTTAGTACAAAGCAATCAAATAGGATTAGAAATAATCTACATTGAAATCAATGCATCTAGTGAAATCAATCAAATATAATTATATATCAACGTCTAAATTGAAATCAACACATAGATGAAAGCGAATCAAATAGTATTAGAAATCACTGACCTACACTCAAAATCAATGCATCGAGTGCAAGTAAAAAAATATCATTAGAAATAAATATCTACACTAAAATCGATTCATCTATGCACAAATAATAAAATAGGATCATAACTCACCATCTCCACTTAAATCAATCCATCATAGTGCAAGAAATATTATTCCCTCTCTCCACCCTCCATCCATATCTATATCCCCCCTCCATCTCTTGTTTTTTGTCTCTCTATCTCACCCCCCTAAGCACACATGCTCCTCGCACTCCATATATATCATTCTCTTTGTTAATCACCCCCTCTCCCAATCTCTCTCTTCTTCCCTCTCTTCACCTTCCATCTATATCTCTATCTTCCCCTTCTCTCCCTCTCCCCCTCGCTAATCATCTCTCTTTCCTCCTTTTTTCCTCTCTCCCTCTCTCTCCATATTCCTTATCACTCACTCTTTCTCTCTAGAAACCAACATCTACACTAAAATTAATGCATTTTACTCAAAGAAATCAAATAGAATTACAAATCACCATCTATAATCAAATCAATGCATTTAGTGCAAACAATAAAATAGGATTATAAATCATCTACATTGAAATCAATTCATGCAGTGCAAGTAACCAAACAAAATTATAAATTGACATCTAAATCAAAATCAACACATTTATTGGCAAAGCAATCAAATTGTATTAGAAATCACCACCCTACTGATTTGAAATCAATGCATCTAGTGCAAGTAATCAAATATCATTAGAAATAAATATCTACACTAAAATTGATGCATCTAGTGCAAATAATCAAATAGGATTAGAAATAACCATCTCCATTTATATATCAATCCATCTAGTGCGAAAATATCCCTCCCTCTCTCCACCCTCCATCCATATCTATATCCCCCTCCATCTATTAGTTTTTGGCTCTCTATCTCACCCCCATAAACACACATGCTATTGCGCTCCATATATATCGATCTCTTTGTTAATCACCCCCTCTACCCACATCTCTCTCTTCTTCCCTCTCTTCGGCTTCCCATCTATATCTCTATCTTCCCCTTATTTCCCTACTCCCCTGCTAATATTTCTCTTTCACTCCTTTTGTCCTCTCTCCGTCTCTCTCCATCTTCCTTATCACTCACTCTATCTCTCTCTAGAAAACCAATATACATAGAAATCGATGCATTTACTCAAAGAAATAAAATAGGATTATAAATGCGTGCATCTACTACTAAAATCAATGCACTTAGTGCAGGATTAGAAATCATCTACATTGAAATCATTTCATATAGTGCAAGTAAACAAATATAACTATAAATCGACATCTAAATTGAAATCAACAAATTCTGCTGCAAGAAATCAAATTGTATTATAAATCACCACCTACACTAAAATCAATGCATCTAGTACAAGAGGAATCAAATATCACTAGAAATAAATATCTACACACTAAAATCGATGCATATAGTGCAAATAATAAAATAGGATTATAAATCACCATCTTCATATATCAATCCATCTAGTGTAGAAATATTCTTCTCTCTCTCACCTCCATCCATATCTATATCCCCCTCCATCTCTTCTTTTATGTCTCTCTATCTCACCTCACTCCTAAACACACACGCTCTCGCACTACATATATATCAATCTCTTTGTCGATCCCCTCCTCTCCCCATATCTCTCTTCGTCACTTTCTTCACCTTCCATCCACATCGTCTATCTTCCCCTTCTCTCCCTCTCCCCTACTGCTAATATCTCTCTTTCCTCCTTTTGTCCTCTCTCATCACTCACTCTCTCTCTCTCTCTCTCCACCTTTTTCTTTCTCCACCTTTCCCTCTCTATGTATTTCCTCTTACCTCCCTCTCCCTCCCCCACCAAGTCCCTCTCCCTTTCCCTCCCTCTCTCTCCCTCTCTCACATCCTCTCTCCTCCTTTCTCTCTTTCCTACATCTCTCTCCCTCCCTCAACTCCATCTCTCTATCGATCCCTCTCTCCTCCCCTCTCTCTCCTAACTCCCTCTCTCTTCCCTAATATCTCCCTATCTCTCTTCACTCCAATACTCTCTCTTCCCCCATTCCTCTCCTCCCTCTCTCTCATCCTTCCTCTCTCTCCCTTTCTCTCCCACCTCCCTCTCTCTTTTCCCTCCAATCCTCTCCCTTCCCCTCTCTCTCTCCAACTACATTTACTATATCCCTCCCTCTCTCCTTATATGTCTTCTTCTCTCCCCCCTTCTTTTTCCACTTACATATTACTTTCTCTCTCTCTCTCTCTCTCTCTCTCTCTCTCTCTCTCTCTCTCTCTCTCTCTCTCTTTCTTTTAGTTATATTATAATGAACATAAATATTCATAAATATAAAGAAAATTATGGATTAAATATGAAATGAGAGGTATGTTACTTATCATAACTCTCGTTTATTTATATTGTTATTTATTTACATACATCTTTATACCTCTTTTATATTTATTTTATTTACCATACCATCTTTATACCTATTTTATATTTATTTATTTATCATACCTCTTTATACCCTATTTTATATTTATTTATTTACCATACTTATTTTATAAACATGGTATTTAGCCATGGTATTAATATTAATTTTTCCCATGGTATTAGATCCCCATGAGGCTAATTTAAATAAAACCTCTTTTTAAAAAAGTTTTTTTAAGTTTTTTTAAATATAAAAAGGTTTATGCAGTGAAATATCAAAAAGAATTTTTATTTATTTACCATACATCTAGTTTATATATATTTTTATTTATTTACCATACCTCATTTTTTATTTACATTTAGATTTATTTAAGTTTTAAAATAATGCAACTTTGATGGCGAAATATTTATGTCTTTCAATATTTTAATTTACCCATAGAATGTGGGTTTTTCCTTTTTAAAGATTCCTTTTACAAATATTTAATTAAAATAAATATTAAAAGATTTTAGATTTTGATTGCTTGTATTTGAATTAGCTATTTTTCCTTCAATTTAGGAAATGGTATTAACTTTAGTAAAAGAGTAAAGTTGTTTAAAATTTGACTTAATTTGGAAATTCAATGTGGTAAATTTTTTTTGTTAAAGGTAGATTTACGATTCATTCAAATTATATGAATAATACATAGTTGTATTTTAATAGTTAATATAAGCCCATTAATAAGTTAAAAATGTTATATATAATCTAAATATTTAGATTATATAAAATTCAAGATTAGGTTAATGCTTTGGCCAATAGAAGAAGTAATTTTTTTATTTTTATTTAAGGCATTGATATACCCAACATCCGTAGTCATACCTAGGTTGTGGGATTTAGCTGCGCTTCTCGGTGCAACAAGGGCTTCTAATTTAAAATCATGTTGAAAAAATTTCAAAAAAAATTATAAGGCTAAAAGAGCATTCTAGTTGATAATTGGTTATACCTCTTTATGGGAAAATTAAAGGAAGCCATCCAAGAGGAAGTGCATTTATTTTCTCTTACATACCTCAAACATTGATTGAACGTGGAAAAAAAGGTTGAATGTATGATTCTCTCATGAAAGATCAATTACTGAAGTCAAAATGGTTCATAAGAAGCACAAAGTAAGAATCATGAAAAATGGATTTTCACATAACAAAGCCATTGATAACGATAACTATTTTTTATCCCAAAATAAAAATGGAACATCAAATGTAATTTATTTGTATTGATAATATTGAATGGATAGAAAGTTCATCAATTTGATGTGCATAAAGAGCTCTCTTTAATGGAGACTTTAAATATAATGTCTTCTTGTCTTTATTTTGAAGGGAAAATGTCCCTTCTCAAAAATTCAAAAATGGGGCATGTAAGTAAGAGTCAATTGAATAGAATATCTTATGTAGGTGAACCCACCATGGGACATATGACTAATCATTGCAAAGATGATGAAAGAGTGAAATATTAATATCCATCCATTAGGAAATATTTACTTCTTCAACAATAATATTATAAAATTAGAAACAATATTAGTGATGTGTTTTTTCTCACTTGTGTCATCAGCTACATCATCATGACTTTAACACTGAAGTTGACCTCCCATAACTCAGAACATGATTTCACAATGAACATGCTTTATGGTTACATAGTTGATAACATATTATGTATAAATTCACTTTTATACCTACCTTTTTATAATCTACATACTACACATTATAGTTAATATGAACCACTCTGAAGAAGAGTGCTAGCTTCTAAATATAATGTCAAGAAACATCATGATTTTTTCCCCAATAATTACATAGTGTACAACCATAGTCTATCTATATGAGGTAATGTTTCCATTTTATCATTTTCCCCATACTAAGTGTTGGTTTTGTTTTCTAGTATAATGCGAACTAGTTTTAAATAACTTGTTACACTATTTTGTTGTTATAATACACCAGAGAACAACATTCGGTAAAATAAGTCTCTAGTGCTTAGGTAGTTGGATGATATGGAGAAGGGCATAGTTGGGATTCACTATATTTTTTCCTAATGATTTTTTTTATCTTTGAAATTTTGATTAATATCATACCAAAATCTTAACAAACAATTTGTTGATGGAAATGTATGAATCATTTGTAAACATTATTGATGGCAGGTGTGGGTGCGGGCATCAGGAGAGCTTTTCAAAACTTCAGTGACTGACATGTTTTCTAGCTTAGGAGGAGTTTGTTGCCAATCCTTATTTCCCATCTACGTTCATCGGAAATTTAATGAATACTATTTGATTTTTCTATATATACATATATATTCGAAGAAAACATTTACATACCTCTAAATCACAACTCACTTTTAAACCAATGTTTAAATCTTTACGACATGATGTTTTAAAAACCCCTTTGAGACTTAACGTATTTCCGAAATTCAAACTCTTAATAAAATTATATTGAAATAATATTAAAACCTTTGAAAATATTATAGAGCACTATAACCAAAGTTAAATACCTTTTCGCATGGTATCGGATTTCAAACCTTTACATAAGACTCTATTGCAATAGCACTTGGTCCATACCTTTGGTTTAAACCTAGATGGAGCTCCCCTGCAGAACAACTTCTGGATCTCCTACTTTCACGATCGAATGCGCTATCCCGTTCGATTAACTATGATGACTTATCACTCCAAAATCATGCGAAAACTAGTGGTTTTACCAGCTTGGGACACTATCACCCATGATAGGATCTTGTTCAAATGGAAAAAAACCCCTTGCAACCCAAAAGTGTGCAGCTCGATCATTGAGTTTTTCCAAAACCACTTCTTTACACTATTTTATTTCCAAACACATTTAGCGACATATTTAAAGCTGCTATCTTTGCTTAACTTCAATATCTCTTGGAACCCCTCCTTTTTACTGTACATAAAATCAATACAGCATAGACCTATTATCAAGACTTCGATCTCAAGCGAAAGAAAACCCCGATTTCTTTAAATTTCCACTCTCCCTCTACACAAGAGTTACTTCCACTCAATTTCTACACAGAGACTTAAATCAAATGAATTTTCGAGAGAGATGAAACCCTGCGGAGATTTATGACAAGCAATAACGAGATAAATGAAATTCGGAAATTTTATTAAAATAGATGTAAAGACCCTCTAAATAAATTCTTCCACGATCCAATTCGATCTTCCCTCCCTTCCTCAAAGGATACATTTATAGCCTTTTTACATAGCAGTCGACCTCCTCTTGAGGGATCGAATTCCCCTAATTTAAGATAAAATCCTAATTACATGATATCTTCCTTAAATCTATCAACATAAATCCAAATATGTTGAATCTAATCTAAAACTATCCAATCCCCCTAGATATTAGTTCAACCGTATCTAGTAAAAGCTTGTAGAATGACAACTAAAGGTACCAACACCTTTGCTTGTAAACGTTTTTTGGAGTTTTTGAATAAATAATGAAGACTTTTGTCTTTAAGCCTCATGCTCACGTCGGACTCCACGAGGACAAAAATATTCATGGGCTCCTGATTTTATGAGCTCACTCCATAGAACTTTCAATTTCTACGGCATGGTTTTAAATGCATCCAGGAAGCATCCTCAATTAGATTTGATCCCTCTTTGTTTGATCAAAATTTGAAAATACTCTTGTCCCTTTGGTTTTCTTAAAACTTTCTTATCTATATCCTTTGACTGTAATATCTTTCCTTTGTGTAATGTTTTTTACCCATTCAATATTTTCTACGTACTGTTGCAGTCTTGTCTATCTGTCACCATCTTCATATCTAGCATACAAATCGGCAACATTGAATATTCGAGATATTTCAATATCGGATGGTAATTCAATTTCATAAGCATTTGCGGAAAAAATTTCTTAATATCCTACATGGTGCTATATTTTTAATTTTAAATTGTTATACTCCATCTTCTGGCAATTATTTCTATTCTTAAGTGTGCTAAAACAAAATCACCAACTTCCAAAATTAACTTCTCTTTTGCTCAAATGCCTGTTCTGTTCTTGTACTTGATGTTGCCTTTATCTTATGCTTTGCTACTTTACTTGTTCATGTATTGCTTGAATTCTACGAAGAAAACTCCTCTCCTTCAACACTTCTCATTTCTTCTTTTCCCAAGTTCTTCAATTCGGATACTCCTCTTGGGTGCATTCCATAAACTATATGGAATGGACTGCGCCATGCACTTCTATTAGGTGAATCATTACTCATGCATATTCTTCACTGTGGTAAAATATGATCCCACTACTTAGGATGTTCTTCTCCAAGACTTCTAAAAATATTACCCAAACTCATGTTCACTACTTCAGTCTTCCCATCGGTCTCGAGGGTGATAAGACGAACTAAAACTTAGTTGAGTACCAATTTTCTTCCATAATGTCCTCCAAAATGACCAACAAATCCGGTGTCTCTATGAGAGACAATACTTTTCAGGTAAGCCACGTAATGCGAAAATCTCCTTGAAAAAGAAATTAGCAACATGAGTAGCATCCACTTGGTTTTATAACATGGAATAAAATGTGCCATTTTTTAAAATATATCCACTAAAACATAAATGGCATCATTCCCTCTCACATTTTCTTAGGAAATCCTAAAAAAAATCCATACCTACTATATCCCAAGGTACTGTTTGGAATAAGTAATGGAGTATACAAACTTGCATTTTGACTTTTCCCTTTTGCATATTGACAAATTTTACTATTTTTCACATACCTTTCCACTTCGAATCTCATCTTTGGCCAAAAAATAAAATGACTTAGTTGCTCATAAGTCTTATTAGCACTAAAATTTCCATCAAGTCCACCACGTATGTTTCTCTAGCGTGATTAAAAGTTTTCTCTCACTTAGAACAATTTGGTATGCACAACTAATTTCCTTTGAACAATAAACCCTCTTGCGCGAAATAATCTAACCAACTGACTTATTTCTATCAAAACTACGAGATTATAAAAATGCCTCAAATACTTCTTTGAAATCCAAATCTATCTTATAGAGTTCTTTAAAAAAATCAAAACCTAACACTTCAATTTGACTTTCTTGAACAAGAATGCTTTTCCTACTTTCAAGGGATATGCTACCTTGTTTTCTGTGACCACTTATATATGCTTCAATACAAAGTTAAAAATTTGAAGATATTCAACCCATTTTGCATGTTTTTGACTCAATTTAAGTATATGTTTTCATAATATATCTTTATAAATCATGATTATCTAAATATAGCAAAAATTCTTTAGACGATAAATAATGTCTCCACTTCTTCATATGACTGTACAATTGCATAAAATTCCTTGTCATAAGAAGAGTACTTCCTCCTTGTCTCATTTAGCTTCTCACTAAAATATGTTATAGAGTCTACATCTTCTTGGTTTAATACAACTCCAATAGCTTCCCCCATTGGCATCACATTTCACTTGAAAAGTTTTATTAAAATCGAGCGCAAAAGTAAGACATGTTTCTCGATTATTTTTTTGTTTTAAGAACTAAAAATTTCTGTCACACAGCAGATAGTCCACTTGAATGGTTGTTTGTCCTTGTTTATGGTTTCAATGATAAGTGCATTGATCTTACTAATATTCATGATAGATTTTCTATAAAAACTAGCAAGATCTGTGAAAACTTCTTACCTCAAAAACATTTTTAGGTGAAGGCCACTCGACTTGATTGCCTTTATCCTCTAGTGGATCAATTTTTAGTCCTTCAACTTAAACAAAAAAGCCTAGGTATATCAATTGTTCTTTCATGAATGAAAATTTCTTTAAATTTATCGAGTAACTTCTCTTTATGTAACTTCCTGTAAGACATAATTAAGATGTCTCACATGTTCTTCCCCTCTTTGTTTTGCTATAAATTAATATATCATCTACATATAATATTGCAAATTTACCAATAAATTCCTTTAATACTTCATTCATAAGACTCACTCTAAATGTACTACATGCATTTGATAAACCAGAAAGGCATTACCATCCATTCACTACAATCCCTCATTTTGTTTTAAAGGTATGTTCTCCATTCATCTCCTTCCCTTATCCTAATTTGATGATGATACCCACTTCTCAAAATCTAGTTTTGAAAAATATATATTGCTCCACTCAAAAATACATCAAATCTTCAATTCTAGGTAAAAGGAAATCTATACGTGAGTTTTTACCTCTTTGTTAATTGCTCTTAAATCAGATGCACATTCTCCAACCTCCATCTTTATTTGGACTTAATATTGTAGAAGTCATGCACAAGGACTCAAAATTTCTACTGATCGAAACCTTTGTCAACCAATTCATGTACTTTCTTTACGATTTATTCATTTTTTATTCCTAGGATTCATTATGTGTCGCACTTTAGCCGTTGGGAAAAATTTTGAGTCTAGAATCGAATCTATGCGATGGTTGATTCTTCTTACGGAGTGGTAATTCATGAGGCAAATCATCCACAATAATATCACAATAGTTCTCCAACATTTCTTGTATTTCAATTGGAAAATCATAGAAATTTTTAGTAGAAGTAAATACTACCTTAGGTTTACAAACTAAAGCAAAATTTACCTCATCATCTTCAACTTCTGTGCAAGTATTCTTTTCCTACTGTGCAGTTAAGCCTTTGGATCAAAATTTTTACTTGATGCACCTTATTCTTCTATAGGTAACAATGTTTAGATTCATACTGCTATCTTTGAAAAAATTATAAGTGTTTTTATTTCCATCATGTCTTGATGCTCTTGTCACTACTACCAAGGTCTACCCAGAAATATGTGACACACATCCAGTAGGCATCACATCACACTATGATTTTATCTTTATAGTCGCCCATTTGCAATTATGTCACATTGTTCCTTTACTATCAATTGATGTCCCTTCTAAAGCCATGACACCTTGTAGGGTGTTGGATTTTCCCTTGTCTTCAATTTCAACTTCTCAATCACCTCTATAGAGACCAAATTATATGTCTTTGCCACTATCAATTACCAATTAACAACATTTCCCTTGAAATTTGCACACACTTTGAGCAAAGTCTTTCTTTGTGTTGGTTCAACAACTTCCTTTGTTTGTTTTTAACAAAACCTTGTTGCTACAAGAATCTCCTTTCTCTCCCACAATTTCTTTCTCACGATCACAGAAAATTTTCTACTTCCCTCTTGATCTGAGACAACAATTGCATTTCCTCTAGTTTGTCCAGGACATTCTCTTGGACACTCATGAGGCTCTATGTCCCTAATTTGTTACATACTGTAACATCTCACTTCTCTTGCTCTATTTCTACCTCCTCTTCCTTTATAAGGACTCCTTCTTCCACTTGTATCACCTTTCTGTGGGTGCATAATGACGTAAGGTGAGATGCTTTGCTAGCTCCATCTCTTGGTGCAGGTAGATCTTCCTCTACCACCTTGACTTCCTCTTCCTTGGGAAGTACCTCTTCCTTTGATAGATTTCTTTCTTAGGAGTTTTTCTTCCAGATTTTAAGGCCATTTAGTAAGCCTCTTCTACTTTGTTTTAGGAGACAATATACTGCTATCTCATCTTGAATCTCCATTTTGAGATCATTTATGTACCTAGCAATCTTCTACATGTTGTGTCTTGAATTTTTCCTGCTCTTATGCTCACTTTGTAAAATTATTCAAATGATGTATTCTCTTCTTTTGTCATTAATCTTCACCTAAGATTTTTTATTTGTCTAAATAATGAAAGCTGATAATCACTAGGAAAAACCTTACCTCTCAACTCTGCTACCATTAAACTGTTCCAATTCTTTATTGGCTACTTACCAACTCTCCTTATTTTGCGTTTTACTTTGAGTCCATTCCACCAAAGTGTTGCATGTCCTTTTCAAGCTTGTGACAATAAACTTAAATCTCTTTTCTTGACCCATCTCTTCATAATCAAAGAATTTATTCATTTCATTGATCTAGTCTATCAACTCTTCTGGATTCAATCCTCCTATAAAAGGCGATACTTCATGTCTAGGCTTGGATATAGATCCTAAAACCGATTTAAAGAATCTCATATCAGAGAGTAAGCTCAACATTTTCTTCTTCTTCTTGACTTCAAAGTTCAACGACATCTTCGAGGATCTCTCTATTTTCACAGCTTCTATTGCTCCCAATCCGGCTTGAATCTATTGCATAGTCTCTCAGTACTTCATCATTTTCATATTTGGGCTACCTCTTTTGTACGGCATGCCACCTCTACCTAATTCGACAGACACATGTTGGATTTGACCCATTTATGACTTTTGGTAGCTTGTTCGGTGTCTCAAAAATTCTCACGAAAAAGCTACTCTGATGCATTTTGCTTTAAAGTAGGCTTTGATACCACAAATGATGGCAGTGTGGGTGTAGGCATTAAGGAGAGTTGTTCAAACTTTGTGACTATGTTTTCTAACTCAGGGAGGAGTTGCTAAATCCTATTTCCCCTCTTGTCAGAAAAATTTAATGAATGTCGTTTGATTTTTCTAATAAAATAATATGCGAAGAAAAAGTCCCATTTTTCTCATTCATAACTTTCACTTTTAAAATAATGTTAAATATTTGGACATGATGTTTAAAAATCCCTCGGCAATTTATTTCCGAACTTCAAACTCTTAATAAAGTTCTATTGAAATAATATTAAAACCTTCGGAAATATTATAGAGCACTTTAACCTAAAGTTTAATACATTTTTGCACTGGTATCAGATTTGAAAACCTTTAATAAAACTCTATTGCAATATCCCATCGGGTCCATACCTTTGGTTTACACCCGCTGGAGCTCCCAACGCAAACATCGTCGGATCTCCTAACTCACACGATCGAACGACTACGCATTCGATTAACTCTAATCACTTATCGCTCCAAAATCATGCGAAACTAGTGGTTTTACCGCTTTGTGATATGTCGGCAATTGATAGGATCTCGTTGAAATGGAAAAAAACCGCTATGCAACCAAAAATCGGTGCAACAACGGTGCTAAGTTTTTCAAAACCACTTTTTTACAATCTTTTGTTTTCGGAAATACATTTAACCACGAATTCTGCCATTTCTTCATTTTAACTCTCAATTTCTCTTGGAACCCTCCTTTTTTTGCTGCGAACTTAGTAAGCATAAACCTATTATCATGACTCGGTCTCAGTAAAACGAAAAACCAAATTTCTTTAAATTTCCACTCCTCTACGAAGTTACTTTCCACTCAATTTCTACACGGAAAATTAAATAAAATGAATTCTCGCGAGAGATGAAACCCTTCGAAGATTTTCCAGAAAATAACGGATAAATGAAATTCTACAATTTTATTAAAACTGAAGGCAAAACCCTCTAAATCAATTCTTCCACGGACCAATTCGATCTTCTTCCTTCTCGAGAGGTTACATTTATAGTTTTTTTTGCATAACAGTCGACCTCCTCTTGAGGATCGAATTCCCTAATTTAGATGAAATCCTAATTACATGATTTCTTCCTTAAATCTATCAACTAAAAGCTAAATATACTAAGAACCTAATCTACAGCTGTCCAATCCTCCTAGATACTAGTTCAAGCCTATCTAGTAAGAGCACTGTGAAAATGACAACGAAAAGATACAAACACCTTTGCTTGTAAACATTTATTTATTTATTTTTGGAATAAATAATGAAGCCTCTTGTCTCTAAAGCCTCAATACTCCTACATCAATTATGATATAGGTTTTTAGTATTGTACATTTAAGTGATAATGTAAATCCTTAAAAGAAATGTAAAAAATTCATTATTTATTGACAAAGTTATAATTTTATCTATTTATTTACTCACAAATTCATTATGCTTTTAAGTAGATTGTGTTTATTTAATTTATCTATTTAGAGGAGACTTGAAATAGATATGTCTACTTGTCTCAATTGGAGGGTTTGTTCATTATATCTCCATTCTTAAAATTCAAAATGGGGCATGGAAGTATTCAATTGAATGGAATACCTTATGTAGGTGAACCCACCATGGTACATATTACTAATCATTGGAAAGATGTTGAAGATTGAAATATATCCATCCCATTAGGGAATATTGACTTCAATAGTAGTATTATAAAATTAGAATAATATTAGTGATTTCTTATGATGATAATGTCAGAGACACATTTTATTAGCACTATCATCTAGGGAGATCTAATTTTTAGCTTAGAATTTAGATGTATACATGATGATAGACAATATAAGTTTAATATAATTTTAATTAGAATTATTAATAATTATTAAGATAATGATAAACAACTAATTTATGTGAAATATTATTTTAATAAATTTTAATATTATCTTTTATTCAATCTTGTTGGTATTATCATTACTCTTCTCCTCTCTACACCAATGATATCTTTTTATTCCTAGAAGCCATGAGGATTTGGACGATAAACATAGGACTCTTCATGACTATTGCTCCACTTTTGGGTATGAAGTTAATAGTCACACAGACTAAAATCATGATAATTCAATCCAAAATGATCACCCAAGGAAATTTTTTGTATGGTAACAATAGCTTGGAGCACCTCCCATAGTCTCTTCTAATAAATAGTAGCACATTTACATTACTTGTAAGCTCAAATAGAATTACGGCATTCGGGAAAGAATTATTGGAGCTTTGAAAATCTTATTATCATCTTGAAAAAACTTGTAAGGATGTTAACCATTGTATTTGGACTAAAAAAAATGTTCCTCTTTGAGAGACTCTTCACCCATGTTTTCCTACAAGGTTACGTTTGAAGTCTCATGAGTTGCATTATATCCAAAGAGTGGTGGAGTAAAATTGGGATGATTCCGAAAGAAATTCATCAACCTACAATATGAAGATAAATAGAAATACCCACTATGCTATCCTCCTCATTGAATTTGGCCTCTCCCCTATTGAAAGAACTATGTTTAAGTATCCAATGTATAAGAAGAAAGCTTTACAACATTGAATCCAGAGGCTTACGAAGAATTTCTTCTAATATTAGTGACAACCCCAACCTTGGCTCTAAAGGGTGGGCGACTTAAGGATGTGTAATATTGGCTCAACCATTGGAGGATAAATTAGGACATCATCTTCATAAGAAAGGATACTCTCAAAGATGCTATCACCTGAAAAATTTAAGGATAAGATATGGGATGATAAGGAATTGGGAGGGTAAAAGGAAGGTTAGATATTGTAGAGGTAGAATCAACCCCACCCTTGACAAGTTGAATTATCTTTATGTTTTTACCTCCTCTCCCGAAGAAAATGTATGACACATGGCTACAATTAGAACCAATTCTTATGAGGTAGTGTTGTCTACTCCCAAGAGTCCCTAGGACCATAGGATTTGTTAGCTTTGTGATGAAGGATGAAAAACACCATATTTTGGATTGTCCCATCATTACCCATATCCTTTATATTTTCCCTAACATGTGTCATACTTCCAATTTTATTGACTTGTTAAGTCATCCCAACTACAATAATATTGGTGGGCTTATTTCATTTTATTCTTGAGCACTTAGAAATAAGATTCTCGAGTATTACAATTAGATTCTTCACTCTCCTTTGGTCCATAGACCACATTATTGGTCTTAGCGGAAGTTAATCATCATCGATGATAAATTTGTTTGTTAGAGTAATTTGAGAAAGCTTGAATATTATTTATATAAATAAGATAATTATGTTTATAATTATTTCTATTTTGAATATGAATTTTTATAATTTTAATTAAATTATTAATAATTAATAATAAAGAATGATAAACATTTAATTTATGTGAAATATTATTTTAATAAATTTTAATATTATTCACAAACCAAAAATAAGAATTTATCTCCAAAATAATTATGTAACTAATTAAAATATATATATATATATATATATATATATATATATATATATATATATATATGAAATTAATGAACAATGTACAAATTCTCTTCGATTTTGATTAGAAAATGATCAAAATCAAGTATCCGATCGACCCTCCTAAATTGGTTGTGTGCAAAGAATTTTGTTTTGTTTATATGAACACCGAGGGATTAAATTCTACACTATCACCGATAAAGAGGAAGTCAAACATAATCTCTCTTCTTTTAATTTTGTTCGAAGGAACATTCCAAAACACCATACACGACGCAAGCACCATCGTTAATCCTTCTCTCCATTTCATTGTGATACTGCTCATCCCTTGAAAATCGAATCCGATCACAGAGTAATAATATAGGGTACTTTTATATTTTATGAGTTAAAATGGAAAAAATATTCCAAGTGGAGGACATTGTGGCTTAAGAGTGTCGAGATTATAAAGAAGGTGATGGACTACCTCGACGACGATGATTTTATTCCTCTGCCTCTCGAAGCAACATTTTGGAAAAGGTGATCCAATATTAAGAAAAAATAATGGTGGTATAAAGATATTAAATTAAATATTTGTGTATAACGAGTCTTAGGACTTGCCATGTAAAGCTATCATTGACATGATCAGAGGTAGAAATCTACTCGAGTAGATTCAACGATTCTTAATATTCAAGATGGATATGATCCAACTCTATGAAGCCACAAGAAAGAGTTCTTTTGGTTTTAAAAGAAGGGAGTCGTCAAAAGTGCTAAAAGATATTTTGTAAAATTATGGGAACTAAAAATCCTACTTAACAGAATAGTTTATAGAAATAATTAATTGTGCCTACTGGCCCTACTAGATGAAATCTCGAGATGCAAACTATATCTCATTAAGCAAATAGAATTTTCATATATACATGAGGTATAGTCTCAAGATAATGAAGCTATCTTGGATGCACAACAAGTTGGTTGAGATAATATCTCAACCTCACACCAAACTAGGAACTTAGGTTTTAGCTAACCTATGGAATAGGAACGAGACTCTATACATAGAAAGTCATAACGGGAAGACAAGTAGGAATTACATATTCCAACACTCGCCCTTAATGACTACTTATCTCAATATCCATTTGCAAAATCTACAATTGTTCTTGTTTGGTAATTACACTAGTTCTATTTGGTAATTACACTTTGTATCTTGTTTATTTTATTGTTGATGTCTATATAAAGGAACAACCATCTGCGAGTGCATGGGTTCCCAACCTTGCAACTTCAATCTACTAGGAAGTCCTTCACATACATGGTTCCTCCAACCTCTTGATGAAATCCCCCCATATAAAATAATTTCACCTCATGGATTTTAAAACAAATATGGCCCACCCAAGTGTATCCATCACATGACATAGTCTTCCATGGTGTTAAAAATTTCTTATAGAGAAAAAATATAAAATGGGTATGAATGCCTTTTCTAGGTTTTACAAAACGTACAAACAATAAAGTAACATGTATAATTTCTCTAATTAGAAGCTGTGACTTATACTCTACCATGGTCATGAGTCTTTTACTACAAACATAAAACAAACTTTGACTACATGATTCATATGCTAGAACACACAATTTTTTTGGCTTTGTACTTTGAGTCTTTGGCATCTTCGTTTTTTTGACTTTGGCATGATGGTGCACCAAATTCTATTTGTGGTCAAAGCATAAGAAAATGATATGTCAACGTCCCCATATAAACAAGCAACCATCCACCCGAATGCATGGGTATTAACTCACGCAGCACCTGCGTTTGGTCTCATATGATGTCCTTCTCATACATGGTTCTATCCACCATTATCACTGAATACATGTACCTATATCTAAATATAACCCTCCAACGTGGGTTTTATCGAATTACCTGTAACCAAGTTAATTTTTTTTTTGAATATATTAATATAAATCCCACTCGTCAACTCTACGAAAGAGAGTTTGAACCAGAAGAGAGTCTGGCTTTTGCGGAATGCTCTTCCTTTTTTGATGAACTCTCACCCAGGCACTAGATCTATCTTGGATCTCTTCGCCAAAATTTTACCATATCTCTTCATCAGTCGAATTTCATCGGATTTCTTCATCTGTGAACTTTCACTGATTTCTTCATCATTGACCTTGCAGGATTTCTTCATCTGTGCAGGAAAACAAGCCTGGGAACTGTTTCAGTCCACTTCACTATAATTACAAAGTGGTTTAGAGATTACACCATGAACTTTTACCAGGCATGTACCATGCCTTACAAGGCTTACAAAACAACTCCAACTCTTGGAGTTACCGGAGTCCCATACTAATGACCACTAACATGCTATTGAATCTATTCCAAGAAAGTCACACAAAACAAATTTTTACAAACTTGATTGTGCATCATCACTTTTTGGTAGCTCATATCTCATTCATATCGTTTAGAGACTTTCTTCGCTTGAATATTTATGTCATAGATTTTGTACTTTTTGAATTTTTCGAAATATTGGTCTTGAATCTCCATGCTATACCTCTCGTTAGTTAGAGTCACGAATTCTAACAAAATGAATTCATATTGGCGAGGTCACGAATATCAATATGTATACAAAATTTCAAGACATATTCCCTTCAAAAAAAATATGGCTTCTTATTCCAAAATCGAAATATTACTGTGATTTTTTCTTGGTGCATCAAGACAAAAGCACCAACTTCAACTACTAATCATTCAACTTTGGGTCTAAATCCGATGTTTACTAGCACCACAGGAGTAAACACTCCCTTCTTTGAAATGGTAGCATTGCCAGTCAAAATTCTCCCACCGGGATTCAGACACCATTGAATCCTTTCCTGGACCATATTTGTGAATCCATCACTCTAACACCTATCGTTGATTCCAACATATTGAAACCACCATTTTGGGGACTTGTCTATCTCGATGGCCTCATCCACTGCATACAAAAAACAAATCACTTCAGGATATCAATTTAATGCCCAAAAACTACACGTAGCACGCTCTAGAGATTAACAAATTATCCATAAATAAAATTATTCATGAAAATTAGATTCACAGCCTCCCTCTACGCAATTTTCCAATGTTCAATTAATTAGAACCAAAAAAAATTTCCTACAAAAAGCATACTGAGACCTTTCACGCATCTTCAAAAAACTGAGTCATTCTTCCACCGAGTCCTACGATTGCCTACCATTGCTATCATCCTTTCCAAAGAAAACAATGAACTTGCAAATCTGACCATCAAAGAAATACCCATGCACTAGTACTTGGTGGATAAAAATGATTTTTTCTCCTTCGACGATGATGCTAGATCTTCACGACATTTATTGACAACATTGTGATCATTCGGCCTACAAAGAACCGAAAGAAGAAAGTAGCTAGATATAATATATCATAGAGATATATAATCCAAAACCCCTATTGTTTTCTTCTTTCATATACGGTTTGCTAATATCATCTCCATGATAATAGTAGGAAAAAAAGTTCTTGGTTGCGAGGAAATATCATCCTCCACTCGTTTTCATCACAACGTGCACGGTCTGTTCCAATTTTGGACCACAGAGGTCCCGATTTCGCCATTTGTAGCCAACACTTGGTTGCTTCTGTCTGCAAATATCGAGCTACCACCTTGACAACTCCACACCCCGAAAGGCGGAATGATGTCGTTGCTATAGATGAGCACATATGAGAAGTCCATACGACCTCCAAAGAATTACATCACACGTTCCACCAATCGTCAGTCAAAACAAACCCGAACTTGAGTGAAACTCTAGCAGACAAATAAATCTTCTACTTTGAGAGAGTGCCCAATTCAAGCTTTAGCGACAAGAATACTACACCCACATCAATAATATCGATCAACAAGGCACACATCACAGTCACTTCTCTGCTCAGGATCAATCATTAGCACCTCAATAACGTGTCTCATCGCTCTCTCATTTCAAAAAATGGCCTCTAAATTACAACTTCGGAGTACAACCACTTGCTTCATCACGCTTCGGTGTGAACATCACATTTTTCGAATGCAAACACTTCTTCTCTTCAACCTTGTGATACTTTCCCTTAGCTCTAATGTATCATCCTCTGCTCACAGAGACATTATTTACTCATCTACAAATTTATCAATAATATCGTACAATCTCTTGAAGACTTTCAGTCAGCCATGCTCACTTCCACTAATAATGCGAAGGCATGAGTGCTTTTAATTCCCTTTCCCCATCCCTTCCTTCTTTCCCGAGGTGCGCATTCGAAATATGACGACAAAGATATGGATTGGCTCTATGTATTTATTTGTAAAAATGGGAACAATCACTTTCATGAATTCAAAAGATAACATGTAGCCACAATCATCGCTTCATAGATGAAAAGCATTCGCCTTGCACATATTCATATTCACCCCACAACTTGTTGGAGCTCGCATCGACGACACTAGGGAAAATGATTTTTTCTCCTATTCTCTTTAATAACAACTTCGCAGAAAAATTATTTAATTCGGCTCGTCTCTCTTCATCGCGGTCATGTTTATCGATTTTAGGCAGGTTGGCTAGGGTGCTTTACTGCGCTCTCCATAAATTACACACTTCATTTTGTGCAATTCAGCACTCTACATCCATATAGCATATCCATGGACCTTTCACTGCAGATGAACACAAAATTCATAGTGGAATCACAATTGTTCTCCGACGCACAACTCTTCTTGAAGTGTGCGGGTTTGTGTGGCATGACGCAGATTTGGCACTTCTCTAGAGAACACACTACTTACAACCAACATGACCAGGCTCTCTATGAATTTCCTAATTTCGGCGAAAGGTGCGCATATAGACGAACGGACCAAAAAAACTAAAAAAAGATAGGGAAGCTATCTTGGATGCACAACTAAGTTTGTTGAGAGAATATCTCAACCTCACACTAAACTAGGAACTTAGGGTTTTAGCTAACCTATGGAATAGGAGACGATTTCTATACATAGAAAGTCACAAGCGAAAGACAAGTAGGAATTACATATTCCAACATTACTACAAGTGAAATTGATGTTCTAGAGCGCATGTTTTTTGATATATCTCATTGATAGAAATAGGGCTACATAAAACCACATGTACTCATTGCATGAATTGTTTCTTTGCTACGACTTTACTCGATAAAGAATATATTATTAAGTTATTGAAATACACTAAATATATACTTTTAAAAAATAATTTGTTAGCCCTAAAAAGCGTCTTAAAATGACACAAATTTCCATATATATGTCTCATAAATATAAAAAAGTGGATTTTGGAAAAATATTCACATATCTTTGATCCTAGTTACTTTAAATATATATATATATATATATATATATATATATATATATATATATATATATATATATATATATATATATATATATATATATAATTCCCAAAAAATATTTTATAACTAATTTTAAAACTAGTCACAAACAATATTCTCCATGAATTTTATCTTCCAAATTTTATTGAACAAGGATCTAAAGTGTTAACTACATATATCAAAAAAATTCCCAAAAAATAAATTATAGCTAACATACAAATATCACTTGTTTGAAACCAAAAATATAGTGAATATTTTCTTTAAACTTTAATGGCATGTATTTCAATAGTCTGATTTAGTCTCCTCAACGTTTTTATTGAAAATTCACAAAAATAAATATTTGATCAATACCCTAATGCCATATAAAGTGGGTTACTCACATATAACGGTTTCATCTTGTCATTAACTATAAAAATGGTACTGAGTAGTGAAATTCTTGATTGTTAAGCCAAACCATCTACTAAGGTAAATGTTGCATTGCAACCTACCTAGGATCATTCCAAACATAGGCATGAAGTACATAGTGTATCCTTGTTATTTCACCTACAAGAATTACATATGGCTCTTGGAGGAAGTAGTGATGCCTCTTGTTGAAAGAGGATGAATTGTAAACCACCAAAGAACTCGTGCACTCATAATGAGGAAAGAAACATATAATAATAATATATTTGGTGTTTCTAAATATATAATTTCTTTTTTTCTCTGTGGATGCTAGCTCGAAGCTTGAAAAAGGAAGAAATATCTAACTAATGATTTGTTGTTTCTATGAAAAAATATTTGTAATAAAGTTGGTAATAGGGATCCTATGACTTATCTCTCCCACATGAAAGCGTGAGTTTATTTGTTATTTATCTTTATGCACTCTTTCATTTTGCATGTATGATTAATAGTTTTTAGGTCTCCACTTATGTTAGTATTTCCCTTTGATGCTTGTATATGTGCTTCTATGAAATATTTTATTTTCATTTCGAGGTAAAAATATCTATGAAAACAAAATTAATAGAACATTATCACCAATCATTTGAAACATTACCATAGATAATCTCCATATTAATTTTTAATGAAAATTAACTTCTATAAATAATATAACGTACTCATACTTTTTCTTCAAAAATAGTCACAAGGCGCATGGTGAGAAATGCATGGGTCTAATATACAAACTTCAAATCATGCATGATGTATACTTGACATAATTTCCTTGCGCTCCTTTTAAAATCTAAGGATCGAGATTTGTTGTATTAATATTGGTTTTTGTTTTCCTCTAATTAATCTTACGTTGGCCATGTTTTGATTCACAAAACTCATTGTTTTTCCATGATCAGTTTTACTTACCACTACTGTGTTTCTCACATACATGCCTTTAATTTATATATCATATGCTATGATCCATAAGGGAGTAATTCTTAAATCCAATTTTGTGGGGTATCCATTTAATTCGACATTACATGTTCTTATTTGATGGGATTACCTTTACGATTTGGTACCAATTCGTAACAATACAAACCATGCATTCTACATTTTTCATATTGCAATTTAAATTTTTCCACAATTTTAAGGGCTGCTTAATCTCAAACTAGCCACAATATCAATTAAAAGCAGAAGAACAAATTGGTTTTAGAATAGTATGTTCAATCTCAATCATGTAGTAGGTTGATGCTTATTCTATCTATCTTCTAGTGTTGCCATTGGGTCCATAGTTTTCTACTAATTATCTACGCACTAGTTTTTAAATCATTGTTCCTATCTAATGAAAACCCCTCCATATACTAATGTTTCTTATGCTTTCTTGCAATCCGCATAGTTCTCCAATATTTCTTCGTCCTCTTATTCTAATTTATTTTTTTCTCTTGAAACTTCCATATCTTTAAATTTTGACGTTGTTTCTTTTTCATTTTGGATATTTTTTTGTTATCGACATGTGTTTTGTAAGTGCCTATTTCGGAGAGATATAATACATTGTTGTAACACCCCTAGTTTATGTTTTCTTTCAAAAGCTATACATTTGAACTTTAATCCTAAGAGTGGACCCCAAATGGATGAGTATTTTATGGATGTAATTAAATATTTAATTTTGAAAAAATGAATAAAATAATTATGCGATTGACCAAAAATGAGAAATTATGAGATCACTTGCTAAATCCATGAGGATGGATAAAGGCAAAATACTTTCCCCACAAATCTTTCAAAAAATCCTTGAAAAGAATTTATTTCCAAATTAGATTTTGAGAAGAAATCTAGTTTCCCCAATGATCGTGGAGAGTAGTTACGGAAGAGGTAAAAGCTAGGAAAAGCATAGCAGCTTTAAAGTCCCTAAATAGGGAAGCCTAGGGGAAACAAGAAGAAAAGCATCTGATATTAGGAGGCCTTGAGAATTAGAAAGCAGGTTTACAGGAGCAAAAAGCTTAAATATGTATTCTAAATAGATTAGAGGTTGAAGATTTTGTGTTCTAGGGAGGTGATCTTAGCTCGGGCGGGTGAGTTTTTGGAGATAGAGGGACTCTACGGTTGGGAGGATTGATCAATTACCAAGCGGTATGCCACAATAATGTGAACAATTGACAAATTTAATTGTGGTGATTGAATATGACCTAGTTACCTATGTATATTTTGTTTCCATACGATTTATATCAACAACGGCATATGGTTTCCATACAGTGTACATGAGTTCGGGAAGTTGGAAAGTAAACCCTCTCGGTCAAGTTGCATGGTTGTAGGAACTAGAAAAAGTGAGGAAAAATCATCGAGAAGCTCTAAACTAGCCTTTGGTTGAAATGCGGAGATTTATGTTACCTCATAGTGTCATAATTATGTAACTTTAATGCAGCTGCTTTTCAACGATAGGATTTAAAATAGGAACACTAGAGACAATTGATTAAGATGTGAGTGGTAAGGAATTTTATATAGTACTATAGTAAAGTAAAGACACGTAGGGTACGAAAATGACAATACGTGTCATATCTATATAAAGTTTCATTCTACAATAAGGACGATTGGAAGAACATAGATTTAGTGCTTTATATAATTTTAGCTAGTAAAGAGATTCTAGCTAACTGTGAGTTACCAAATCTGCCAAGCAAATTTTAGTACTGAGAAATATATATATATAAGCTGGTGTGTGACTAACATCCTTCCCAAGGAATGGTCCAAACAAAACACTTATTGGAAAATAAGATGAGCATGTGAATTTCTATATAATGCATGCAAAGTACCTGTAAAAAGCTGTGAAAATTAACACATATTTCACCCACGGATCTATATAAATTACTAGTCAAGAGTATTGGCTTAAACAATATAGATGCTCAGATGCATTAAACTAGAAAAATTTATAGAGTGTATAGTTGCGAAACATTATATGAATAACATAAGTGAATATTATTATAAAACCTCAACTAAGGAGTATACATAGAGTCCCTTTGTTGTGTTATATAATGTACATGAATTTACTAGACTACTGTGGGCATGGAAATTTCTCATGCTGCTTTGAAAGATTTAGACTTGAACACTCAACAACAAATAGAGATTTACATACATTATGCTAGTACAATATGAAAGGAACGAGAAGAAATTAAAAATAAGTCTTGGTGAGCTTATAGAATTTTTTTCAATCTAACTTATACAGAGATAGATTTACCGGGAGAAATAATTCATATGAGTATTTATATGAAAATGATAAAGCTGAGACCCATTGAGGAATATCATTGATTGGCCATGATGTAACGAGAGGAAAATAGTAAATAGATAAATATATACTTATCAATTTCTGAAAATGTTTTGGAATTAAACTTTCAAGGGTCAATAATAATAATACTACGAAATTTAACCATTCGAGAGAATGTCATCACGAAGAAAATTTGTTAACAGATCTACATTGTCTAGTGTAAAAGGATTACTACAATAACAACCACCGCCGACAACGGATTGAATTATCTAAGAAAATTTTGGGATAATAATAATGAAAGAGCACAGTCACACAGCTGATTTAGGAGGCGTCGATACGGGCACCGAAATCCCCGGACTAAAACCGATATCAAGTCGAAGGAATTTTTTCCAAATCCACCCAATACCTTGACTAAAAACCCTCGAAGCTATTTGAACTTACCTGCGATCCAAACAAGGAGATATCATTACCACTAAGGCAGACGATAGCAGGACACTCCAAACATAAATTATGCAGAGGGAACATAAAACAAACTCCGAGTTACCTTGGGAATGGAAGATGTTCTCATCAAATACGACTTTGCAATATGAAAGAACACGGGGTATTGTCAAAAATATTCACCAAAATAGAAAATAAAAACTCGAGGAATAATGTTGTTCCGGTAATACAATGGCTTGCAGGGGAGAAACTGCACTTTACTGAGCTAGGACTAATTCGACGAAAGGGGAATGAAACGACCTTAACCAAGTCACTAATGATGAGAAAGAGGTAAATCCTAACAAGAATGAGGGGATAATAGCGTTAAATATCATCATCGAGGAAAATGAAAATTCCATACTAGAACGAAAAAATCGTTGTGAGAGATTTGTGCAATCTAGATAAAAGCAAGGAAATACAATGCCACGAGTTTTTGATAGTAAATGGGACCATAGGAAAGAAATGGAGTAAATTAAAACTCGGGTCTCGCACGGTGAAAGCTAAATGTATTAACATACATAATAATAATAAAAGCCTCACGAGTTAAAATAGCGTTGTGCTCATATGGTCATACTACCTTATGCCAGAGCGATGAGAGATGAATACGTTAGCGTAGGCTTTGGAATAGATAACGCCTCACTTCTCCAGACATGAGAGGCTCGACACGCGAGTAGAGAAAAAAAACGAGGAACGAAAAAACAATCTCGAAAATGAGCTCGAGATTTATACAAACGCTCGTCTCAAAAACCAGCAACTGATTCAACCCTAATGGGATAGGGAAATCTTCGTCGTCAAGTGGCAAAAGAATCCAGGGTTGGGTACATGGATCGAATTGGCAGAATTTGCATTTAAAACATGGTCGTTCAACATTAAATTGACAATCTATGCAATCAATCTCATGGTACCTCGGCTCATGTTGCGTGGTTTGCATAGTTACCAAAATCAGTGCGGCGTGGCAATTAAAAATGCAAACGTGGATACATACCACTTGAGCGTGAACTGAAACAGAAATGACCAATACAATCCAAAAAAAATCAATAGAGAGCCTTAGTAAATTGACTTAACGGAGACTTGATACAATGTTTCGGTTTCCCACAATACATTAACTCACCTTCGCCAAGGACGCGTGGTACGTGTACTGCGAAGTTAGATGTCCATCTTTACATAAATTTCAACATAAGTAACACATGTACGAAATATATTCGATGAGCTAGAACATGCATTATGAATTTTTTAAACCTTGACTACAAATTCATGGAACTATCCATAAGATCGACATATATAAATAGACCTCTTAAGACATGAAGAATTAAAAATTCGACTATAGGACTATAACTATTGGGGAGTTTAATACTGAAGTCGAGGTTTACACCACGAATACCATATCGACCCCCATACAGAATGCCATCGAGACTTTAGAGTGCTAGTATAATAATCTCTACATGTCATGGGGAAAAAATTGTAAGGAATACATTGACATCTATGAGTCCCATATAGATAGGGATAGCCTATATGGGTAATTCCCATCATGCGTAGATAGATGCGAATAGGAGCAAGTGCAACCATACAATAGATATGGGAACATATATATGTGTAAATTTTATAAGCCATAAGTTACGAGGTGAGAAAACAATGACACTATAACCACAAGAGTACCGAGATCATAATTAACGAAATTGGAAGTAGAATTGAATAGTTGTTGCAAATAGAAGCACATTACTAAACTAAAAATAGAAAAGAATTCTAGAGAGGAAAGAGACATTACATCTCGTAATGTCATATTTTTATACTATCGGTCCTTTGAGGATTCATTAAATCAAAATCAAGTGAATGCAATTAGGAAAATATTTGGTAAGGTATATCGTACACCAAATCTCAATATGGATAAAGATTCCACTTTGTAGTTGTTCCCTCACTTGTCTTTAAAAGCCTCCCCAATTGTTTTCAACTCCTTCTAAAACTTGGTGGTGTAAAAAAGGGATGGTGGAGGTTATGTAATATGACCAAAAATGGAATTTTGGAGACAACCAATGTATTGGAATTATACCTAGAAAACCATGTGCTTCTAAAAGGTCCTATTTTGCGCCAAAACCATTGGCCCTCATTAATTGTCACACCTCCCATTTTACCTCCAAATTTTTTTTTTTTTTCATTCAGCTATTTCAGTGAATCCTAGTAAGGGATTATATTATTCCTTATTTGATCTGATCAGGATCGTTTCCCTAAATTTCAATTTATTTCCCATGTGTCAACTTTGTTCCACTATACATAATAAAATTGATCTGAAACCCATATGAAATTTAAACAACTTGTAATATCCATCACTATAATTATCATAGCAAGGAATGGGTTAAAAAAATTATATATGTTTATCCACCTCATAAGTTGCATCCTTATTGTAATTGTTTGACATATTCGTAGACCATGAAGGAACGTAGCTGGAATCAATTTGGTTCACACCTTATCCACGGTTGTAATTATACATATATCTATATGAAATTACGTAGACTTTGGTCTTTATGACTCCACGTTTTCACTGGTGGATAGCATATAATTCATGGTGGAACGGACTTGACCTATGGTTATATCTCGGCGTACATGTTACTCAAGTCGATTTAATTTTCCACTCGTCCTTGTTTCGATTTCAAACAAATTCCATTGGGTTGGCCTCCACGTAATATGAGCTTGTGATTTGACGCCTTGTATGGGTGAATGGAGATGGAGAATCAGTTTCCACGTAAGCTCACAGATAGTTTTTGTTTCGTTTTTGGTGTCGCCACATAGGTAGTAACAAGTCTCTGCCCATTTTTTTTTCATGTGGATTCGTTCCAAGACGATCCAGGTTCCTCCCGTCACCTTACCTTGTCGACTATGCCAATTCTATGACACCGCCAGCCCAAATCGAAATTTAATGACGTTACTCGGTGGGTTGGATATTGAATGGAGGATGTACCTGGCTTATTAATACTTCGATCCATGACTCCTTCCCTCAGATCTCGCTAGTTGGACGGCGTCGATTCATTTGTGGCTTTAGGGTTTTTTGTTGATCAATCCGATTATAATTTCACATATGGAATTGTTCAGGGTTCTTTTTGTTTTCTTTCTGCGCGTTGGTATTATTCATGACAGAGAAATTTTTTTGATGCCCTAGCTCTACACTGAGCTCGGCTACCTCTTTGGCGTATCTCCATACTAGCATGACAATTCAGGTATGAAATTATCGTACCCGCTCGGTTCTTACTATTAAATCATGGCTTCCTTCTGCATATTGAATTTTACTCTCCTTTCGTTGAGCCCTTACGACGATTGTTGGACTTAGATGTATCGTATGCCATTATCTAGTTTCAGGTGATTTGCATCCACACACTTGTTAAGATTTCATCGCGTCGCACATATTTCTGTGTTAGTTTGCAGAGAATTGTTGTTTCGCCTCTCATGTGTTCGATGGTGCATATTGAATCCATTCGTTTGGCATTTTCTTATACGAATTCTCCAGAGCTCTTCTGACCGATGGCTCTTGTATTTAGAGTTTATCCCCCATCTTAAACTCATCAATGGTTTCTCGGGGTTTATTACTCTGACGCTGGCGCGACGCTCTGGTTCATTCCCATCTTGACCTGTGTAGGTTGAGCTCATAGTAATTGGGTAAGGCTAACTTCGTTATTCGATTTTGAGCATCCACATTCATTATTTATTTACTGGTAACAATTTTCTATCTCTTGTGTATGCGTACAGGTTATGGATGGGCTTCAACTTCTACCTCACCAGGTACTATCATTTTTCTCAGTCCTCTTTTTGTCTTGGCGCACATTCTTCCTACCTATCTCGTTTAGTAGTGGATTTAACTTGGGTCGTTGACTTGTGCAGGTAATGTGAGAGTGGCATCTTGCTCTCCTACCTTGATACAAAGAGTAATAGCGGCCTTTGACATTAACGTTGGCTTCGTTTTCCCCCCCTTGCAGATCGGTATTCATCGAACACTGGTTGAAGGGAATCCGTATAGCTCTGTAGTGCTCGTTAGACAGCTTAACTTTTTTATTTATGAGTTGTATAAATTTGGACAATTCAAATGTTAAGTCTCGACTTGAATATTTAATTATGTCTGCTCTAGTGGCATTTCGAGACAGTCCTCAAGCCATGGGGATTGACGCTCGTTTCGATTTTTGTATATAGATATATATATATCTTGGTCATGATGCTAATCTCATAGATTTATATCACTTTGCAACGTTCAGCTCATGTCTTTGTTTATGAACCTCGAGAAAATTAATGTACTATCTTCTCTTCATATTGAAATTTGGTTGCATGTATTCTTATTCCTCAGTTTTATTATAGTGTTCAATAATGGTTCAATTTATTTATCCTTCTTGTAATTATGAAGGCTTTCTTGTACTCTGCCTTATGTATGACATTCTCATACTGCACTAGTGTATAGTTTTACTAGTTGCAGTAGCTAAGTCTCTTCAATACTTCTTGGAAATAGTACAACATATCACCATTTCTATTTTATACCCTTGTTATAAATTTGCACAGGATATTTGTCTAAATTATCTACAGGGAGTGTATAATTATGTATCTCTCCTTTTATGTTTAAAATACATTTGTATGTAAAATCGACTATTTTACCTCCTTGACTTGGGTGCATATAATGGACTAGGGTACATATACTTCAATATACTATGCTGTGGTCCTTATGAATGTTGTTTATTTTCATAACTATCTTTTGTCTTTTCACTTTCTGTTCTCTAATATTAGAATGGTTCCATAACATAGCTATCAATGCATAGTCTCTTGGAATTCAATAGTTATTTTCTTTTTCTAAAGTATTGGCTGCTTACATGCAAAAAAAATTTACCATTGAGCTTCTGGGTATGTATGAACTATGTGCTGACCATAAGATTAGTCGATACAGTCTCTACTTTTGTTCTTTAATACACATTGAAATTTACAATTCCTCTTCTGCTATTTCCCAATTTAGTACTGACAACTCAGATTTCTCTCTCTTATATTTATATATATAAGAATCATGCTATGAAACAGAAGCAGATTAAAACTAATTTATAGATTTCTTCTGTGGAGAAATAAGTATCCTCAGATTTAAACCAACACTGGTTTAAAGATTCTGTTGGATTCTACTCCACAAATTTAGTTCTACAACTATGCAGAATTTCAAAGGTGTATTCCTTATGATTGATTCTGTTAAATGTAGAACTTATATTCTAATATACAATTAACTTTTATATGTAGCCAATTCATACTATATGAAGTAAACACACCAATAAATTTAGAGACATACCACTCATGCAATTGACCAACCTCCCAACCTTAGAGTCCTTCTGTCTCCCAGAACTCACCCCCGAGCTGAGATCGTCTCCTTGACACAGATCAACCTCTAATCTGTACAAGAGCAGTTTATTTAAGCTATTGTTCCCCAAAGCATGTTTCTGATTCTGCGTCCAGAATCTCAGGATGCTTTTCTCCCTGTTTTCCTAGGCTTCCCAATTTAGGGATTCTTTAAAGTTGTTTTATGCTTTTCCTCAGCTTTTCCAGCTTTTTACCTCTTCCCAACTACTTTCCTCATCTTTGGGGAAATTCAGATTTTTCCTCAAAAATCTAAATTTAAAATTAATTTCTTTCAAGGATTTTTGAAAGATTGTGGGGAAATATTTGCCTCATCCATCCTCATGGATTTAGCAAGTGATCTCATAAATCTCATTTTGGTCAATCTCCACCACATTATTTTATTCATTTCCTCAATTAAATTTTTAATTACATTCACAAAATATTTATCCTTTGGGGTCCACTCCCCTTAGGATTAAAGTTCAAATATCTAACTTTGAAATTCAAACACATGAATAGAGGGTGTTACATACTCCCCCTCTGAAAATAAACATTGTCCTCGGTGTTGTTATTCAACTACTAGAGTTCATTTTGCAAATAAAAATGGATATTTTTCCATCATTTCAGCTTCTCTTTCCCAGGTAGCTTCTTCAGCAGTAAAGTGCTTCCACTGCACCTTTACTCTTGCTACTGTTCTGCTTCATAATTCAATTTCTTCCCGCTCCAATATTTGAAGCGGTTCTGGCATAAACTCCCCTTCTGGTTCCACCTGTACAACATTCCAATCAACTATGTGATAAGCATCATGCACATATCTTTTTAATAATGAAACATGAAATACATCATGAACTCTAACATGGGGTGGTAAGGCCAGTTTGTAAGCCACTGGTCCCACCCTTTCTAAGATTTCATAAGGACTACAATATCTAGGAGCCAGTTTTGCACAACTTCCAGCATAAAGGGAGCTCTTTTTGGGTTTAATACACAAATACACATGCTCCCCCACTTTAAATTCTCGGTGCAATCTTTTCTTATCAACATAGTTCTTCTGGTGATCTTGTGCTGTCTTGATGTTTCTTTGTATCTGTTTAACAATTCTTTCCATCTCTTGTAAAGCATCTAGTCCCAACATTAGTTTATCTTCTGGCTGACTCCAGCTCAAAGGAGTACGACACTTCCTTCCATACAGTGCCTCAAACAGACTCATTTTGATGGAGGATTGGTAGCTGTTATTATAGGAAAATTCAGCTAAATGCAAGTAATCTTCCCACTTTGATGGTCTATCCATCACATACATTCTCAGCATGTCATCCAAAATTTGATTTTTTCTTTCCGTTTGACCATCGGTCTGAGGGTGGTAAGCAGTACTAAAATTCAATTAGTACCCATACCTCCAAATAGCCCTTTCCAAAAGGCTGCTGTAAACTTAGCATCTCTATCAGAAACAATCACCTTCGGAACCCCATGGAGCCTTAATACCTCCTTCAAGAACACATTCGCTACTTGAGCTGTCCCAAAGGTAGATTTCACTGGTATAAAGTGAGTAGCTTTTGTTATAATGTCTACTACTACCATTACAGAATCATGCTGGTATTTGGTTTTGGGTAACCTTGTTATGAAATCCATGGAAACTGTGTCCCATTTCCATTCTGAAATCGGTAAAGGGTTTAAAAGGCCAGCAGGATGCTGATGTTCAACTTTGACTAGTTGAAATTCCATGCATCTACTTAAATATTCTACTACATCTCTCTTCATTCCTGGCCAGCACAACTTCTTTTTTAGGGTTGTTAACATTTTCTGATATCCTGGATGTCCTGCATATGGTTGTTTGTGGTACTCATCCAAAATTTCCCTTTTTAAGGACTCTACATTGGGAATATACAATATGTTTTTATAACAGATCAACCCTTTTTGGTTTTGAGTGAAATCCGTTTTCTCCTTTTTCTGTAATTTCACCAGAAGTGTTTCATAATTTGGGTCTTGGTTTGCTTCCTTATTCACCAGATCTTCTACGTCGATCTGAGCACTACTTCCAATACTATTGATATTCTGACAAGCATTTCTGCTCAATGCATCAGCCACTTTATTTTCTTTCCCTCTAATATGTTTTATATCCATATCAAATTCACTTAAAAAGGATAGCCATCTGGCTTGTCTGGCATTCAAATCAGTTTGGGAAAAGAAATATTTGAGACTAATATGATCAGTCATCAATGTAAATTTTTTTCCAAGAAGATAGTGCCGCCACATTTTCAAAGCATGGATAACAACTGCTAATTCTAAATCATAGGAACTATAATTATGTTCATGTATCTTCAGTTTCCTAGATTCATAGGCAATAACTGAATTTTCCTGTAAAAGAACTCCTCCCAATCCTTCTCTACAGGCATCCGTACATACCAAAAATTCTTTATCAGGATCTGCAATCTTCAGTATAGGGGCTGTAGTAAGCTTCAGTTTTAATTGGTCAAAACTTTTTTGGCATTTTTCAGTCCATTCAAACTTGACACCTTTCCTTTGTAATGATGTGATGGGATGTGCTATGGCAGAAAACCTCTCTACAAATCTGCGATAATAGCCTGCAATCCCCATGAATGATCTCACTTTTGAAACATCAGCTGGTACAGGCCATTCTTTTATAGCCTTTATCTTTTCAGGGTCAACAGCAAGACCTTGTTCAGAAATAATATGACCCAAATATTGGATCTTTTCTTTATAAAACTCACATTTGCTAAACTTGGCATATAGCTGATTTTCCTTTAGAGTTTGCAATACTATCCTCAAGTGTTCTTTATGTTCCTCCTCACTTTTTGAGTAAACTAAGATATCATCTATGAACACAAGGACAAATTTATCCAATTACTTGTTTAAGACACTGTTCATTAGGCACATAAATGTGGCAAGGGCATTTGTCAAACCAAAAGGTAGGACTACAAATTCATAGTGACCATACCTGGTTCGAAAGGCTATTTTGTTGATGTCTTCTTCTTTAATTCTAAGCTGGTGATAACCAGTCCTTAAGTCAATTTTCAAAAATACTGAAGCTCCTCTCACTTGATCAAAAATATCATCAATTCTAGGCAAAGTGTATCTATTTTTAATGGTCAACTTATTCAGTTGACGATAATCAATGCACATCCTAAAAGTTCCATCCTTATTTTTCACGAACAACACTGGTGCTCCCCAAGGAGATACACTTGGTCTGATATACTCTTTATCTAACAGTTCTTGCAATTGCATTTTCAGTTCCATCAGTTCAGGAGGACTCATTAGATAAGGCGCTAGGGAGACAGGTGTTGCTCCCGGCACCAGATCGATTGAGAAATCAATCTCTCTATTGGGGGGAAGATGATGGATTTCCTTTGGAAAAACTTCCTTGAATTCTCTTATTACTGGTACAGCATCCAGTAATTCCTCTTCAGTTTTTTGTTCTGTTTCTTCCACATGCACTACATAAACTTGGTATCCTTTTCTAGCTGTTCTTTTTAATTGCAATGCTGAAATTTCGTCATCTACACAATGCAAAGTTTTATCCCAATAGTTCATCAAGGCTTTCTTCTTTTCCAGCCAGTCCATTCCTATCAGTAGATCATATGACCCTAAGGGCAGAATGTTCAAGTTTACTTCTGTTTGAAACTCATTTAATTTGATTTCTATTCTGGGCAGTTTATGTGTTACCTTTCTCTTAGTTCTAGTGGCGAGCTGTACCAACCATGACTGTTGAAATTTTTCAGTTTTTAAGTTACATTTTTCTACAATATTTGGACTAATGTAACTCAAAGAAGCACCTAGATCAATCAGAACAGTAACAGATAGGTCAGAAATCTTACCCTCCATTTCCACCATGGTTGCTTGATGTTCTGCTTGCCGATTTTCTAGGGCTGCACTGATAGTTGGTATATTTCTGGCTATATCATTTACTGTTGTCGCTTCCCGCTCTCTCATGAGCATATGAATGTTTCGATGAGGACAGTCCCTCAAAATATGGGGTTATCCACAGCCCCAACATTTTAGGGGTTCTCTGATTTTGACTGTCTCTTCCTTTTTACTGTCTCCATCTATTTGTTTGGAAGCTACTTGGGATTGAGGAGTTTGAATTTCTTTGGGTTTATTAAACTTTTTATGCTGGTGATCTCTGCCAAAAATTTTCAAATAGTTTGGCTTCTGTTTCCTCCCTTTGAACTCATTCTTATTTACCCAGCTTTTCCCTTGTTTAGTTTTTCCTTTGAACTGTTGGTAACATAATCTGGCTTTTCTAACAGCTTCGTTCATTGTTTTTAGGTTATCAAATTCAATTTTCTCTTTGTAAATAGTAGGCAAACAATTCAGAAACCTTTGTACCTTTTCCTTTTCCTCCCTTATGTAGGGTACATATTTGAGCAGATTTATAAACTTAGTAACAAACTCATCAATAGTGAGTTGTCCCAGTCTCATTTCATGGAATTCCTTTGCTTTGTCATCATAGTAACGTTCATTTAGGTAGCGGTTCTTGAACTTAACCTGGAAATCTTCCCAGGTGACTGTCTTTTCATCAATGGCATGCACCATTTTCGTCTCCTCCCACCAAAAGGTAGCCTTGCCTTGTAGCTGGTAAACAGCTAATCTAGCCTTCAGATTGCTATCATATTCATAGACCTGGAAATACTTGATCATGTTCAATAACCAAGCTTTCGCATCTTCCTCCTTCTCCCCATCATAGGAGGGAGGATTTATTTTTTGGAATTCCCCGTGTAATTCCTTTTTCTATTTGTATTGATGCCTTACTGCATCCTCATCTTCAGACTCATTAGTTTTCCTCTTTCCGGAACATTCGCCTTCCTAGCTGTTCCGCGAAGTTAATTCCCTGATGAGCTTTTCCAGCTCCTCACTGGCTAATGACAATCTGTCATTCTGGCTTTTTATCTCAGCCAACTCTTGTTGCAATTCCCGCAACATAGCCATCATGGGTGCATTTGGATCTGGTGCATTATCCTCATCACGCAGATCAACATAAATTTCGCCACCTTCTTCCATTTCAGCACCACTATACACACTCAACATAGATCAGTGAAAATAAAAATAAAATAAATTTTGTTTTTCCACAGAATTTAATTTATACAATGAATACATAGCAACAGTGAGCACAATGTCACCAGCCCAGTTTTATAACGTGGGCTCTGATACCATTTGTCACACCTCCCATTTTACCTCTAAATTTGTTTTTTTTTCATTCAACTATTTCAGTGAATCCTAGTAAGGGATTATATTATTCCTTTGCACATTTGATCTGATCAGGATCGTTTCCCTAAATTTTGATTTATTTCCCATGTGTCAACTTTGTTCCACTATACATAATAAAATTGATCTGAAACCCATATGAAATTTAAACAACTTGTAATATCCATCACTATAATTATCATAGCAAGGAATGGGTTATAAAAATTATATATGTTTATCCACCTCATAAGTCCCATCCTTGTTGTAATTGTTTGACATATTCGTAGACTATGAAGGGACGTAGATGGAATCGATTTGGTTCACACCTTATCCATGGTTGTAATTATACATATATCTATATGAAATTACGTAGCCTTCGGTCTTTATGACTCCACGTTTTCACTGGTGGATAGCATATAATTCATGGTGGAACGGACTTGACCTATGGTTATATCTCGACGCACATGTTACTCAAGTCAATTTAATTGTCCACTCATCCTTGTTTCGATTTCAAACAAATTCCATTGGGTTGGCCTCCACGTAATATGAGCTTGTGATTTGACACCTCGTATGGGTGAATGGAGACGGAGAATCAGTTTCCACGTAAGCTCAAAGATAGTTTTTGTTTCGTTTTTGGTTTCGCCACATAGGTAGTAACAAGTCTCTACCCATTTTTTTTGTCACGTGGATTCGTTCCACGACGATCTAGGTTCCTCCCGTCACCTGATCTTGTCGACTACGCCAATTCTATGACATCGCCAGCCCAAATTGACATTTAATGACATTACTCGGTGGGTTGGATATTGAATGCAGGATGTACCTGGCTTATTAATACTTCGATCCGTGACTCCTTCCCTCAGATCTTGCCAGTTGGACGGCGTCGATTCATTCGTGGTTTTAGGGTTTTTTGTTGATCAATCCGATTATAATTTCACATATGGAATTGTTCAGGGTTCTTTTTGTTTTCTTTCGGCGCGTTGGTATTATTCATGACATAGAAATTTTTTTGATGCCCTAGCTCTACATCGAGCTCGGCTACCTCTTTGGCGTATCTCCATACTAGCATGACGATTCAGGTATGAAATTATCATACCCGCTCAGTTCTTACTATTAAATCATAGCTTCCTTCTACAGATTGAATTTTACGCTCCTTTCATTGAGCCCTTACGGCGATTGTTGGACTTAGATGTATCGTATGCCGTTATCTAGTTTCAGGTGATTTGCATCCAACCACTTGTTAAGATTTCATCATGTCTCACATATTTCTGTGTTATTTTGCAGAGAATTGTTGTTTCGCCTCTCATGCGTTCGATGCTGTGTATTGAATCCATTCATTTGGCATTTTACTATACGCATTCTCCAGAGCTCTTCTGATCGACGGCTCTTGTATTCAGAGTTTATCCCCCATCTTAAACTCATCAATTGTTTCTCGGGGTTTATTACTCTGGTGCTGGTGCGACGCTCTGGTTCATTCCCATCTTGACCTGTGTAGGTCGAGCTCATACTAATTGGGTAAGGCTAACTTCGTTATTCGATTTTGAGCATCCACATTCATTATTTATTTAATGGTAACAATTTTATATCTCCTGTGTATGCGTACAGGTTATGGATGGGCTTCAACTTCTACCTCACCAGGTACTATCATTTTTCTCAGTCCTCTTTTTGTCTTGGCGCACATTCGTCCTACTTATCTCCTTTAGTAGTGGATTTAACTTGGGTCATTGACTTGTGCAGGTAATGTGAGCCTGGAGTCTTGCTCTCCTACCTTGATACAAAGAGTAATAGTAGCCTTTGGCATTAACGTTGGCTTCGTTCCCCCCCCCCCCCTGCAGGTCGGTATTCACCGAACACTGGTTGAAGGGAATCCGTATAGCTCTGTAGTGCTCGTTAGACAGCTTAAAATTTTTATTTATGAGTTGTATAAATTTGGACAATTCAAATGTTAACTCTCGACTTGAATATTTAATTATGTCTGCTCTAGTGGAATTTCGAGACAGTCCTCAAGCCACAGGGATTGACACTCGTTTCGATTTTTGTATATAGATATATATATCTTGGTCATGATGCTAATCTCATAGATTTATATCACTTTGCAACGTTCAGCTCATGTCTTCGTTTATGAACATCGAGAAAATCAATGTACTATCTTCTCTTCATATTGAAATTCGGTTGCATGTATTCTTATTCCTTATTTTTATTATAGTGTTCAATAATGGTTCAGTCTATTTATCCTTCTTGTAGTTATGAAGGCTTTCTTGTACTCTGCCTTGTGTATGACATTCTCATACTGCACTAGTGTATAGTTTTACTAGTTGCAGTAGCTAAGTCTCTTCAATACTTCTTGGAAATAGTACAACATATCACCATTTCTATTTTATACTCTTGTTATAAATTTGCACAGGATATTTGTCTAAATTATCTATAGGGAGTGTATAATTATGTATCTCTCCTTTTATGTTTAAAAGACATTTGTATGTAAAATCGACTATTTTACCTCCTTGACTTGGGTGCATATAATGGACTAGGGTACATATACTTCAATATACTATGATGTGGTGCATATGAATGTTGTTTATTTGCATAACTATCTTTTGTCTTTTCACTTTATGTTCTCTAATATTAGAATGGTTCCATAATATAGCTATCAATGCATAGTCTCTTGCAATTCAATAGTTGTTTTCTTTTGCTAAAGTATTGGCTGCTTACATGAAAAATAAATTTACCATTGAGCTTCTGGGTATGTATGAACTATGTGTTGACCATAAGATCAGTCGATACAGTCTCTACTTTCGTTCTTTAATACACATTGAACTTTACAATTCCTCTTCTGCTATTTCCCAATTTAGTACTGACAACTCAGATTTCTCTCTCTTATATTTATATATATCAGAATCATGCTATGAAACAGAAGCAGATTGAAACTAATTTATAGATTTCTTCTGTGGAGAAATAAGTATCCTCAGATTTAAACCAACACTGGTTTAAAGATTCTGTCAGATTCTACTCCACAGATTTAGTTCTACAACTATGCAGAATTTCAAAGGTGTACTCCTTATGATTGATTCTATTAAATGTAGAACTTATATTCTAATATACAATTAACTTTTATATGTAGCCAATTCATACTATATGAAGTAAACACACCAATAAATTTAGAGACATACCACTCATGAAATTGACCAACCTCCCAACCTTAGAGTCCTTCTGTCTCCCAGAACTCACCCCCGAGCTGAGATCATCTCCTTGACACAGATCAACCTCTAATCTATACAAGAGAAGTTTATTTAAGCTATTGTTCCCCAAAGCATGTTTCTAATTCTGCGTCCAGAATCTCAGGATGCTTTTCTTCCTGTTTGCCTAGGCTTCCGAATTTAGGGATTCTTTAAAGCTGTTTTATGCTTTTCCTCAGCTTTTCCAGCTTTTTACCTCTTCCCAACTACTTTCCTCATCATTGGGGAAATTCAGATTTTTCCTCAAAAATCTAATTTTAAAATTAATTTCTTTCAAGGATTTTTGAAAGATTGTGGGGAAATATTTGCCTCATCCATCCTCATGGATTTAGCAAGTGATCTCATAAATCTCATTTTGGTCAATTTGCACCACATTATTTTATTAATTTCCTCAATTAAATTTTTAATTACATTCACAAAATATTTATCCTTTGGGGTCCACTCCCCTTAGGATTAAAGTTCAAATATCTAACTTTGAAATTCAAACACATGAATTGGGGGTGTTACATATTATTTTCATGTAGTTATCATAATTAATATTTTATTTAATATTTACATGTACTGAATGTTGAATAATTCAAATATAATCTCAGATTAAAAATTAAATCTGAAATACTTACATGTAGTTAATTATATTTAATATTATAGATAAAATAGTTAATATTTGTATTTAGTTATCATAGTTAATATTTATATGTAATCAATGTTTAAAATCATGGGATTAAATTTTAAAATCTAAAATATGTACATGTATTTAATTATAGTTTAAATAGTTAATATTTACATGTTGTTATTTTTGTAAATATTTACATGTAGTCAATATTAAACCATTCAAATAAGAAAATTATATTAGTTTCGAAGACATGCATGAAAGGAATATTTTGTGGATATTTTGAATAGAAAGTATGGTGAAATATTTGAAGACCAACAGTGTATTAATAAATTTTGAAATATATTTTAGATGAATATAACGTAAGTTTAAAATAAAAAATTTAAAATATTTACATGTAGTCATTATAGTTAAAATAGTTAAAGTTTTTTGCGAATTTTTTTGGAGGGAAATTTTGGAGGGAAATTTTTTCGCGAATTTTTTTGGAGGGAAAATTTGGACGGAAATTTTCAGTCTTTAAGCTATATATTGTCAGTGGGAGAGGAATTTGTATCATTAAACCTATTCTTGTTGAAAGCCATGGTTTCTTTTGATAACAAAGTTTTTCTTTCTAGAACATCAACATCTTCGTCACGCAACAACTCTATTCAGAGTGATGAATATAACGAGAGTTCGTTCACCATGAATAGAGAGTCAAAAAATCGAGTGCCAGTTATACCACTTACTCTTAATCCTAAGGATTATGAAAGCAACAGTGATGAAGGGCATGATGAAGAAATTCCAGAGTCATAAGTTTCACTTCATCCTAATCCCAAGGATTATGAGGACACCATTGATGAAGAGGGAGATGAAGAATATCCACTTCAGCTTAATCCTAAGGATTGTATGAGAACAAAAAATGAAGAGGGGAATGAAGAATCTGTAGAGTCAAAATATCCACTTTGTCCTAATCCTGAGGAGTATGCCAGCACCACCGATGAAAAGGGGGATGTAAAATTCCAGAGTCAAAATATCAAATTCGTCCTAATCGTAAGAATTATGCTAGCACTACTGATGAAGAGGGCAATGATAATGTTTCAGAGTCAAAACATCCACTTCGTCCCAATTCTAAGGATTATGCCAGCACCATTGATCAAGAGGGAAATGAAAAATTTACAACGTCAAAATTTCCACTCCATCCTAATCCTAAGGATTATGCAAGCACCATTGATGAAGAGGGGGATGAAAAAATTCTAGAATCAGAATTTCCACTTTGTCTTAATCCTAAGGATTGTGTCAGCACCACAGATGAAGATGAGAATGAAGAATTTCAAAGTAAAAATATGCACTTCATCCTAATCCTAAGGATTATGTCAGCACCACTGAAGAAGAGGGGAATGAAGAATTTGCAGCATCAAAATATCCACTTCGTCCTAATCCTAAGGATTATGCCAGCACCGCTGATGAAGACGGGGATGAATTTCCAAAGCTAAAATTTTCACTTCATCCTAATCATAACGATTATAATTTAACCACTGATGAAGGGGGGGATGAAGAATTTCCAATGAATATAGATTCAAGGCATTCACTTATTCCCAATCCTAAGGACTATGAGAGCTTTAGTGAGGAAGGGGAGGGGCATGATGAAGAAATTCTAGTGAATACAAATTCAAAGCTTCCACTTATGCCTAATCCCAAGGATTATGAGAGCGCCACTGAGGAAGGGGAGGATGAAGAGTTTCTTGCAAATGATAATTTTAGAGGCACAGATCTGAATATTTCATTTTCTCCAAGTGACCATTTCAAAGACACTCATGGTGATGAAGAATTGAATCCTCCTAGGGAATAATTTGAAAGCATGGGTCAAGATGGTGAAGAATTTCTTTTGAGTCAGGGTTACAAAAGTGTCGATGATTCTTGTGAAATGTTTTCTTCAACTGATGATGGTAAAGAAAATTTTCCACACAATGATGTTGATGAATCTGTTAACTATGTTGAGGATGATGATAGTGGGGATAATATTCCTTCTAATGGTGATGAAACTACTTTTACAAAGGATGATGGAATGATGAAGCCGTTGCAAGAAAATATTGCAACTAGGAGTAGGAGTAGACCTTTTCATATCAATCCAAAGAATTCCAGTTATACAAGGGCGAGGAAAAAATATCTCACGACAAAAAGTTTTGTCATTCATTTCATTTCAAGTGCATGTTGTCGAAGGGATTGCTTGAAAGATATGGATTTCAACTTTTCTTTGCAGAAAAGGAAAAAATATATGTCAATGAATAAAAGCATGCAAAATTCATATTTAGTGGGTTTCATGCAATCTACACTAGCAGGTTATGATTATCATATTGGGAATGTATTGCTTTGCAGAAAGGCATTCAAAATGTTGTATTCAATTGGTAATTTTCGTTTGTCAAGAATCCAGGATAGATTGGAAAAGGATCCCACATATTATTCAGAAGCACGTCATAAACGGGAGGTGGGGCCATTTGCAAATACTGCTAAGACATGGATGAAAGACTTCTTTTCAAATCATGGAGAGTGTATGCCAAATAAAGACACAATACATATTCCAGATAATTTCTCAGGATGAGAAATATTCATGTTATACAAAGATTACGCAAAATTTGTTGAAGGAATTGGTAATTTTATTACATATTCTTATTTTACAAGGATATGGAAAACTGAATTCAACAATGTTCGTATTCCTAAGAAGACAAGGATGGGGATTTGCAGCACATGTGCTTCTCTTAAAGAAAAAATAGATAAATGTCAAGGGGCGGAAAGAGGTATGTGTTCAAAACATTGTTTTTTAAAATTTGATACTTATCAACTATGAAAATATATTTATTCATATGTTTCTTTTATTTTATGTATAGATTCCATTGTCAAAGAACTTCGAGACCATCGCAATCAGCAAACAAGTGAAAGGCAAAAGTTGTATAAACATCGACATAAGTGTTATGATCATCTAAATAAATATTTGGGATTGATAATTGATGGTATGGATAAAAAAAAAACACTTCTTCCACATTTTGTCTGCACGCCAAAAGAATTACAGAAGGAAAATTTCATTCAGTTTCACTTGGTTGGTTGTATGGTATTTAATGAGAAGATGTTTCCAAGAGTTTTCTTCACAACTCCAAATATTCACAATGATGCAAATCTGACCATAACTATAACCCATGATGTGGTTACTCATTGGTCTGGGATTCTTCCTGAAGTTTTGTATTTACAATTAGACAACACAAGTCATGAGAACAAAAATCAAGTTCTTTTTGGGTATCTAAACATGCTCTTTGAATTGGGGATTTTTAAAAAGATAAAGGTTGGTTTCCTTCTTGTTGGGCATACTCATGATCATATTAATCAAATGTTGAGTCGTTTTTCAGTAACATCGAGGAGGAAAGGTGTTGGGAGCCTGCCATCATTAATTGAATGTATTAAGAAATCGTACATTCCAGAGCCTGTTTTTCATGTGTTGGAAGAAACTATTGACATGCGAAGGTTTATTTTTGGATCGCATGGTGAGGGGAAATGCATTGAACAACTTAACGACATTAGCTTCCAGCATCAATTTCGTATCAAAAAAATTGATGGGATAACACTTATATGGGGCAAGAAGTATTCAACTATTGAAGAATGGGGACCATCATCAGGTTTAGCATTTTTGAAGTTCATTCCAGAGTGTCCAATGTTTTCATCAAAGATATTGTTATTACAGTCAGTTTCCAAACTCCATAATGCATGAAGGCAGAAGAGAGACATAAATTATTTTGAATATCTAGAGGAAATTAAAAGATGTATTAGAGATACATATGAATAATTCGATGTTGCCGATTCAGTTTGGTGGGAGTCTTTTTTCAGTAATCAAAGTGATATGATTTCAAGATCAGTAAATGAGGATACACTTTTGAAGACTCCTTTTTTTTGGCCACAAAATATGCCAAATGAACATGAACATCAAGAAACACACAATGTTGAACAACAACAGCCTCAAGCTATTATTAATTCCCCACAGGTAGAGGAAAGAGAAATCTATATTGGTTCTAGAAGATCACGTGCACAACGTGAATCCATGGAAGACCTTTACAGGGGTTCTGTGCAGGATCTTAAGGAGGGTTGCATGATAGCAGTGTTAGCAGATGAAGATCCACTTGGCTATCCATTCTGGATTGCCAAGGTTATAAAGGTCATTAATGAAAATGAAGAGATTACAACTGTTGATGTACATTGGTGTGCCACAAGTACCCACCCTTTCAATGGTGTGTACAAGCCAGAGATGGTAGTGGAAAAAAGAATTGGCAGAAAGAGAAAAAGAAAGGGCACAAATATAAATCGTCGTCGCACAAATGTCTTAAAATTGGAGGATGTTGACATACTTGTGTATGACTTCAATTTGACAAAGAGAGGAACTCTTCGGTTGCGGACCATAAATATTTTGAAGAAATTGCTACCAGAACAATTACTGTTGAGATGGGACTCTGCAGAATGTAGATGTAGATCTACAAGACTTTTGAACTCTGAAATGGTGGGCATGCATGTTGACTCAGATGGAGCACTAGTTGATGAAAGAGAAGAATATGGATCATCTTCATCTGCATCGAGCCATTCATCCGAAGATGTAGATTATGATGGTGTGCCAGAACCTATGGCTGATTTTGAATAACTATCTAAGACACTTTTATGTAATTGATGTTTGCATGGTAACTTGAAATAAAATTTTTGACTTCCATCTCATTTTTCATGAAGTTCTGAGACATTTCTATGTTTGTTGGATTATAAGTTTTAATTATGAAGAATTCATTTCTTTAGAATATCGACAATGTAACAATGAATTACAAAAATAATTTATGTTATATTCAATGTACCAATGTTGATATTTTAATTATAAGTAAAATAGAAATTAGAAACTAATGTTGAATTTTTAGATTATGCAGTGATATTACCATGATATTATGTATTGTTACCATTTGGTGTACGATACTTTTAAAATTTTTAATAATTATATGCGTCATTGAAATAGAACACTTTGTTTTGATGCTTGATTTTTAGGTTTTGGTTGAAATTATATTTAAATTTGTCTTATGCTAAGATTTGAAAAAAGATAAGTTTTTATTCTTTAAAATTAAAATTACTCTTACTTGTTTCTGTGCAATGACAATTTTTTCATTTACTTGTTCATTTTTTTAAATTGTTAAGTCTTATAATTTCTCCATAATTTCATTGTTCAAGTATGTTGAACACTTAAGATTGAAAAACTTTAGATTTACAACTTGTCATTAAGGTTTTTATGCGCTACCAAATTTTATCTTTAAGGTTATGGTTGAAAATAATTACAAATTTGGGGTTGTTTAAAGTAGAGATATTTTATGATTAACAACATGGATGAAAATTGTTCAAAATTATAAGCCCTTCAAACACTCAAAAAATAAATATCTTCTTACATGGGGATGCACTCCACAAGGCACATTCACCACTAAGGAAGCATACCGGCTAATAAATCCCACCCAGGACCTAGAAGTCTCCCCATGGACACAAATTTGGACACCAGGCATCTGACCCAAAGTCTCCACTTTCCTATGGCTCCTATGTCATAAAATAATTCTCACCTGGGACAACCTTATAAAAAAAGGTTTCATTGGACCCTCATGATGCCCCAATTGTTCAACACTACCATTCAACACCTTATGGACAACTACTTCTTAGCTAACAATTTGTGGGAGAAAATGACCTTTAGATGCAGAAAATCCAGCAGAATTTTAGGGGACATTGTCAGCACCATCCACAACTGTCCATCGACTCCTTACAATAGTAGGTTATAAACTCACTCTGGACTCTTCTATTGGGCCTTCTTCCATAGACAATATGGAAGGAACAAGAGAATATTCAAGAATCAATGTTCTCCCTTAGACACAATATGGAACAATCTCTGCATCAACCTCCAAGAAACTTTGGCTCTCCAACACTAGTAGGACACTAAATTTCCTACTCAAGATCAAGAGAAGATAATCTAGGAGAATTAGCATCTCTCGATACCTTCAGGCCCCTCTAGCAAGAGATCTCCTCCCAATAATCTAGACTCACCTAGCATATGGACTCCTCCTCCCGCTGTTCTGATAAGGATGAATTTTGACAGTGCTTCCAAAGGTAACCCAGGCGATCCATGATTCGAGGGTATCTTCAAGGACTCTAATGGAAACCCCCTCCTCATCCTCTTTGGTTCCATAGGATGGGATTCCAACAATTCTGTTAAACTGGAGGGTTTATGGCAATGAATTTTCCTTGCTCAACATCATAATTACTTTCCTATCTAAATAGAAGGACACTCTCAAATTATCATCAATACAGTTACTAAACTCCTCATGGGAGCGTAAACTATGAGGGTGGCTAATAGCTGGAGACTAGCAGTGAGATTGGAGCTTATAGAACAGTGGTTGAAACATCAACAGACAATCTCCTTCAAACATGTTAAACAATCAGGCAACAAAGTTGTGGATCTGCTTGCGAAGAAGGGAGTGGAGAGTTACCAAACCTTACATCGAGCACATGGGGTGGCACATGGCCACCCATAGGCTACAGCCGCGGGCATTTAATCGCCCTAAATGCACCCACAGGTGCTCATTTACTCCACTCGCATGTTGATGCACTCACTTGCTCTTAAAAATGAATTTGCATGGCAGTATCCATCCATTGCCTCTGTCGTCGAGCTGTATTTGTCCCCTTGGAGTCTCGAACCCGAGTTTCCGAACACCTACAGGGAGGCACTGTAGTCTCCTTTGCTGCATTGAATTTGTCCCTTGCTTGCTTTTCTCTCATAGCCTTCACTATAGTCTGAACTTCATCTTTGCACCTCGTCGGCCTTTGGCTCCTTGGCTCTCTACTCCTCTAGCCTCACACTCTATTTCTCCTTCACCTCTGTGGTCTCCACCTCACCATTATATCTTCCCTACCTCCACCATGCCCCATTAGCCATCGTATGCGATGCCGCAGAGGTAGCACCCAAGGCAGAGCATCCAGACCTCCAATTTCTACTCATTTTGATACCTCCTCCCCATCACTGGATAATTATTTAGGCATTACGCTGCCACTGATATCACTAGATAATTATTTTCATTCCCTGCCACTGAATCCTCCCTCCACCAATTCTCCCATGTTGTTGCCTCACCTGGAGACAGTGGCCTCTCCACTGCCCACTCATTCTGCATAGTTCCATTACACCTACACCATGGACCGACCTCGCATTATGAGCACTATCACCATTAGCTTCATAGAGGACGCTCTCAGTGCTGAAATCCCACGTCCCAGAAAATTTCATAAGAATTCTATCTCAAACTCTATGACTCAAGAGCTCACTAGTAAGGGGGCGGCCCCGGGTGCTCCATGCACAGTCATGCAGGGTGCTCTTGCCTCCGACAACAGAAGAAAAAGCTCCGACAGTAGCAGTGAGGATTGGTTGGGTGACGATGGAGGTCCAGGCAGTACACACACCACCAATGTCCCCAAGAACACGGTTGATGACACCCATGACAAGCATGCATATGACACCGAGGAGTATAGGTGTCTCATCTTGGAAGAGACACCTCCCCAGGTAAATACCACATAACCCATCAGGTTTTTTCCGATTTCTGGTTTCTGGTTTCAAGTCTTTGGGACATTTATTTCTTGTTATTTTTTACGTTTTTAAACACTTATATACTCTCCATGTACGAAGCTAGTTTCCTGCAACGGGCAGCTTTAAAACAACTAAGTTGGCTAGTTTCCCCTTCGAGGGCAGTCACTATTTTTGTTTTTTTGTATAACTATGCCTCTAGAATAGGCTTGAACTATAGAGGCCCAAGCCTCCTTGTATTATATGTTTCATAAATAAAATTTAGTCTTATTTAGAAAAAATATATATATATTTTCCTCTTTAATATTTTCTCCTAGGGAATTTTAGGAGACTTTTAGGGAAGGTCCATGTTGAACTTAACCACCAATAGCTTTTCATAAGCTAACAAGAAGTTTATAAAACTCTAGATTTATTTCCTGAATACCCTAACCAATGTATTCATTAAATCAATAATAAAATAAAATACTACATCATCACATTAGCCTTAGCATGGCTTCCATGGCAATTGAATCCAATAAAAATTCAATGTCAAGAAATAGTCAATGTCTAAAAATCCATTGTAATTTACATAATTTTCCATTTGCATATTATCATTAAGGAAAAGGAACATTTATGTACACCATACATATAGACTTGGCCCACAACATGGATCCCACAATTTGTCAAAGTATATTGACAACAATTCATCACATGCAAAATAGGTGGTATACACTCTGAATTTCCATATAATAACAATCATGCAACTTAGAAAAAATAAATTAGCATATCTTGCATACCATAGCATTATAATTTCTTTAAGGTCTCACCTTACCAACCATCAACATTGTAGAGAAATAATAGTCCCATTGAACACTAGGACAGAAAATGTGTTTTTTTCTTTTTTTTTACCATTAGCTTGCAGCCATGTAAGCGAGAACCATTGAGGAATTTTGGAAAGATAATTTGAAATCATGAAATATACAACCATTGTAGACTTTTATCAAATAGTGTGCAAGCATGCAAGCTACAACCAATTTGACATTCCAACAAACATTTTGCAAGCATGTGATCTACATCCATTGAAGAATTTTAACAACAATTTGTAAGCATGCAATATATGGTCAATGAGACATTCTACCAAATAGTTGGAAAGCATACAATCTACTACCATTGAGGGACTAGTTAGCAAACATGAAATAAATTTCCATAAATATGTTTAAACTATGATAAAGCTAGTAAAACTAGAATTTATAGAATAGCATGACTCATATTAATACCATCAATGGTAAAATTTGTTCCAAGAACACAACCAACAATCCCTATAGGAGTATCTAATCAGGAAAGTCAACCAAATTATGGATACAAGTATAAACATAAATTTTTCATGGAATCAACATGGAGTTACATGAATCAAGGTATGAATACCACTTTATGTGAAGATGAATCACATCCAAAACTTCCACGGATGCAATTATTTAAAATAACAAAACTGTGGATCTCAATTACCAGTTTTTGTCGAACACATGGAATGCAAACTTTCCTCTACAACTCGAAATGAATAAAGATAACCCACAATTATGCTACTATGAGTTTTTCATTGACTTTAAGTTTACTATGTGAGTTCCACATGACTCATTGCTTATTTTTAACAACTAAAGAGGTTCGTTAAAAAAATTTGTTTTGCTTTTACAATATTCCATTGTCCTCTTCAGGGTCAGCCCAAACTTCTAAATTATTTAGCTATCACACCAACCATATATGCATTCATTCTTTATAAGTAGTGCTTGGTAAATTTAGCCATGTTTTTCCACTTCTTTTGTTTTTTTCCTTATGCAACACAATCATTTTTCTAATATTATGCATGCAAAGGTTGGTAATTAATATGCACTATAAACAATGAGTGCTAGAGATGGTTCATAGGTACAATATAGGTTTTACTGTCTTTTATCCGCTTCCATATTAAAATTTCATGAGAACAACTTTTAAAGAAAATTATAACCTTCTACTCTTTTATGCGGTCATTAATCATGCATCATGCATCTAATGTTAATTGTAGTCTACTACAAGTTTAATTAAAATCATACCTAAGATGATGCCCACTAGCATCATATCTCTACTTATTTTCATAATGATTCCCAAAATGCGCCAGTGCTGCAACCTTTTTCTCTGATACCATTTGTAACATACCTCGATAACCTCACAAGAAAATGCATGGATTTAGGAAAATTTTTCAACTTTTACCAATGTGTATCTTTCTAAATTACTTTCTATATCCCCTCATTAACCATTAGAGTAAAAATCATCATGACCTAGAGAGATATTTAGTAAAATCATAGTGAGTTACACAACCATTAATTGTCCTAGATGTACCATATTAACTTAAATTTCCTGATATAAATATGCATCGATCCCATGATCATTTTAACTCAATTAGTAAATCCCATAATTTAGAATATAAACATCACATCAGAAAATAAATTAACATCATGAAAAAAACACAATGAACAATCACATCATTAGACATTGATATACCCTCAAAACCGTGTAGGATGAAAACCAAAAAATGTTTAATTTTATTATTAAATGCTCATGAGGGTTGTCACCCCTGACTTGATGGTTATGAGGGAGTCCATCCCTTGACCATTGTCATAAAAATTACATACAAAAATAATATTAAATGAAACATAACTAGCTATAATCTATTACAATCATCATAATACCATTTACCCACGAATCCTCAATCTCTGTCTTTTTAGTCAGGTTGTTTCCTTGAGTGGGTCATCGTGCAATTGGAACTAGTAAACCTGCATGCACTAACAACTCTTTATCTTCCACAATGTTAAACTTGAAAAATTATTTTCTCAAGTCATACTTCTTTCCTACCATTTTTGTCATCGACACACTTCATATCATGATTAGATAAAATATTAATAAACCAATAATCAATCTCTATTTGTGACACTTCAACAAATATTTGTATGAATGTATAAAACATAACCAATTTGACATGAAATTCCTTCTTTAACATCATTTCACATGCATTAGTAACAAATAAATCACCATCAAGCATCATCTTTCTAAAAACCACTAACGAAATCTTGCATGCACTTTCATATTATTTCCAAAGGAAAGATAACATACTATATAATAATATTATCCATGAAAATGCATAACAAGCTTTCCAGATAACTATCCAAATAAGAAATTTCCTTTTTCCTACTCTTATGCTTTGTTTTACAAAGCGATTAAGACAATAGATTCTATACTTATTCATGTGAATGCATGTTCTTTTCCAAAGACATATTTTCCACACAAGAGCTATTCACATTGGCTATTACGTATAACAATGCATAATTGTATGCAAGGAAAAAATTATTGTGTTAGAACTCTTCAAAAAGAATAGAAGAGAAAAATATGTCCTTGTATGCATTAATTGATTAGATTCTTGGAGATTAAAAAGACTAATAACATGGTTTATTATGTAATATTATTTAGAGAAAAATATATGCTTGCATACATGGAAAAAAGTATAGTTTTGGGTTAGATATTTTGGATGCGAGGAAAATTTTCCTTTGCATGCATGAAATAATAAGTGGTATGTGTTTGACCCCTTGTAAAAGAAATGTGTTTATTTTTCCACGAAATATTTATTTAGTTTTTTTTCGAAGGAAATATATGTTTTACATGCAAGAATAAAAAAACTATGTTATTGCATGCACAAAATTATAACTAGTATGTTAATGTTGGGTGAAAATGTGAAGTTGGGTTACACTTTTTGCCCTTTTTTGAGAAAAAACTTTCATTTTTTTCGGTCCTTCAACTTTCTGCAAGCTAAAACAATTTTTCTGTTTAGAATTTCATTTTACGATAAAAATAAAAGTTGTCAGAAATTTTGTTAGCTTTCTATTACTTATTTTTGGAATATTTTTATACACATTTGATTTGTCAATTTAGCATTTCTTTGAGTGTGTGATTTTTAACAATCAATGTATTCATAAGGAGTCATGTTAATACACAATGTTGTATTCTTTGAAAATTTGTGTTTTTGAGAAACAAAATGTGTTACAAAAATATAGATAGAGTCTACCTCGGTTTCATCATATTTACAAAGGTAATGGATGCATATCATAATTACTAGAACTTTTTGAACTGGTCCAATATGAAAAACTGTATATTTTGAATATGTTTTGCGACGCAAGAAATTTCTTAACATATAAATTGTAATCTAAAAATAGAAAAGCTACCCATTAGAGATGACGGACAAATGTAATGTACCATATTTTTTTCAATTTTTTTCACAATTTATTTTGGAAGATACAAAATTTTGATTTCACTGAATCACAATGACCTTCAGAAATTGTTTAGATCCATTTTATTACAAAATTAATTAAAATTAGTAAATATTTATGAAATTCCATGAAAGTTATATTTCCTGAAAGTAGATTCAATTATAAAAATGCTTGTCTTGGTTTCGACAATTAATTTAGAATGTTTCATGGAGTTTAATCAGTCCAAAGTTGTAGAAACATATTCAGGGCTTGGCTCTGCGTAGCTGGTGACGCATTAGTTCGACCGAAATCTTAAAAAAAGTTTGGCTGAACTGTTTTTTGCACCGATGACACGTTAAATCAAATGACAAAGTAGTTTAGCTGAACTATTTATCAGAATTTCGGCTGAACTTTTACTTATCTTTCCGTCGGCCGGAAAGTACCGCCGAGCCCCTCCAAAAAAACATTTCGCAGAAATATAAATTTCCATGAAACCATTCATTATTTTCACATATTTTTGCAAGTTTGGTCTGACTTTACAAAATTCTTGATTTGATTTTGAAAAGAACTATTTTGGGTTTAAGTACTTTTCTTGGAGGTACATTCAAAGGACTTTTCTTTGAGACAGATTATTTTCGTACATTTGATCTGATTTTGCAAGGAATTTTTTTTGGTTTAAAGAATTTTCTTGGAGGTACATTCAAAAGATATTTCTTAGACGTATGTGATACAATTTTTTGGGCTTCATTTTTTTTTAAAGTATGCATTTGGGCTTAATTTCAAAAGGACATTTTTTGGTTTTGGGTTGAAGTAAATCTTCTATAATGATTTTTTAAAATGAGTTTTTGTGTGAATCTTTAACTAAAATTTTTTTGTAGGACTTGGAAGGAAATATTTTGAACTTCGTTTCATTTTTATAAGACATTTTTTTCTTTAATTTTTTAAATTAAGTGTTTCGGATTGAAGTATGTATTTTTTGCAAAATTTTTAAAATGAGTTTTTTTTTAAATTAAATTTTTTGTGATGTTTTTTTTAATTGAGTTTTTGTCTAAATTTTTGAAGGAAATTTTTTGAACTTCATTCTTTATTATCATGGGAAATTGAATAAATTTTACGAGAAAATATGATCGAAAAAGAGACCCTGGGGAACATAGAGAAGAGACAAGACAATCTCACAAAAGAAAGATAGAAGCACTCTCAAATATTGAAGGGGAAAATGAACCTCAACTAGAAGTTGAAATAGGTATGTAAATATAAATATTATGGTTTTGATATATTTAAAATTTTCCTAGTGTAAAACGTGAAGCCTAATTTTTATTTGATGAACTATTTTGAAAAATATTTTGCAATGTAAACAGAGAGAGATATTCTTCAAAACATTGATGATGAGATACAAAATTTTGAAAGAGAAATTGAAAGAGATATTGAACCAATGATTGAAGATGGTGAAAATGGTGAAAGAAATTCAAGTGAAGAAATTGAATCACAAGGTATATATATGTGTGTGTGTGTGTTGAACACATGCACGAATTATTGGAATTATACATATATTTATTAATTTAGTTATTTATTGAATATGTAAACTTATTATGTACTATTCATTTGAATATGTACAGATGAAATCAATGTCGATGACAAGATGTTAGAAAATGTTGACACTCACACATATGGAGATAAAAAATCTGACCATTATATACGATATCGTGTTAACTCCATTTTTGAGAAGTATTTAATAAAGGAAAATGTGACAGTTCAAGCCCAAATGTTGAAAGGTATCCCATCATTAAGGGAATTAAAAGAAGCTATGACTTTATTGGGTCTTTGAAAATCAACCAAAGTTAAAAAAATGAAGGAAAGTGCGATAGAAAATATAAATAGTGCTATAAATTCAATTAAAATATCTAGAAAGAAAAATGTATCAGTTGTACGTAGAGAAATACATATGACAATGGTTTCATCAAGAAATAAAGAGAATCGCTTGGTAAAATCTATGGCACAAGCATTAGGAACCTCGCGAAAAGATTTGAACAAACATCGAAAATTTCGGTCGCAAATAGATGTAAATGATGAACTTGCTTGTTCGAGAGCTATTTGTAGGCAACCATACAATGATAGACTTGGAGAAAATGTTAAAAAAATAATATATGAATCTTTGAAGAAAAATTCACATGTTTCGCCATCTGCAAGGCATGTGATGCGAAGAATAATACCACGAAATCAGTACGAAGAACATGAAATTTTTTTCTTGGAAACCACTCAGATAGATTTTTTCAACAAGTTCAAAGAAGAGAATCGTGAAATTCATGTTTCAATCAGTGCTTTTTTTACCAAAAACCATGGTATGTAAAACTTATAACCGTACGCAACAGTTTTTGTTGTTGTTATCATGTGGAATTTGAGTTATATTTTGACACATTCCTTGATTTTGGTAGAACATTTTGGAAGGATTCACCTCCTCCTTCCACCATCTGTGATTTCATATCTCAAATTCTATGTGAAAGAGAAAGCAATGAACTATTTTACGAAAATAAATGTGTTGGTGGTAAAAAAATGCGATGATTGTGGAAATTTGACTAAATTTCAAAACAAATATTGTACTGATATAAATGATTAATCATTTCCCAACATGAAAGTGAAGTGGAAGATATATGAATATATCCATACATCGATTCAACGTGCAAATAGTGTTAAAAAATTGAATTACGAGAAGAAGAAAATTTTGTGATAGACTTTTTGAGAAAGTTTGAGGCAGAAATTTACAAATACACCACGCATTCCCATAGATTTTGATGGCAAGACTTGCAATTCAAAAAATCTCATGGATTTTTTCCACTAGGGACAATTTTGTCAGTAATTGATTTTGCAGAAAACTACACATTTGTTCCACAAAAATAAATTCATAGTGAATAATATCATTCTAACAAGTCTCCATGCTCGTCCATACTCTATATAGACATGTTGAGAAAAACATTGATCATATAGAAAGAACCAGTGAAAATCGACATATTATTAAAGAATATCACTTTTATATCACTGACGATCATACACATGATACATATTTTGTACAACATTGTTTTGGAAAAATTTATGATTCCTTGAAATATTGTGGAATAAAATTCAATGAACATTGCATATGGTTAGACAAATGCGCACGACAATTCAAATCTACATGATCATTCTTTTGGTTGTGTTGTCTTCATAAGAAAACTTGCATTAAACATTGTTGCAATTTCTTTGAGACTGGCCCTGGAAAAGGAGAACATGACGATGCAGGGGCATGCATAAAATGAGTATTTCGAAGATATCAAATGAACCCCTCTGCAAGCAGAATTGTGGACGCGAAAGAAGTTTTTCATTAGTCTGTTGATGCTCTAAGCCATGAGACTAACCGATCAAGGGAAGTGCGAAGGTACATTTAATTAAATTTTTATTGGATATCTAAATTTAAACATTGTACATTTATCACAATGATTATCTTTGATTGTATTTTGATATCATATTTACATTCTTCTTTAAATTTTCCATATAAAGGTTTTTTTGGCATATTGGGATCGAAGACATAGATAGATCAATTGGAAATGATGTTGAAAAATTAAAAGGGACTCAAAAATTGAATTCAATTAAAACAAAGTCGTCCAGAAATGTGTTTGCATTGGATAAAAGAAAATATTCTTGTTTTTGTCATGTTTGCATAGACAACACAAAATCCAATGACGTTTGTGAAAACAAAATGTATGTAAGAGATTGAAAACATATAGAGCTAAATACAAATGGAAAAATGTCTGTTGCAATGTTTGAAGAAATGCAATAAGAGGAAACTACAATATAATTCGATGGTGATTGAGTTTCTGATCTTGTTAGAGAAGGTAACATTTGAATTGCTTTCTAAAGATAAAGATCTAGAAATAAATTTGAATATGTATAATTTTTTCAAGTTTGTTTTATTGTATAGGAGATGTTTTTGCTGTAATTGCACCTACTGAAAATGATGAAAATGTGAAGTATTATTTTATACATTGTGTTGAACCTTAAGAAACAATTCTTTTGCTGTGAAAAAGAATCTGTGCTTAAGACATTATCTAATTCTGTCACAAATGATTATATTTTGTCTCTATATTAAAAACCTTTAAACATTGATCCTGTAACCTTCAAATATCAAACCCATACATCCTTTTGCAATGCCATATCCCACTTATGCTGAAATGAATGAATGGAAGAAAACGAGAAGAGGATTTTAAACTAATATGATGTTTAGAACAAAATCTACGATTTTAAAACCCAGAAGAATTATGTAAAGATAAAGTTAAAATAGAGGAGCGCATATTAAGGTTTGTTTAACTCTTAAATGCACATGCATGAAGAGACCTGCTGCTCAAATTACTCTATTTCATTCACAGACATGAAAACATTAAGTAAACTGGATAAACTTTCAGCATAAATAGAATGATGGAAACTTGCATACTTCTTTCATTGATTTGCAATTCTTCAATACAAAATTTTTCTTTCAGGTTCCCAAAACTAGGAACCTTCATCTTTCTTGAAATTGTCTTTAAATACAGTATCACAAGATAGTTTCCAGTAATGAAACTAATTCTAACTGCCCTAACTAATTCTAACTGCTTAAACTACTGACTGTTACGGGGGAACATGCCTAAAAAATGGTTCTATTACATTTACATGATTTTGAGAAAAAATATAATGAGAATTTGAAAACTTATAATCTATGAGAACAGCTACTCCTGAATTGGTTGTTGAATCAACGGCTACTTTTGGTTGAGCCGTTGGGACCTCTTTTGTTGAATCCATTGAAAATTTCTTGCACTTCTTCCGTAGCTCATTTTGAGTTGTCGAGGAGTTTTTGAAACTTTGATATTCTATCCTGAACGCCACAATTTGACTGTGTGTAGGCTTTCCTGTAAAGAGGGTCTTCACCATCCATAGAAAATTGAAATGCCTATGCAAGAAGTTGAACACAATTTCTCCTTTTGAGATCTGTGTCTTTTCGTGCCTATTATCTGCCTTACTTTTTGCTAATGTTAACTGATCTTCATAAAACTTCCATGACATGATATTTCCTTTCTCAGTCCAGCATGAAGGTAAACCTGTTCTGGTCAATTTGTCAAATGATATATCAAACTTCTTTACAGTCTCCTTGATTCCCAGTAACCTTTTCTTTGCAACCTTCCGAAGATCATTCTTAATTATCATCTTATTAACTTCCTCAACATAAAAATATCTGTCTTGTATTCCAATATCTTCTAATTCTTCGTCTGATTTGGAATTGATAAAATTTATAAACTTCCTAGCCCAATTTTCTCTTTTCATGGTTGTCCGTTTTTCAAATAATATATCCTCTTCATGTTCTCAAATGAGGCCTTTCTCTTTAGTAACTATATTCAGGGAATTCCAATTTGACTTCATTTCTGAAATAATCTCACTCCAAATGATATCTTTAGCTTTAATAAGTGAGATATTACCTTTTAAATTCTCCTTGAGATCTTTAATTTCATCCTCAGCCTTTTGTAATTTATGATTATTCTCATTCGCTTCATTCCCTAGCACCTGTATGACTCTGGTGGCCGATTCTAACTTTGATTGAGCTCGCTTAAGATCTCCTTCTGCCATCTTCATCTCTGTGTTGAGCTACGCAATTTGTGCTTGAGGATCTGCATCACCTGTAGGGAAAACAAAAGTACAAGTGTGATTTTAAATATGGTTTTGCAACGAAATAGCAGTCTGCTTCACTTTATTCAATTCTTCCTCCTTCCGCAACAATTGCTGACGCAATTCTTCTTTCTCCTTTTCCACCTCTGCTACTTCTGCAGCCATTGAATGTTCTGCAGCAGGTAACTTTAGCTTTCTTCTTAGGGTGGATATCTCTATTTCTGCACTCTTCATGAGCTTCTGCACTATAGCCTTGTCATTCGGATCCACACCAATCTTCATGATAATATTTTTTAAATCATCGTTTTGAACTGATAAGGCCCTTGAATTGGCCTTCTCCATCTTGATCTGTTTGATAACTTTTGCAAGCATGTTTTCAGCTTTAACTGCTGTGGCATTGGTCTTGGTTAAAGCATAAACAATTAACTGTCCAGTCTGCATATGAAGGTTCATATTATCCCACAGTGGGATCTTCTTAACACCCATAGTTATATTTACCTCATTGAAACTGCTTGAAGATCCAAGGGACATCCTTGTTGGATGTGTTAGAGCCATTTTGAATTGATCCTTTTCAAGGTCCATTACAGTCAACAACCTAGTCTGATCAGCAGCTATATGATGCTCCGCCTGAGCTTCTACATTAGCTTTTATTCTTTGATTTCTTTCTTCAATTTATGTAAATATTTGTTTGACTGAAGGTATCCTCTCTGAGTGAATTTCATGGCCTCTAGGAGAAGAGGGGACATTTTCTTCTTCATTGATATGGAAAGTAAAACTAGGTGAGTTTGAAGAATGATCTTCAGCCAATTTGGTTCTCTTTTCCTCTCTCGGTTCTTCATCATCTACTTCAACAACATCATCCCTACCTCTTTTATTTTCCCTTTCAGTTATTACAAGTGTTTGAATTCTCGTTTTTGATGTATTTAATTCACCTGGGTTTGCCAGCTTCTCTTGACCAGGTCTGCTTACGTGAGAAAACGTAGCATATCCATTCTCAATTCTTCTCTGGGAGATCACTCCATGCAGATCATATGACCATTTTTCTCCTAGTAGCAAATGTGTCTCTTCCAAAATTTTAGAAACTTCATCAAAAGCTTGCCTCATATTGACCACGAAAGGTCCCACACTCACAGGAAATTTATACATAAAACCTTTCTTCATGTGAAGAAAGTGCACCTGATCCACATTAAGGCTCTGTCTTATGAATTCCAAGGCGAAAAGCCGCATAGGTACAAAATTCGGGAGCCTATAAGGCTCAATAGTAGCTCCATACAATCTTATCTCTGAATACTCTTCAAACACAAACCAATCTCCGAATCTGCAACTAGGTCCTAACTGTCGAAATTCCCGGGCTTTTGGTGGAAAACATGGAAGAGGAACTCCATTCAAAATTCTATAAGCAATAGACATATAATGACTAGCAAACTCAAATAAACCTGCTTCATTTCCTTCTTTTCTAGTCATGTCAGTCCGAAATAAAAGTGATTGCTTTTGCTTGTTAACATCAACTATATTCAACCCCAAACACATAATTCTTCGACATTTTGATATAAAAATAAATACACAGTTAATGACGTGAATTTGAAGAAACCTGTAAGAGGAAAGGTCATCAACTAAGAATTTACAATCTCCTGCCAGAAATATGAAATGTCGAGAACAACCCCTGGTTTCATCATCAGCACGTACATTCCCAATACTGATTTATCAATTGTCTGGTCATTGTCTTTGCCCAAAATCTCTGCAATGCAACTCAGAATTGGTCTATACTTAGCATTGAACACTTCCAAAATAAATTCTTCTCCTTCTAGTTGAGCTTCCTCTGAATTTGACCTCAAGTAGGACATACATTTATCAAATTCTTCATTTGAAAGGTCCTCAAAATAACGAGCCAATGAATCTTCAGAGAATTGCAGTGGTGACTCATTTTCAGGAAAGCATAATGCTTGGCGAATTAACTGCGTTGATAACTGCAAGACGTTTTCTCTCTGTGAATTCATTATGAAGCACTTACCAGGGTACATTGAAGAGACCAGCCATGAGATAAAATCGGGAAAGAAATGGGCTTTTGGGATACAGGCGTACAATATATCAGAATTCTTCATGGCAGAGAAAACTGGGGATTTCTCAGTGTTTAGGGTCACTTGATGATACAATAAGGGATGATTTAGAGAAGAGATGGTATCCTGGACGTCTTTTTCACTGTCCACGAGGGAATTGAGGCTTGACGAACCAGATAGAGAGACTTGTTTTGCCACGGCTTAACTGAAAACAGATAGCAAACGAAAGGGTGACAGTGATAGAAATCGAAAGGGGGAAAATGACAGGAGGTACTTTGAAAATGGGATAAAAACAACCTTTTAACAACCGCGCAAAGCCATATTAAATGCTTGTAATGACGTGTAATGTTGCTGACTTGGAGTATAGCTGCTCGCATGACGTCACTGCGGGGGCTGCTGTAGTACGACGACAAATTTTGGGTTGCCGCCCTCGCAATACATCAAGACCGTCGATCTTCGTGTACCTCACGGTCAACAAGTCAACTGCGGGAGTGCCGGATTGAATAATGTACGAGCTCTTTGCACCCCCATATTTGATCACCCAATTACGATCTCCAACACTTTGCCGCTTCCACTTTAAAACTTGCTCGATATTTAAACGTTAAACTATAATACAAAGCCAAATAAAGTTTAATAATAAACTTAATTGGTAACGCACTTTTGTTAAATACTTCTTTTTTATGCTATAGTATAAGATCATTATACCATAACATGTACTTTTTCTGAATTTTAGATTTTTTGTCATTTTTTTATTTTCAAAAATACAAATAGAAAAGGATATGCAAATGATCCACAACATCTGGCTCCATCTGGGGATAGTGTTTTTGCCACAAAACACTAAGAACCTGCAGATCTGTGCCTTCACCTATGGCATGGAGTCAAAAATTGCTTGATGAACTATATACAATGATCACGCCAGATATATACAACGGTGGTGAAACAACTTTTAATGCTGGAAATAATGCTTTAGATATTGCCCATTCACAGGCATATCTAGTACTTCTCCTTCAAGATTTTCCAGCATGAAAGTATTATTCATTCAGACTTCATTGATTTTGAATGGACCATACCACAAGGGATCAAATTTTCCGTGTTTCCCTTTGTCTTCCCTTCGGGTATCCCACCTCAATACCAGGTCTCCCATCTGAAACATGATTTCTTTTGCTTTCCTGTCAAATATTTTCTTCATTTTCTGCTGATAAGTAAGCAAATTTTCCCGAACTTTATTTCTGTTTTCATTTAACTCCATTACATTATTCATTCTTCTAATCATGGAATTAGGTTCCTCTTGAGCGTCTTGAAGGAAAGAAATCACAGGCTTCACCAACTGGGTGGGAAACAATGCTTGAGTCCCATATACTAGCTCATAAGGTGACTTACCAGTGGATCTTCTGGTGGTCATCCTCGTTGCCCATAGTGCAAAAATTAGCTTTGAATCCCAGTTCTTTTGATTTTCATTTATTGTCTTCTTCAGAATTCTTACCAATGTTTTGTTAGAAGACATCGCCAATCCATTCCTTTGTGGATGATAAGCTGTAGAATGAGACAATATCACATTGTAAGTCTAACATAAATTAATAAACCTGATTGAGTTGAAAACCTGTGCATTATCTGTCACAATCTTTACTGGACATCCAAATCTGCTAAAGATATTTTCTTCTAGAAACTTCATAACAACCAAATCATTTTCCTTTCTGGTAGGGATTGCCTCCACCCACTTTGTAAAATAATCTGTAGCAGTAAGGATCCACTTAAATTTCCCACTAGATGGTGGATTGATTTCTCCAATAAAATCCAATCCCCATTGTCTGAAAGGTTCTTCAATAAAAACAGGGAGAAGAGGTAAAGGGGCTAACTTTTTCTTTTCTGCAAACACCTGGCATTTTTGACAACTTCTGACTGTTTTATATACATCAGCAAATACAGAGGGCCAATAGAAACCTGATTTGAGAATTTTATGAGCAGTTACCTTCCAACTGTAGTGACCCCCGCTCTGTCAAACATAACAATAACACCCCAGCAGGGTCTTTTCAATATAGCTTTGCTTCAATTATAACATAAGGTTGAGCTTTGAGTTTTAAAGCTCTGTATTTAGCTCTATTTATTGAAGGAGGACAAGAAAGAAAGCATAAATAATGAACAATATCTTTGTACCAATCTGAACATAGAAATTTATATTTAATCGCTGACTTCGACTCAACATCACCTGTTTCTTCATTGACTTCCTCTACAGGCGCCAATAAATTAATTCCCAGTGCTTGGAAATTTGACTCTGTTAATAATTTTGCCAGCCCCAATCCTTTAATCAACTTTGTTGGTTTAACATCTAGGTCATATTCTTGGATTTTTGCAATCCATTTGCCCCTTGTCCCGTCCACATCACTCTGTACTAAAACCTCTTTTACAGCAGAATTAGGAACATATGCTAAAATTTGGGAATGAAGAACATAGGTTCTGAATGCTTTTAATGCTTTCACTAGAGCATATACTTGTTTCTACAATATATTATATTTCAATTCTGCATCTTGGAGCACCTTACTGAAATATGCTACAGGTTGTTCACAGTTTTCTTCATTTCTCTGTAATAACACGGCAGCAATTGTTGAGGAAGACGCAAATGAGAAAATTTGAAATGGCTTCAGATAATCTGGACTTATTAAAACAGGTGCTTCCTTCAGGGCTTCTTTAATTCTTTGAAAAGATTTTCTCGCTTCTTTTTCCCACTTCACCTCAGCATCATTTTTCAACATGTCTGTTATTTTCTTGACAATCTCTGCATAATTAGGAACAAATCTTCTCAGAAAATTAATTTTCCCAAGGAATCTCTGAATATCTTTCTTACTTCTGGGCAGTGGAATCGACTGTATTGCTTCGACTCTTGCTGGATCAATCTTTACTCCTTGTTTAGAAACAATATGTCCCAGCAATTTACCCTCCTCCAGAGCAAACAAAGATTTTTTAGGATTCAGCGATAAACCATACTTCCTACACTTCAAGAAATCTTTCTGTAAATGTTGTAGATGCTCCTCATCAGAATTTGAAAAAATTGTGACATCATCCAGATAAACCACCACAAATTCATCTCCTACAAATGTAATATCCATTGCTCTTTGGAATGTAGCCCCTGCATTCATTAAGCCAAATGGCATCCTGGCATACATGAATGTTCCCCAGGGTGTGGTGAAAGAAGTCTTCTTTTGATCTTCCTTCTCCACAACAACCTGGTTATATCCTGAAAAACCATCTACCATTGATAACCTGTACGCTCCAGTCACTTTTTGCAAGACAAATTCCATCTTTGGAAAAGGATAATTATCCTTCAATGAAGCCCTATTCAAGTTCCTGAAATCTACACATAGCCTTATCTCTCCATTTTTCTTTCTGACTGGTACAAGATTGGAAACCCAATCAGAATATCTCAGAGGAACAATTATTTTAGCCTGCAGCAATTTTTTTACCTCCTTTTCGATCGGGGCCAATAGTAATGGATTGATTTGTTGAAGTTTCTGTTTATGTGGTTTGACTCCATCTTTCAATGGAATTTTATGTTGAATAATACTCTTATCATAAGTCTTCAGGTCATCATATGACCAGGCAAATACATCCTCAAATTGTTTGAACAGATCTATGTACCTTTCTTTATAGTCCTTCGGGACTCCTTTGAACAATTTGATCATTTTAGGCTCATGTTGAGTTCCTAAATTACAATCTTCCACATTCTCATCTTGGTTTTCTTTCTTCTAATTCACTGCCACGTCATTTGCATCAAACAGTCTTTCGAGAGGCACCAAGCCTCTTGGAAAAACATTGTCTTTCAACTGAATAATCTCCTGACCACCAATCTTCCTTTTCAGGGTCTTACCAGCCAACTCATCTTCATCAGTTTCCAAATCAATCTGATGATCTTCAAAATCTTCAATCATCAACAAAAATTGCTTAATATGTTCATCATCCTCAAAGACCTGCCAATGTTTGACATTGTCAGGAATTGAAGGTCTATATCTCATCTCAATTTCATATCTTAGTCTCGGATTGATCGGAGGCTTGAATGTACTAGCTGCAACTACTAAAGAATCAGCCATTCTATTCTCTTCCCTTAGAACAAACTGTAAGTTGAAAGCTTCAAAGTAGTTTTCAATTAAATCCCAAACCTCATTCCTATATGCCCTTAATTTGGGATGTTTGGTTTGACACAAACTCTTTATTTGTCTTATGATTAATTCAGAATCACCAAACACGGTCATAGACTGAATTCCCATTTGCTTAGCTGTCTGCAGAATAATGATTAATGCTTCATATTCCGCTACATTATTAGTGGACTCAAACTCCAATTTGAAAGAAAAATGTACAAGGTTACCTTCCGGAGATACAAAAATGAAACAAGCTCCCGTGCCTTCTTTAGAAAACACGCCATCAAAATAACACTTCCAAAGTCTATTCGAATGAAACTCCTTATGTACAATAGTTGAAGGGAGCTGCCCTTGTGTTTCTTCAGCAAATTCTGCATCTTCATGCAGCATGAAACAAGAGAGGTCATCCTTCTCTTGGCCATAAATAGGTGAATTACCTGCATCTTTCTTGGTAGTAGTTTTTTGAAACCTAGTTTCTCTGTACAACCTCCTTTATTCCCCATTAAAAATAGGAATGATAGCATATGTAAAATCTAGCTTCAAAACTCCTCCCAGCTTTGCCCCCCAAGATCTAGATAATAGCACACCAAATCTAGCTGGAATTTCTGCTACTACCACATCCATCATAATGCTCTTGGCTGAGATTTGAGCCAATGAAACAACCATATCCTTAATAAGACCCACACACATCACCCTTTTTGAATCAAAAGAATAAAGATCTCTGTATGGCTTAGTGATTTGCAAATTCAACTTTTTGATCACACACAGTGGCATTAGATTGTGGGATGCGCCAGAATCCAACATACAATTATGCAAAACAAAATCATGTAGTATAAGTGATATATAAAAAGGAGGGATGGATGAATCTACCTCTTCAACATGAGGCCCAAAGGTAACCACTGGTGTTTCTTCTTGCGGATTTACGATATCGCCAACCTCATTAGACTGAGATAAATTGATAAATTCAACAATTTCCTTCTTATAACTAGGTGTTTTCATTAACTCAAGAAGAGGTATTTGAATTTTCACTTTCTCCAACTCTTTTGACAAACTGAAAGCTTGATTTTGTTTTGTCAACTTTCCAGGTTCTTCTTGATCTTTTTTTGAATCTAGACTCTGATTAGGAACAGTAACAACTTTCTCCAAAACATTAGGATCTTTAATATTTGTTTGAGAAGCCTCAACTTGCTATTTTTCCTTTTTATTTTCTTCATTCATGGACTGCTTCACTTTATCTGACTTCTCGATCTGGTTTTTCTGCAATGGAGTCGCCATTGGAGTAGCTGATTCTGATTCTTTTGCCCCATCATCTAGAGTTCTTAACATTTTCTTTGACCTCAAATTGTATTTTTTATGCAATTCTGATTGCATGAAGTCAGTAAACTACTTGCAATAATCATCCATCTCTTCTTGGTCAAACGAAATATCAGTTTCTTCATTTTCTTCTTCAGTTTCTTCTTCTGTTTCATCATCTTCCATGTAAATAGTAGAGATTTGAGCATCATCTTATTTTTCATCATCTTCATCTGCTGAACGGGATGGAGATGCCTCTATATACAAAGGTGCTTGCACATGATATTGATCCTTTCTTTATCTTTGTAGAATCTGCAGGGGCTGTTTTTTGAATTGGGGATTAAAAACCCCTCTTTTCTGTCTTGGAGGCTTATTATTGTCTATTTCCAATTTCACCAACTTATTAGACAAAATTTTTATGACCTTAGTCATATCGTCAATTCTTTGGTCATGAGCTGAGGCTTCTTCTTTAGCTTTTCCTTTATCTTGAACTTTACTAGCAGTAGACATATTAGCCTCAATCTCCAGAGCATCAGTCTAAATCTACTCCAAAGTAGGAGACCTTCTTTCTCTCAATGTGAAACTGAAATCTGGTTCAAATGCACCAGAAAAAGTGACCCTTGCTCCAATAGGAGGGGGTTTCATTTCAACGGGAAAACTATTATACAATTTATTAAATCTTTTCATAAAATCATTCATATTTTCATCAGATTTCTTCTTTATTGCATTAAATTCTGTCAAAGAATAACCATGGTCCCTTTTTTCACCCCATCTCTCGGTGAAACGTCTTTCTAGGGCATCCCAATCATTTATGGAACCATTAGGCAATGCTTTAAACCATTTCCTTGCCTCTCCACTTAGAGACTGAACAAAAAGTCTCATTACAATGTCCAAATGTTCAACATTTAAATTCTCAGCAAATGTGCAAAACAGGGGCAAGTGTTGTTCTGCAGTTATTTCATCTTCACCAGGAAATCTAGGGAGTAACTTGAGATACTCCTGAGGCATATCATGTAGTGGTTGGGGTAGATTTAATGGTGCATATCTATTCATCAAGAAAGCAGGGGTTGCCATGTTTATGCCCGGGTTAACTGCTCCTTGAGCGGGGGTGAAATGAATACCAGTTGTAGATGGGGGTGAATGAGGTGGAACAACTGATATAGGAACTGGTGTATGAATGATTGCAGAAGAGCTACCAACTGTATGAGATGGAGTTTCTACAAGAGGGAAAGACACAAACTCTAAAGATTACTCTTCTAATGTAGGTTCTTGAAATGAAATGGGTGATGGTGAGGATTCTTTTTCCGAGAAAATGAGTTTCTTGGAAATATTCTTGGATGAGAGAGTGCGTGAACTTCTACCTGGTGCAGGCAGTGTAGCATCAGGTGTATCAAATATTTTTGGCTTCTAGCCCTTCTTTGAAACAAGCTTCTCAGGATCAGACAAAACAAGAACTCTTTGCTGAGAGCTATCTAACCTCGTATGAGGTTTCTTAGGAGCCACAGCTATTTTAAAACAAACACAGCTTATTATTTCCTCCTCTCTGAAAAAACCAGAGGAAATATCAAACAAAACCCAGGGAAAATCTTCGAAACTTCGTCCCCGGCAACGGCGCCAATTAATGTTGAACACTAAGAAACAATTCTTTTGCTGTGAAAAATAATCTGTGCTTAAGACATTATCTAATTCTGTCACAAATGATTATATTTTGTCTCTGTATTAAAAACCTTTAAACATTGATCCTGTAACCTTCAAATATCAAACCCATACATGCTTCTGCAATGCCATATCCCACTTATGCTGAAATGAATGAATGGAAGAAAACAAGAAGAGGATTTTAAACTGATATGATGTTTAGAACAGAATCTACCATTTTAAAACCCAGAATAATTATGTAAAGATAAAGTTAAAATAGAGGAGCGCATATTAAGGTTTGTTTAACTTTTAAATGCACATTCATGAAGAGACCTGCTGCTCAAATTACTCTATTTCATTCACAGACATGAAAACATTAAGTAAACTGGATAAACTTTCAGCATAAACAGAATGATGGAAACTTGCATACTTCTTTCATTGATTTGCAATTCTTCAATACAAATTTTTTCTTTGAGGTTCCCAAAACTCGGAACCTTCATGTTTCTTGAAATTGTCTTTAAATACAGTATCACAAGACAATTTCTAGTAATGAAACTGATTCTAACTGCCCTAAATAATTCTAACTTCTTAAACTACTGACTGTTACGGGGGCACATGCCTCAAAAAAGGTTCTACTACATTTACATGATTTTGAGAAAAAATATAATGAGAATTTGAAAACTTCTAATCTATGAGAATAGCTGCTCTTGAAGCGGTTTTTGAATCAACGGCTACTTTTGGTTGAGCCATTGGGACCTCTTTTGTTGAATCCATTGAAAATTTCTTGCACTTCTTCCATAGATCATTTTGAGTTGTCGAGGAGTTTTTGAAACTTTGATATTATAACCTAAACACCATAATTTGACTGTGTGTAGGCTTTCTTGTAAAGAGAGTCTTCACCATCCATAGAAAATTGAAATGCCTATGCAAGAAGTTGAACACAGTTTCTCCTTTTAAGATCTGTGTCTTTTCGTGCCTATTATCTGCCTTACTTTTTGCTAATGTTAACTATCTTCATAAAACTTCGATGACATGATATTTCCTTTCTCAGTCCAGCATGAAGGTAAACCTGTTCTGGTCAATTTGTCAAATGATATATCAAAATTCTTTACAGTCTCCTTGATTCCCAGTAACCTTTTCTCTGTAACCTTCCGAAGATCATTCTTAATTATCATCTTATTAACTTCCTCAGCATAAAAATATCTATCTTGTATTCCAATATCTTCTAATTCTTCGTCTGATTTGGAATTGATAAAATTTATAAACTTCCTAGCCCAATTTTCTCTTTTCATGGCTGTCTGTTTTTCAGATAATATCTCCTCTTCATGTTCTCAGATGAGGCCTTTCTCTTTAGCAACTATATTCATGGAATTCCAATTTGACTTCATTTCTGAAATAATCTCACTCCAAATTATATATTTAGCTTTAATAATTGAGATATTACCTTTTAACTTCAACTTGAGATCTTTAATTTCATCCTCAGCCTTTTGTAATTTCTGCTTATTCTCATTCGCTTCATTCCCTAGTGCCTGTATGACTCTGGTGGCTGATTCTAACTCTGATTGAACTTGCTTAAGATCTCCTTCTGCCATCTTCATCTCTGTGCTGAGCTGTGCAATTTGTGCTTAAGGATTTGCATCACCTGTAGGGAAAAAAAAAGTACAAGTGTGATTTTCAATATGGTTTTGCAACGAAATAGCAGTCTGCTTCACTTTAGTCAATTCTTCCTCCTTCCGCAACAATTTCTGACGCAATTCTTCTTTCTCTTTTTCCACATCTGCTACTTCTGCAGCCATTGAATGTTCTGCAGCAGGTAACTTCAGATTTCTTCTTATTGTGGATATCTCTATTCTTGCACTCTTCATGAGCTTCTGCACTGCAGCCTTGTCATTCGGATCCACACCAATCTTCATGATAATCTTTTTTAACTGTTCGTTTTGAACTGATAAGGCCCTTGAATTGGCCTTCTCCTTCTTGAACTGTTTGATAACTTTTGCAAGCATGTTTTCATCTTTAACCGCTGTGGCATTGGTCTTGGTTAAATCATTAACAATTAACTGTCTAGTTTGCATATGAAGGTTCATCTTATCCCACAGTGGGATCTTCTTAACATCCATAGTTATATTTACCTCATTGAAACTGCTTGAATATCCAAGGGACATCATTGTTGGATGTGTTAGAGCCATTCTGAATCGATCCTTTTCAAGGCCCATTATAGTCAACAACCTAGTCTGATCAGCAACTGTATGATGCTCCGCTTGAGCTTCTACATTAGCTTTTATTCTTTGATTTCTTTCTTCAATTTGTGTAAATATTTGTTTGACTTAAGGCATACTCTCTGAGTGAATTTCATGGCCTCTAAGAGAAGAGGGGATGTTTTGTTCTTCATTGATATGGAAAGTAAAACCAGGTGAGTTTGAAGAATGATCTTTAGCCAATTTGGTTCTCTTTTCCTCTCTCGGTTCTTCATCAGCTACTTCAACAACATCATCCCTACCTCTTTTATTTTCCCTTTCAGTTATAACAAGTGTTTGAATACTCATTTTTGATGTATGTAATTCGCCTGGGTTTGCCATCTTCTCCTGATCAGGTCTGCTTACATGAGAAAACGCAACATCTCCATTCTCAATTCTTCTCTGGGAAATCACTCCATGCAGATCATATGACCATTTTTCTCCTAGTAGAAAATGTGTCTCTTCCAAAATTTTAGAAACTTCATCAAAATCTTGCCTCATATTGACCACGAAAGGTCCCACACTCATAGGCAATTTATACATAAAATCTTTCTTCATGGGAAGAAAGTGCACCTGATCCACATTAAGGCTCTGTCTTATGAATTCCAAGGTGAAAAGCCGCATAGGTACAAAAGTCGGGAGCCTATAAGGCTCAATACTAGCTCCATACAATATTATCTCTGAATACTCTTCAAACACAAACCAATCTCAGAATCTGCAACTAGGTCCTAACTGTAGAAATTCCCGGGCTTTTGGTGGAAAACATGGACGAGGAACTCCATCCAAAATTCTATAAGAAATAGACATATAATGACTAGCAAACTCAAATAACCCTGCTTCATTTCCTTCTTTTCTAGTCATGTCAGTCCAAAATAAAACTGATTGCTTTTGCTTGTTAACATCAACGATATTCAACCCCAAACTCATAAATTCTTCGACATTTTGATATAAAAATAAATACACAATTAATGACGGAAATTTAAAGAAACCTGTAAGAGGAAAGGTCATCAACTGAGAATTTACAATCTCCTGCCAGAAAGATGGAATGTTGAAAACAACCCCTGGTTTCATCATCAGCGTGTACATTCCCAATACTGATTTATCAATTGTATGGTCATTGTCTTTGCCCAAAATCTCTACAATGCAACTCAGAATTGGTCTATACTCAGCATTGAACACTTCCAAACTAAATTCTTCTCCTTCTAGTTGAGCTTTCTTTGAATTTGACCTCAAGTAGGACATACATTAATCAAATTCTTCATTTGAAAGGTCCTCAAAATAACGAGCCAATGAATCTTCAGAGAATTGCGGTGGTGACTCGTTTTCAGGAAAGCATAATGCTTGCCGAATTAACTACATCAATACCTGTAAGACGTTTTCTCCCTGTGAATTCATTATGAAGCACTTACCAGGGTACATTGAAGAGACCAGCCATGAGATAAACTCGGGAAATAAATGGGCTTTTGGGATACAGGCGGACAGTATACCGGAATTTTTCATGGCAGAGAAAACTGGGGATTTCTCAGTGTTTAGGGTCACTTTATGATATAATAAGGGATGATTTAGAGAAGAGATGGTATCTTGGACATCTTTTTCACTGTCCATGAGGGAATTGAGGCTTGATGAACTAGATAGAGAGACTCGTTTTACCATGGCTTAACAGACAACAGATAGAAAACAGAAAGGTGACGATGATACAACTCGAAAGGGGGAAAATGATAGCAGGTACTTTGAAAATGGGATAAAAACAACCTTTTAACAACTGCGCAAAGCCATATTAAATGCCTGTAATGACGTGTAATGTTGCTGACTTGGAGTATAGCTGCTCGCATGATGTCACTGCCGAGGCTGCTGTAGTACGGCAACAAATTTTGGGTTGCCCCCCCGGCAATACATCCACACCGTCGATCTTAGTTTGCCTCATGGTCAACAAGTCAATTGTGGGGGTGTTGGATTGAATAATGTACGAGCTCTTTGCACCCCCGTATTTGATCACCCGATTACGATCTCCAACACTTTGCCACTTTCGCTTTAAAACTTGCTCGATATTTAAATGTCAAACTATAATACAAAGCCAAATAAAGTTTAATAATAAACTTAATTGGTAACGCACTTTTGTTAAATACTTCTTTTTTATGCTATAGTATAAGATCATTATACCATAACATGTATTTTTTCTGAATTTTAGATTTTTTGTCATTTTTTTATATTAAAAAATACAAACAGAAAAGGATATGCAGATGATCCACAACACGTTGCACTGAACAAAAAATGAAATTATTAGAAGACTATAATGCTCACAGATTTCCATATGAAACAGGATATATTAAACTGAAAGGTTATTTTTTCAGACAAACTAATCAAAGCGGGAATTTTTTTTTCTTTGAAGACTATGAACTTGATTTCATAAGTTTTCAATATAGACACTTGGTGTGTGCAGCATGCATAAAGTTGATTGAGGTTCAATCAAAGAAAAAAATGAATATTAAGAAATGGAAAATGTGAAAATACGATCATGAACAGATTATTGAAGATGGCATTCCATTGGAATTTTTTTTATTGAACTGCCCAACAATTTATTCTCTTTGGATTATATGTTCTAGAACTTACAGTACTCAATTAAAAATTGAACTGCCTTGTTATGTTATCTGTGTAAGTGTTTTCACATGTAAAAATTGTTTTGGTACATGCACACTCTAGTATCAATTGAAAGTAGCTTTTCTAGACATGCATTGATGAAAAATGTTGCATACATATTGGATGTATATATATGTTCTAGAATGCAATTAACTTTTCAAGTAGTTTTATTATGTGCATTGAAGAAAAATGTTTCACGTAATCAATATATATGTTCTAGAATGCAATTAAGTGAAAGTAGTTTTTCTATGTGCGTTGATGAAAAATGTTACATGTACTGGATATATACACGAACTCAATGCACACATTGTTTTTCTTGTGGGATTCTTTGGTAGAAAGTATTTTCAATGTAAATAAATCATCCGCAGTATAATTTTGTATAAAGATTCCTTTCAAACAAGAGACTCGGAGCACTTCTTCGACTTTTGGTGGGATTTGACCCACATCTCTATTCCTGATTGAAAATCTAGTATAAAATTTGTCTGTCCAATCGTCGAATATGTTCTGTGTGCATTGATGAAAAATGTTGTGCACGTATTATATATATATATATGTTCTAGAATTTCAAGTAGTTTTCCCATGTGCATTGATGAAAAATATTTCACATACTGAATATATATATTCAAGAATGCAATTAAAACTGAATGGATCATCAATTTACCAATTTATAAATCAACAAGGCCACCTAGTTGAGTGCATTAATGACATTGACCACAATTCAACAAACATATATCTACTTCTTATATTTCCAATCAAAATTAAAGAGATTTATATCGGAAAGAGGAAGAACATAAAGCCTATGAACTACTTTAGTTCATAGGTCAATGAAGGTATCATCATGTGGGAAAATGTTTCAAGAACACTTGATCGTACTTAAAAGTAATCTTAATATTGTTTTCAATCTTTACATACTACATACTATTGTTTGAGTGATTTTTTTTTATAAACTTACCAAATGTACTTCAACCATCCAAAACTTGAATGTTTTTTTTTTTTTTTATATCAAAACAAATTACTTCACATGTCATGCCAATTGTAGTTCAACTATCCAATAAAAACATTAAACATTGAACATTATATCACATGCCAAATGTAGATTGAAATGGTATCCAAAACTTAGTTTTAAAAACTTTTTGATTATATCACAACATTAGTTCACATGCCTAATGTACTTCAACCATCCAAAACTTGAGTTTTAAGAACTTTTTGATTACATCATAACATTACTTAACATGCCATCCAATTGTAGTTCAACTATCCAATAAAAACATTTAACATTATATCACATGCCAAATGTATATTGAAACCATCCAAAACTTAAATTTTAAAAACTTTTTGATTATATATCATGCAACATTACTTCACATGCCATGCCAATTATAGTTCAAATATCCAATAAAAACATTTAACATTATAGCACATGCCAAATGTATTTTGAAACCATCCAAAACTTAACCTTTAATTTAACAAAAAATTATAGATCAAAACATTACTTCAGATGCCAATTGTACCTCAACCATCCAAAACTTGAGTTTTAAAAACTTTTTGATTATATCACAACATTACTTCACATGCCATGCCAATTATAGTTCAACTATCCAATAAAAACATTAAACATTTAACATTAAATATCACATGCCAAATGTAGATTGAAACCATCCAAAACTTGAGTTTTAAAAACTTTTTGATTATATCACAACATTACTTCACATGCCATGCCAATTATAGTTCAACTATCTAATAAAAACATTTAACATTATATCACATGCCAAATGTAGATTGAAACCATCCAAAACTTAACTTTTAATTTAACAAAAAATTATAGATCACAACATTACTTCACATGCCAAATGCACTTCAAATATCCAAAACTTAAGTTTTAAAAACAAAAAAAATTATAACACATCATTACATAACATGCCAAATGTAGTTCAGAAGCAAAACATTAATTTTTAGATGACAACATTATTAGTAGTTCAACTATCCAAAACTTAAAAGTTTTAAAAATCAAGCAAATTATATAACAACATTACTTCACATTCACATGCCAAAAGTACTAAAACCATCCAAAACTTAACCTTTTGGAACAAAACAAATTATATTAACACTGTAATAAAATATGTCCAAAAATTCTAGATCTCACAAGTATCAAGTTATATATATATGACTGTGCATATAGATAATATATAAAAAAGTAAATTTAAGACTAGAAATCTTGATATGAAATCTACAAATCATGTCCATCAAATACGGATGGATGTAGTGTCTTTCCCATCAGAGTCTCAATCCGCATGGTATCTTGCGAAGCATGGGAAACCTATACACAATGCACATACAAACATTAAAATTTGATGTTTTAAAAATGAGTGAGAATATATAGAACTTCACGTATATATATATATATAGAGAGAGAGAGAGAGAGAGAGAGAGAGAGAGAGAGAGAGAGAGAGATATATATATAATCATGCAATACCTCATAAGGTTCCCTCTCCATTTGTTCACCTACTACAAGTTCCCCCATGGGAACATCTCCAACGGTAAACTGTACAATATACATGTACAGTTATATATATATATATATTAAAATAATTCAGATGAAAATGCACATGTGTACATATATAAATTTATTTTCAATAATATTAAAAAAAAAGTTAGACAACTTGTTCAAATGGTTGAAATGGTGTGGATGTTCCTATCTCCATTACTAGAGTCCATGGATTAAAGAAATATTCTATAGAAACCTAAAATTCAAAATTTTAAAATTATAAAATAACTCAAGATCAAGATCTCAATTTATAATAAAACTTAAATAAACTTCAATTTATAAATTATAACTAAATTAAAAACACACACACACACAAACACACACACACACACACACACATATATATATATATAAGTGAAAAATTGAATACTTCTGCAGGTGAATTTGGGACATCTCCTAAGAGAGGCTCCAAAAGAAAGTCTCCAAAAACCTAAAATTCAAAAAATTTAAAATAACTCAAGGTATAAATATATATATCTCAATTTTTAATGGAACTTTTTGAGGTGTAATATATATATAACTTAAACATAAATTTTAAAAGTGAAAAATTGTCCATACGTGTTGTGGATGTGGCACATCTCCTAAGGAAGTAGAAAGTACTTCTCCCAAGGAAGAAGAAGGTACCGCCATCCCGAAAACATTTTACGGAATTAGAATCTATTAAAAAAAATTATTATTATATATGTACATGTACATGTGTGCACAGTTATTTATTTTAAAAATATCACTTAAAAAACACTAACATTTGTCAACGTATCTTGATGGTGAGACCCATCTTCATTGTTTGAACCAAAGGCCGCGAACGTGATATTAACATTTTCGTCATTCATCATGCGTGACAACTGCAAATGGTGTTTTAACATATAATGATACATTTTTGTTAGATTAATGTACATAAAAATAAATGTATACATGTACATACACATGTATTTATTACAAATTGTACACATGTATGTGTTAAAATGATTGAACCCTAAGGTCATTGACACATGTTGTTCTCGTGCTCTCTTCCTCATGAATAATTAGGTATTTCCAACCATTGTGACAATTCTTTGTATATTCGGAGATCTTCAACATTCATGTTGGCGATCTCTTCATCTCTACAATACACAAAATTGGCACGTGCATTCTCACATGCTCTTTGTCGATTTAGACAAACATCAACTCCACCTAATCCGTTGTAAACATTTACGATCATGACATCCTTGCTTGTTGACTTATTTGAGAAGTCGCATCCATCTCTAACGACAAAGTTTCGACCTGAAAAGGTTGACTCACTAATGGCGGCTCCAGGGCGAGGCATTTGGATGTTTTTGCATATAAGTGTTTCTCCTCCAATAGTCTGAGCACCCTGTCAACATGTTGAACATGATCCTTCCAAGACCTGTTGTAGATTAATGTATCATCAAAAAATATTAGCACAAATTTTCTAAGGAAGGGTTTGAAAATGGAGTTCATCAACCCTTGAGATGTAGAAGGTGCATCGGTAAGGCCAAAAGGCATGACCAAAAATTCATAATGACCCTCATGAGTTCGAAATGGTGTTTTTAGAATATCTTTAGTCTTCATTCTAATTTGATGATATCGTTAACGAAGATCCAACTTGGTAAAATAAATTGCTCCATGTAATTCATCCAATAATTCATCAATCACAGGAATGGGAAATTTATCTTTAATAGTGAGCTTATTGAGCTCCCTATAATTTGGACACATGTGCCATGATCCATCCTTCTTGTGAACCAATACTACTGGAGCAGAGAAAGAACTTTGACTAGGTTGAATTATACCAGCCTCTAACATTTCTACAATCATAAGTTCAATTTCACTCTTTTGGACATAAGGATATATGTAAGGCCAGATGTTTTGAGGAACACTTCTTGGAGTTAAATGAATAGCATGATCATGATCATGAATAGGTGGGAGTCCTTTGGGAGTATCAAACACCTTGGAATGATTGTCCAGTGCTTTTTAGAGATACGGAGAAATAGATGATTTTGATGTTGGAACTTCTAGTGAGCATAATTGTGCAATTACGCCTCGTTGTTCTTTCTTCATAAGATTTGTCATGACATTATAACTTATTATCTTTCCTGGCTTCCCTGTGATACCATGAAACTTGATTTACTTTCCTTCCAAAAAAAATTCAAGAAAAGTTCTTGAAAATTAAAATCTATTGTCCCCAAAGATTGTAACCATTGTACTCCTAGTACATCATTAGCACCTCCCATTGGGATGGAAAGCATTGGACTATTCAATACATATTCCCCCATGGATAGCTTGATATTATGGAATTTTCCAGAGAAATTTATAGCTCCTCCATTTGCAACCATCACTTGACATTTTGGTGTTGGGTATAGGAAAAAAATCAATTCCTTGCCTACCTTACAATGAATAAAATTATGGGTACTACCTGAATCAATCAACACTATTAACTTTTTCTTCTTGATATGTCATTCTATCTTGAGAGTTTTAGGAGTGGTAATTCCTACCAATGCATTACATGATATGGTTGGGCTCATTTCTTCTTCTTCTAGGGTTACTTCCTAGTGTATATCCTTTTCTTTTTAAGTTTCATGTTCATTTTCTTCCTCCTCTTCACAATATATGTAAAATATTTTCTTCTCAGCACCCTTATGACCTTTAGTGTATTTGTTATCACAACTGTAGCAAAGCCCTTTTGCTCATTTTTCTTCCAATTGTTGTGGTGTTAACCTTGTAGGTTGTGAAAGTCTAGGAGTAGCAACACTTCCATCTTTATCGATGTGAGTGGTAGGCTTCCCTGTTGCCATAATTTTACATTCACTTTTTCTTGCCAACCTGAATGCCTTCTCTAATGAATCTGGTTCCCAAATGTGAACTTCATGTTGGATGTTATCCTTCAAAGTCCCTATGAAGACATCAATCATGTGTTCCTCTGGAATATCAGTTACCCTTATATTCAATTCTTGAAAGTCCTCAATGCGCTCCACCACTGAACCCTTTTGTTTGAGATTTATCAATTGGCTAAAGAAGGTGTTGCTCTGTGTATCCTCATAATGTGATATCATTTATTTTGTAAAAATTGACCGATTGACAATTTTTTTACGGGAGAAAAGGCATCGATACCATACAAATGTATTTTGTTCTAAATGTAAAGTTGCAATGCGTACCTTTTGTGCATTTTTCACATTATTGAGATCAAAAAATTGCTCCATCTGTAGTATCCATGTTACGGTATCCTTGCCATCAAACTTCCTCATATCCATCTTTGGAATATGGTGGTTATTTAAGCCAACATTATATTTTATGAAATCACGATTAACATTTATTTTTTTCTCATCATGAGTTTCCTCTACTATATTTTCACTATTAAGAATCATTTCTTGTATCAACTTTGACAAACCTTCCTTCAAACCTTCCATGTCTTCCTTCAAAAATTTCATTTTTTCTTCCATACCATCCATTTTTTCTTCCATACCATTCTTCAAACAATCCATCGTAGCTTATACGCCTATCTTCAAACAATCGATCTTAGCTTCGACACTTTTCTTCAAAACATCCATTTCATTTTTTGTTGCTCTTTGCGACAACGAATTTTGGTGCACTTTCTCTTGTAATTTTGATATATCATGCTGCAATTCTTCATCTCCATGAGTCATAGTAGAGTACTCTGAGGGCTTAATGGGTGTTGAATTCTTTTTAGGAGGCATTTTAGAACTCACTATTGATATTTATGCTCAATAGATCTTTGGAATCGCTTAAAACTTATTTCTCAAACAAAACTTATGAAATTTGAAAAAAATACACATCTTTGTCTTGATTTTGAGGGGCTCGATATTGAAACTGAATTATATCTGTGATTTTGGATCTTCAATATATAAAATTTGGCTCTGAAGTATCCCTTTAAATCTTCTTTGGAATGCCATAGGTCTAACCTGATTTAGATTCTTGAAGAAAAAATTATGCCCATTCTCCTACGATGACTTAATTATTGATTGGTTCAGTAGAGCAAAATTATATGACTTGTCACATGTAACTGTTTCCACTTTCGGCTCTGAAATTGATATAGAAGAAACTACAGTCTGTGTACTTGTGGAAAATTTTTACAGAATTCTAATCCAATGCTTAAAGAGATTTATGATGATTTTCCCACGGTCACCTCTTTGAGATGACATTCAGGAGCTTGAAAAATCCCTAACTTTCATAGAAAATATCTCCGAAAATATTGTGAATATACCTTTGAAATTGTTCCACGACATTCCTTGGGATTTTGGTGTCGCTCTATGACAATTTCATCTTTTTAACCCTTATAGAAAAGAAATTTGTAGTGAAAATTCTAGGATTACCTGTTTAGGTTAAATTCAGGATCCTGCAAAAATCCCTAACTTGCACAGACCATATCTCTGAAAATATTGCAAAATAAGATCTAAAATTTTGCGATGAGTTCATCAAGATTTCAGCTTTTCCCTATAAAACATTTAACTTCTGAAACTTCGTATAAAAAATGTTATAGAAAAAATTCCACGATGACCTGTTTGGAGCAGCAAAACCCGAAAATCAAAAGCTTTGATACGAAATGTTGAGAAACCAACTCCAAAAATAGAAGAAAAGAGAGATCAATGCCTTAGAAATAGCCACTTAGAGGGGGGAACCTCCAATACATTACATAAATGAACAATTATTGGATGATACAAATGAAAAAACCTCCTCTTTATATATAGGATTCCAGGGGGCCATAATGTAATCCTAGCCGACCTAACAGTAATGATGTAAGGGCACAATAATAACAATATGGGGGTTACAGGGGTACAAAAATAACAATAAGGGGGCTACAATAACAACAATAAGGGACTATAATAGTAACATAAGGATCATATAGGTCCAAGTACAAGTGGCTTAAGTACAAAGGGTAAAAAATCAAAGTGTTAGAAATGTGGAAAACTTAGTGTTAAGTTGAAGATCTCGTCTTTCTGATGCCAACAACATAGACGACACTCAATTTTGAGTCTGCATGGAGGAGTTAGAAGTAGTCAAATTTTAAAGGTTGAATTGGTAATGTGGTATCTTAAGAAGGCGACAAATTTGCAGAAACCTGGCCACCGGATTTTGGCCAAATCAAGTCGGATTCTGGGTGAAATTATGCGATGGTTTAAAGCTCTCCTTTGGTCAATTTCTAGAAATTTAAAAAATGAATAGTTGGTTTTAAGAATAAAAAAATATATATTAAAATAAGGTAGGGTGAGCCATGACCCCTTCCCTACCCAATGGTCACAAAAAAATATATTTAAAAAAAAGGGGGTCGAAGACCATCACCCCGCCACCCCCACATCCTACAGCAACCAACCCCTATTAAATATGGGTGGGCGAGGGTTGTTAACCCTACCACCCAGCCCACTACACACAGCATATAACATATGCCAGCGGGAGTATGGGGTGAGCCGTCCAATGTAGGCTTGGCCCCCCAATGTATCATATTTACATTAAAATATAGGGCATGGTTTTAAAAAAAGCATGTCGTGTTTATTATATTAAAAATGTTCCTCCTTATTACAGAGGGGGCAGGTTTTGACCACTCGACCCACTTCCTCACATTTGAGATCTCAACCAACTCATCCAACAACGAACTTGGTGAAGTCCGCCAAACTTTTATTATTTAAACCATCCATTTTAGAAGTGTGCCTAGGTAGGCTAGGAGTGACAAAAAGTATGAGACATACTGGAACCATGAGAAATTTTCAGAAGGGGGGAATAACCATGAATTGAGACCATTTCCAGAGGGGTCAAATTTTCTCAGCATCATAATCAGCCAAATTTTATATGGATTCTACACCTCTCAGTGCCATGAATCCAATAGTGATATCCATTTATTCATCATAGGTCTCTAACTTTTTAGCACTTTCAACTATGGAGGTATAAGGGTGGAATTTTTCATTTATGTTTGTACTTTCGTTTTATTTTCCACTTAATGAAAGAGGTCCTCCCCACTGAGTGAGAAGGTTCTGAAGAAATAGTCCCTCCTAGATAGACTTCGATATCAATTCCTTATCTTCTTGCATGATTTTATGTGCTCTCTCTTCTTATGTTTATGCCTTTAAATTTTCATGGTTAAGATGAAATTTTACATGTAATTCTCTAATACATCTGAAAGCAAAAGATTTTGGATCAAGTCGTATCAGAGCAGGTCTTTGTAGATGTGAATTTCATGTTTGTATGCTAACTAGAAATAGGCTACGAAGAGGTGGAGGGAAATTAAAGTCTTTTGATCCTAAAGAGGGATGTGCACATCAAAGAAGAAACATGGATGACCATGTTTGAAATGAGGAGGAGCTAAACTTCTGCAAGACATTCTACACCATGGCAAAATGGGTCGAGAATTTGTTCTCTAGACTTGAGAGACTCGAGAAAGAAGGGGAGAATGCTTTAGAAGGAAAAGGTTCAGGGCATGGAGTTAATGGAGGAGATCCACCTCCTTCTCCTCCCGTGAGTGATTCTTCCTCCTCTTCTCACCATCATCATAGGAATTTAGCAAAAGAATCTAATAAACCTTTCTTTAAGTTAGATGTCAAATTTTATCTACCATGTATAATGGTGAAAGTAATGCAGAGAAACATAACAACTGGATTAGGGAGTGTGAAATCTATTGTAGAATTCGACAAATGGTTGAGGATAAGGCAAATATCCATTTGGCTTCTCCTCGATTGAATGGCACCACTCTCATCTGGTGGGAGAGAAAACTTCAAGGAAACAGTAATTTGGGTAATCTTCTTTCATCATGGTCAAATTTTATTGCTGCACTTAAAGATCAATTATATCCCTTGGATTATAAGAAAAAATCCTTAATGGAGTGGAGGTACTTAATGCAAGGCAAAGGACAAAATGTGCAAAGCTTTACTGAGGAATTTATAAAACAAGCCCTATGTTTGGGAATTTCATTAGATTCAACTGAAGTGGTAACTAAGTATATTGGGTAATTACATAGTTACATTAGAAGTTCATTGTTAATTTTTGAACCTACTAAAGGCCATTCATCTTGAAAACAGGGGCAAAAATGATAAATATGATCATTCAAAGATACCACCTTTCAAACCTTCAAATGGAAAATTCAAGGGGAAGGGAAAGGGAAAGGAGAATAAGACGAAATCAAAAAATAAATATGAAGGAGAAAATACTTATTTCACTCACTGCAAAAAGGAAGGTCATGAAGACGATCATTGTTGGAAGTTGTAGTTGGAAAAGAAGCCAAAGAGATATGGTGGAAAAGGTAAGCAAAAGACGATAGAAACCGCACAACAAGACCTTGGATCTGAATTTTTCAATGAGGCATTGATCAAAGAAGCATGCAAAAAAGGTAATCTTTCTCTTCATGTTAATTCTAAATCGCATGGAAGCACTAGTTAAACAGATGAGCCTCTTCCTAATGAAAAAAAGAGAATTTAGTTGTTTTAGTAGAAACTCTATTTGTTTTAGGCTCTCAAGAAAATTTAATCTCATAATCCTTATTTAAAAATGAAGGCTTAGAAGTTAAGCTTCATCCAAAAAATTATCTGCTTGGATGGATACATGAAAAAGTAAAATTAAATGTAACCAAGAAATGTAAGGTTAAATTTGTAATTGCTTCTAAGCTGGTGGATGAAGTATAATTGGATGCCATACCATTGGATATTTGTGGTATTGTGTTAGGGAGTCCCTATCTTTATGACATGAAAGAAGTTTTGTTTCAACATGAAAATAAATACCAAATCACAAAATATGGGGTAGAATATCTTGTAAGAGCTCATCAAACCAAGGTTAGTGCTAGTCTTGTAAGTGTAGGATAGACAAATAGATCAGTGAATTCCAGAAAGGGGTGTTTTATCATGGTTGTCAGAGAAAAGATGAAGAAACATCTGATGATTTCTAAGGATGTGATACGATTGATAAAAAGGTATTATGTGAATTTATTTCTTACTATGATGAATTGTTTCAGGAACCCAGAGGATTGTCTCTGAAAAGAGAAATCCAACATGAGATCCATTTGCAGCATGATAGTCCATTGCCAAACATTGGTATGTACAGGATGTCATTGATATGGAGGAGATCAAAAAGGAGGTACAAGAATTATTGAACCAAGGGGTCATCTGGCCATGTACTTCTCCATGCAGCTCATCGATCGTGTTAGTGCCTAAGAAAGATGGCACATGGAGGATGTGTATGTATTATCAGGCGCTAAACAAAATCACGGTGAAAAACCGATACCCTCTCCCTCACGTTGATGATTTGTTAGATCAATTAAAGAATGTTACCTATTCCAAAAAATTGGATTTGTGTAGTGGTTAACACCATGTCAGAATTGTAGAGTGGGACATGTGGAAAATATCCCTCAAGACTAAACAGGGGTTGTTTGAATGGATGGTGATGCCATTTTAAGTATGCAACACTCTAGCCACATTCATGAGGGTCATGAATGATCTTTTTAAGCCTTTCATTTATGAATTTATCCTTGTGTATTTAGATGATATTCATGTCTTTATTAGGACTTGGGATGAACATGTATGCCATGTTAAGAAAGTGCTTTATGCATTAAAAAAAGAATAATTGTCTGTAAAATTCTCAAAGTGTGAGTTGGGGAAAACCTCTTTGGTTTACCTAGGTCATATTGTCCGTAATAGTCAATTAAAAATAGACCCCTCCAAAGTTGAGGTGATTGTAAAATGGCCTAAGGCTACCAATGTAATAGAGGTCCATAGTTTTCTAGGTGTGGTACAGTATTGGAGGAGATTCATTGCCAACTTCTTCATTATTGCATCACCCTTACACGCACTGACAAGTGTAAAGCAAGCCTTTCAGTGGGGAGGAAAGTAGAAGAAGTATTTTGAAGCACTAAAATTGAAGATCAACACTACACCGATGCTGGATTTACCTCATCTCTAGTAGCTTTTTGAGAAGAAAACCGATGCCAGTGGGTAAGCCATGGGAGTTGTACTGTTGCACCAAAAGAAGCCATTATGTTACCATTCAGAGAAGCTCTCCAACACTGTCATCAATTACCCCACTTATGACAAGAAACTGTATGCCTTGGTCCAAAGTGTGAAAAAGTGGAAAAACTACCTAATCGTCAAGGAAACCATTATCCATACAGATCACCAGCCCTTGCAATACCTTCAGTCATAGACCAAGCTACAACAGTCTCGTCATTTCAGGTGGATGGGTTTTCTATAATAGTTTCATCTGGTAATAAAGTATAAGAAGGTAACTTGCAACAAAGTAGCATATATTTTCTCTTGCCCTCCTTTTGTTGCTTCTATTATTTTTCATAATGGTTCATTGTATTTTGAAATTTATGTTGAACAATACACTAATGATGATGAATTTAATGAAATATATGCAAAACTAACTCATGGATCACACGTGGACATCTATCATCTGCAGGGGAAGTTGTTGTATCACCTTGGAAAATTATGCATACCTACAACAGAAAGGGTAGATGTAATTTGAGAGGCACATACCTCTCTTGTGTCAAGTCACTTTGGTGTCGAAAAAAGTTATGTCATTTAAAAAGGTTTTTCTTTTGGCCTCATATGAAAAAAAATAAAAACTGATTTGTAAAGGGATGTGTGACGTGTTCTATTTCAAAGCCTCTAATAGAAAACTCAGGCTCTACACACCAATCCCTATTCTGGGTCATCCATGGCAAAGTGTGCCGATGGAATTTGTAAGAGGTTTTCCTATGTGTAGAAAGGGTCACAACTATTTGTATGTCCTCATAGATCGCTTTAGTAAAATGTGCATATTAATGCCTTTTAAAAATAAGGTCACTGCTGAGCAGAGTGCTTATATGTTCTTTATGTATTTTTGGGCCCACTTTGGGTTTCCCACATCGATTGTGTCAGATCGTGACTCTCACTTTCTTGGAGAGTTTTTGACCAGCTTTTGGTGAATGATGGACACCATGTTGAAGAGAAGTACTAAATTCCATCCATGAATCAACGGACAAACATAGGTATTTAACCGTACAATGGTACACTTGTTGTGAGACTATTGCAGAAAACATCCCAAGTTGTGGGATTAGAATCTTCTATATGTGCATCATGACTACAACCGAGTAGTGCATTCCTCTACACAACGTTCACCATTTGAGACATCTTTTGGTTACCTACCAAAGGACCCTTTTGACATGATATATGGAAGGGATGAAGATTCCAATGGATGTGATGATAGGGAAAAAGCACAATGGTTGATCGAGTAGATATAGAAAATTCACCAAGTAGTGCAAGAGAAATTGGAAAAGATTCAGTCTCGATATAAGGTCCAACATGATAAGCACTGAGTCGACCATCAATTTGAAGTTGGTGACAAGGTGTGGTTCCATATCAGCAAGGATCGAATGAAGGGGGAAGGCAAGAAATGATGACTAATCTGATATGGGCCATTTTCCATATTGGAGAAGATTGGGAATAAAACTTTCTGACTTGATTTTCAAGTATACATGCATATGTAATCGATCGTGAATGTCAAAAATCTGAAGCTTTATGAACCACCATTGATTATGGACACTGAGGTGGTAGGATAAATGCCTATAGTGGATGAGTTTGCATAAAAGTATCTCAATGAATTGCTATAAGACATCATTCTCGATTGAAGAATCAAGTCTTCACGATGAGGATATGTGGAATATATCCGTGTTGGTTTCAAATGGATGCACCCAAGTAAACATAAATTGATTGAAAAGGAGAAGGCGAGGGAACAATTCCCTCACTTTCCTGTTGATTGATAAGGCTTTTGGGGTCCAAAATCTCTTCAATGGGGAGGAATGATCTAGGATGATCATACAGGTCTAAGTACAACTACCTTAAGTATAGAGACTCAAAAATAAAAGTGTTAGAAATGTGGAAAACTTAGTTTCAAGTTGAATATCTCATTTTTCTGATTCCAATGGTGCAGATGAGAGTCACTTACGAGTCCGTATGGAGGAGTTAAAAGGAGTCAAAGTTTAAGGGTTGACTTGGTGATATGGCAGCTTAAGGAGGTGAAACAGTTTCAAAAAGCTGGCCACTGGATTCCAGTCAACTCTAGCCATATTCTCGGTGAAATTGTGGGACGGTTAAAAACACTCCTTCGGTCAATTTCAAGAAATTTAAAAAATGACTAGTTAGTTTTAAGAATAAAATATATATATATATATAAAATTAGGGTGAGACATGACCCCCGCCATACCCAATGGTCATAACAAAATATATTTAAAAAAAGGGGGGTTGGTGGCCATGATCCCACCACCCCCACATCCTATGGCAAGCAAACCATATTAAATATGGGTGGGCGGGGATTGTTAACCCCACCGCCCAACCCACGCCACACACCATATAACATATGCCGGCAGGAGTATGGTGTGGGATGCCTAATGCGGGCCCGACCCCCCAACATACCATATTTACATTAAAATATATGGCAGGTTTTAAAAAAAAACATCTCCTTGTTATTATATTAAAAAAGTTCCACCTTATTATGAAGGGGCGAGGTTTGACCACTTGACCCCCTCCATCACATTTGGGATCTCAACCAACTCAACCAATGACAGGCGTGGTGAAGTCCACCCGACTTTTATTATTTAAACCATTCATTTTAGAAGTGCTCCCAGGAAAGCGAGGAGCGTCATGAAGTACGAGATAGAGTGAAACCATGAACGCTTTGCAAGAGGGGGGCAAAACCATGAAATGAGCCTATTTCCAGAGGGGCTAGATTTGTTCAGCATCAAAATAAGGAAACTTTTATATGGATTCTACACATCTTGGCACCATGAATCCAATGGTGTTGTCCATTTCTTCATCAAAGGTCTACAATTTTCAAGCACTTTCAGCTATGGAGGTATATGGGTGCAATTTTTCATTTATGATTGTACTTTCATTTTATTTTCCACTTAATGAAAAAGGGTCTTCTCTTTGATTGAGTAGGTTCCAGAGACGTAGTCCCTCCTAGATGAACTCTGGTATCAATTCCTTGTCTTCTTGTATGATTTTATGTGTTTCTCTTTTCTTATGTTTATGCCTTTAAAGTTTCATGGTTAAATGTAATTTTACATGTAATTCTTTCATACATCTGAAAGAAAAAATATTTTGGATCACATATAAAGATGATATTCGAAAATATTTTTGGGCCTAGTTGGAGAGAGATTTTCCCTTTGGGCTTCCATTTTGAGGAATTCTAGCCTGGAAGGGCTTTCTCTATGGGCAATAAGCCAATGGATTTTCCAATGAGCACATGTTCCTTCATGTATTGTATTTTGTTGTTGATGCATTACACTAGAAGGTAGATGTTGGGTCTATTAGCCACTATAGGTATGCATGTGGAGGAGGATGTTTTCCTCTGCGCGTTTTTGTTTGTTTACACTTTTTTTAGGGGCCTAGCATTCCCTAGGGGTCAACTTGCTCTTATTTGTCATTTTGAGGGGCAAATTCAAATCTCGTAGTCTCTTTGGTTGCAGGTAAGGTGGAGGTAAGGGGGTACCACCATATCGTGAGCCTCCATGATTGACAGCCTCTTCCCTATGCATAGCGAGAGGGCGTCATGGTGGAAGTGAGGAGAAGGAGCCTCAGGCGGCTTCTGTCACTGGTTTGATGGAAACCCTAGGCCACCATGAGTAGTAACTCTCTCAACCCTACCACAAATGAATGTTGTAGCCAAAAATTGTATTTTATTTTTTAATATTAATTACAATAATGTTATTATTAATATTTTTTTTGAATATTAATTGTCATCATTATAGTTTTTAATATTAAATATTAATATTATTTTTGAGTTATATGAAATAATTAGATAAAGAATATCTCACAAAATAATGACACTTTGAAACAATTAGATAAAAAAAATCTTAGAAAACTTTTGGGCACATTCTCACAATTTGAATGCACAATCTCTCACAACGTTTTATCATGTCATGTTCGATCCATGAGAGGGCCAAGGAACTAAATTGAGGATTTGGGTTTTCAAGAAATTTTGGGTCAAAAATGGGCACCATATTCTCATATTCATATTGAGTTGAATATAAAAGAAAATATGCTAATCTGTCTAAAAAAACTAATTACAAGTGATCACGTTACATATTTTACAAAAAAGGGAAAACAAATACCAAACATTAATATGTAGAAATAGTTATCAGAATTCTTTCCTCATAAGTGGATTATGATCATTATGAATAGCATTTTGTCTTGGAGAAACACTTTGAACTTGATGGGGAAATGTATGAAAATTATGAATTTGTTTTTATGAAGGGAGGAGGATCAAATATTTTGGTTAATAGATTTTTAAATTACAATATTTCAATTGGTATCATATTGGATAAGGATATTTCACTTTCATCATTGATTTTGGAACAAAAAGATTATGATGTTGTCTATTGAGCAATACTATAACATACTCAAATGAAAAGATGTTTTTTTAGCAATCAAAGACAACATGGTAATGGTTCAAGTTTCAAGAAATGGACAATGAGTTTTCAGTTTGATGATGAGCGATATAGTTCGATAATGAGCTGGTATCATCAGAAAAAAGGGATTTCAGAAAAAATTTCAATAGATAGCTTCACTAGAAATGCGATCATTCAGTTTTTATATTCCACTATGAGTCAATAGTTTTTAATATTAAATATTAAAATTATTTTAGTATATAGTTTTTAATATTAAATATTAATATTATTTTTAGGGATTTTAGCTCAAAAATGGACACTATATTCTCATATTCTCATATCAATATTGAGTAGAATATAAAACAAAAAATTCTAATCTATCCAAAAACCTAATTATAAGTTCTCACATTACATATATAGAAAAGAAGGGAAAACAAATACCAAACATTAATATGTAGGAATATATATCAAAAAAATTTCCTCATAAGTGGATTATGATAATGATGAATAACATTATGTTTTGGAGGGATACTTTTATCAACTTTATTGGGAATATATGACAATTATGAATTGGTTTTTATGAAGGGAGGAGGAGCAAATATTTTGGTTAATAAATTTTCAAATTACAATATTTCAATTGGTATCATATTCGATAAACATATTTCACTTTCATCATTTTTTTAGGGACAAAAATATTATGATGTTGGATAATGGGCAAGACTATAGCATACTGAAACATGAAGAATTTTCTTTTTAGAAATCAAAGACAACATGATAATAGTTCAAGTTTGAAGGAATGGACAATGATTTTTCAGTTTTATGATGAGCCATATAGTTTGATAATGAATAGGTATCATAAGAAAAAAGGGATTTGGTAAAGCTTTGCAATATCTAGCTTCAATAGAAAGGTGAACATTTAGTTTTTATATTCTAGTATGATTCAATACTTTTTAATATTAAATATTAGTATTATTTTAGTATACAATTTTTAATATTAAATATTAATATTATTTTTAGGGATTTTGGTTCAATAATGAACACCATATTCTCATATTCTCATATTAATATTGATTTTAATATAAAAGAAAACATTATAATCTATATAACAACCTAATTACAAGTGTCCACGTTAAGTATTTTACAAAGAATGGAAACCAAATACCAAACTTTAATATGTAGAAATAGATATCGAAATGTTTTCCTCATAAGTGGATTAAGATAATGATGAATAACATGAAATTTTGGAGTACCACTTTCATGAACTTGATGGGGAAATATATGAAAATTATTAATTAGTTTTTATGAAGGGAGGAGGAGAAAATATTTTGGTTAATAGATTTTCAAATTACAATATTTCAGTTGGTATCGTAGTGGATAAAGATATTTCACTTTCATCAATGTTTTTGGGACAAGAATATTAGGATGTTGGCTAATGATCAAGACTATAGCATACTGAAACACAAAGAATTTTTTTTAGCAATCAAATATAACATGATAATGGTTCATGTTTCAAGTAATTTAAAATGAGTTTTCAGTTTGATGATGAGCAATATACTTTTGATAATGAGCAGGCAGGTATCATCACAAAAAGGGGATTTGGTAACACTTTGCAATATTTAGCTTAAGTATAAAGGTGACCATTCAGTTTTTATATTCCAGTATGATTCAAGCTAGACGAATATAAATCCAATGAAGATATAATAGTTGCAAATGAAAACAAGGTCTAATTTTCAAGTCAATCGAGACCTTATATAAGATGCACAAATCCATTTTCAATATCGACCCTCTAGTTTTAGGCATCGAGTCCAAGCACCAAATCTCAATAAGGAGCATCCTTGGAAGAGTCATCAAACTGTCAACATTTCCTTCACAATTCTATTGCAAAAGCAAGAGTCATATGGAAATTGAAATACTGCAAGTTATTTTGTAGTGTATACTTTTGTCAAGGATAAGCTGATGGTTAAAAAGAGGGAATATAATTATAATTGAAAACTCTCCCAGAATTTGACATTGCAAACAAATTATATCAAATATTTATCAAAATTATTGTATTAAACTCATGCTATACAAATTATCCTTGTGATGCGTGGAAGGAGGATACATGTTGCAAAGAAGTATTGAGTTGGCCAACCGACAAGAACTGCTAAAGGTCTTCTAGTAGAAAGTAAGGAAATACACATTCAATGTTGTAAATATGATATGTTGAAGCCATCATATTTAATGAATTGATTAATATGATTTTGCACCTGGATAGCTGACTTGGTCAAATGTATGTTATGTGCACTTTATTTTGTGTCAAGTATAAATATTTAGAGACTATCAGGATTTATTTTCAAATCTACTAAGAACACCTTTCAAGCCTTTTCTATTTTCCTCCTTTTGGATTTTATTTGGATGTGTAAGTTTCATTATCTATTGGATTACTTTCCCATCAGTATACCCTATAATATATAATAATATATACACATCTATTCACCCGGAGAATAGTAGCGATTTAAGAAAATATGGTACTTTCATATTTCCTGGCATTTTTTGGTCGTTAAGGAGTTTTGGAGTTGTTATGGTGAATTTCTAATTTAATTAAGTTATATATTGTTTTTTCCAATTCTATGATTGATTTTTATCTGCTTGTTGTATCGAGTCTGAAATTTGATGGATCTAAATTTCAGTTTCTTTTTGGTCTTCAAATTTTTCATAATATGGGGATTCTAAATTAGAAATATGAAATATGGCATTGAAATTTAAGTTGAAAATAATTAATATTATTTTATATTAATGGAGAAAAGGTTACACAAGTTGTAACGTATCTCCTTAGTTTAATATTTGTTCCTAGAGTTTAGGAGTTTGGTTGCAACTTCCTGATTTCTAGTTATGTACTTAATGATGTAATGTTTCATTCATGAAGGGAGTATGAATAGAGAGTGATCTCTTTGTTTTGAGTGCAATCTCCAGGTGTAGTACTCACATGTGAGCTGCAACTCCTTTTTTTTCAATTCAGTGTGATTTTTATCTTGGTATGAGAGCACAGAGTAGGGAGAGCCTTAATTTTTTTTTTTTAGGATGCATCATTGATTATAGTACTGGAGTGGTGGAGGAGCTTACAGAAGCTTTCGTAGAATCAGGTGGACTGCAGTAACACTTGAAGCACAGGTCTCAGATGACTGCTCATCTCCGAGTAGAAGAAAGGGTTGGCGCGGTTTCGTCGCGAACAGTCATGCCATTGGTGCGAGTTTGGGGGAAATACCCACGCCAGCGCGCCAAAATATGCTATTGGCGCGGAAGTAGATGCAAAATTCATGCCAGTTTTGGGAGATACATGCATTTTTATTTGGCGCGGATTTTTCGCATCGGAGAAGCGCCAGCCTCTTTCTCTTTGGGAAGGTCTGCAAATTTTTTGTAGATCGGCCCTGCCCGGTGGTGGCACATTAAAGTTCTCAATTCACCCAGTGGTGGCAGATCGGACTTCCCCGGTGGTGGCACATTGAAGTTCCTGATTTTCTCGGTGGCAGCAGATAGGACTTGCCCGGTGGTGGCGCATTGAAGTTTCTGATTTTCTCGGTGGCAGCAGATCGGACTTGCCCAGTGGTGGAACAATGAAGTTTCTGATTCGCCCGGAGGAGGCAGATCAGATTTCCTGGTGGTGGCGTATTGGATTTGCTTGGTGATAGCAGATCAGATTGCCTGTAGGTGGCATATTGAAGGTATGATTTTTTTTTTTTTTTCAGCAAGACAGTGGTCAAGATCTGGTATTTGGTGATTTTTTTTTTTTGTGTCCTGCAATTGTTCAGTTGAGTAGAATTATTCATCATAGGATTAGAAATTTTATCAGTCCAATATGAATAACAATATAGAATCGTATCTCCACGAGTCTGGGAAACTCGATGGATCTAATTTCACCAACTGGAAATTCAAGATATAGACATTACTTGAAAGCGCGAATGCGTGGTCGATCGTTATAGGAAATGAGTTGAGACCAGGAGCAACTGTACAAGAACAAGACTGGGATAAAAGGGATACCAAAGCAAAGGTCATCCTGAAGATGTCCATCAAGGACAATATTATCCCACATATTAGAGACTGTAAATCGTCCACTGACATTTGGACGACGATCAAGAACCTATACCAAACGCAGAATACAAACCGTGTCTTGTCACTCAAAGGCAAGTTATTTGCAATGAAGATGGAGGAGAATGAGTCCGCTGCTGGATTCACTGCTAGAGTCAAAGACATGAAGGACAGATTGGGAGATATCAGAGAGAAAGTTTCTGATTCAAATCTGGTCATGATCACATTGAACAAAATGATAGATGAATATCATATGTTCATCACTGGACTGGAAGCAAGGGAGAAAGCCCCTGTGTTTGAAGAGCTGACAGGGATTCTGCTACAAGAAGAAGAGCGACGACAAAATTTGAAAACACAGAGCAATTATATTGCTCTGATGGCCAAAAGGCAACAGTATAGAGGGAAGTAGCCACAGCAACAACAACAACCACAGCAGCAGAAAGGAGCCAACACATTTCAAAAGAGACTGTTTAAAGGTATGTCTGCTAATAATTTTCCCAGTAAGAAATGTTTTTACTGTGGAAAACCTGGTCATGAGATTAAAGAATGTTATAAGAGGCAGGAAGACGAAGCAAGAAATAAATAGAGAAAGCGCAAAGGATACTTTGTTGAGGAAGATGAGGAACATAGCCATGAACTTCGACTATTTACAGCTGATTGTGTACTTTCAGCTTCAAAGGGAGATGAGGACGACATATGGTATGTCGACTCTGGTGCATCCTCACATATGACAGGTAAGATGGAATGGTTTGAATTTCTTGAAGAAACTTCATGTGGGTCGAAAATATATTTAGGAGATGATAGTGGATATGAGATCAAAGGATATGGTCATATTCCGGTAAAATTACCTAGCGGTGACATTAGACACCTTAAAAATGTATTGTATGTGCCCGGAATTAAGAAAAATTTGATCTCTGTATCTATGATCACTCATCAGGACATGCAAGTTCAATTCTTTAAGACTAACTGTGTCATAAAGGATAGCCAGATGGAAACAGTTGCAACAGGAGTGCGCATGGGGAGCCTATATAGACTAGATGTGAAGAGTATGCCACAGCAAGCCATGGTCACAACTGGATCGATAGCAGAAAATCTCTGGCACCAGAGATTCGACCATCTTAATCTGCAAGACCTTATCCTACTTCATAGAAAAGATATGGTTGATGGACTCCCTGTTTTCCATAATGTTTAGCTGGATTGTGATGGATGTGCATTAGGGAAAATGCATAGAGAAGAGTTCCCTTTGCATGTTAATAGAAAGGAAAGAGATATTTTAGAACTGGTGCATACAGACATATGCGGACCTATGCAGACTAGGTCACTAGGAGGTGCATATTACTTTCTCTTATTTACATATGATTGCACTAGGTTCTCATGGATATACTTTATAAGTAAAAAGAGTCAGACCTTTCAGTATTTTAAAGAGTTTAAATCTATGGTAGAAAATCAGACAGGAAAAAGAATAAAAATTCTCCGCTCAGATCAAGGGGGAGAATACAGGCTGGGAGAGTTCATGAATTTCTGCAAGCAGCATGGGATTGTTCAACAGTTTACAGTGCCTCACACACCACAGCAGAATGGAGTGGCAGAGCGAAAGAACAGAACTCTTGTGGAGTGCGCAAGGAGCATGCTTCAAGGTAAGGGTCTATCAAATGGTTTTTGGGCAGAAGCTATTAACACTACTGTCTACTTAAAAAATAGGAGTCCTACTAAATGTTTAGGCTTCAAAACCCCTTTTGAAGCATTATTTTGATTCCAACCAGCAGTGAGTCACTTAAGAATATTCGGGTCAAAAGCTTACGCTCATATACCTTAGGCAGATAGGAAAAAATTAGATCCTAAAGCCATGAAATGTATCTTTGTTGGATATGGCACTGAGTTCAAAGCATATAAGTTATTTAATCCTGTGACTCATAAGGTTTTTGCAAGCATAGATGTCACATTTCATGAACAGGTTGAAGAAGGAAAGGATGACTGTAACAGTGATTGGCACATTCCATTACTAATGGAAGAAAACAGTAAGGATGATGAAGAACAGGAGCAGAAACAAGAATAAGAAGTAATAGGTAATGTAATCAATGATGCAAGCCCGGAGAAGGCTGAAATAGACAGATTTGAGGTAAGTCCCCTACCAAGGAGATCAAGTAGGAAGACTCGATTACCATCTAGATTGAAAGACTATGCATTAATGACAAACATTTTAAACATTGTAGAACCTGCAAATTATGAAGAAGCATGTCAATCTAATGCATGGAGGGCTGCAATGCATGAGGAAATTGAATCAATTAATAAAAATCATACTTGGGATTTGGTTGAATTGCCTGAAGGTAAAACCCCCATAGGATGCAAATGGCTGTACAAACCTAAAATAAATGCATATGGGAGTATAGAGAAAATTGAAGCTAGACTCGTAGCAAAGGGTTACTCACAGCAAGAGGGAATAGATTTCGATGACACCTTTGCTCCTGTAGCCAAATTAAACACCATTAGAATGCTAATTTCCTTAGCAAAAAAACATAAATGGTAGCTACACCAGCTAGATGTTAAGTCTGCATTTCTGAATGGTGACTTGAAAGAAGAAATTTATTTAGTTCAGCCTGAAGATTTTATGAAAAATGGACAGGAACGTCTTGTTTGTAAATTGAAAAAGACACTTTATGGTTTAAAACAAGCACCCAGGTCATGATATGAGAAGTTTGACTCATTTTTTGAATAGCATGGCTTTCATAGGAGCTTGAATGATCCAAATCTGTATACCAAGTTTAATAAACAGAGGCAAATTATTTTGATTTCTTTGTATGTAGATGATATGATCATGACAGGGGATGCTAACAATCTGATCAAAGAAATCAAACGGCAGATGTCATAAGTGTTTGAGATGAAAGACCTCGGAAATCTCCATTACTGTTTGGGATTGGAAGTATGGAGAGATTATGGACAAACTTTTCTTACTCAAGGGAAGTATGCCAGAAGCTTGCTGGAAAAGTTCAGAATGGAGCAGTGTAGATCAGCAACAACACCATTGCAGCAGAACTTAAAGTTGAGGAGTGGATGCCACTAAAGAGGTGGATGCCACTATGTATATACAGCTAGTTGGCAGTTTGATATATCTTACTATAACTAGACTAGATTTGGCATACTCTGTTAGTACGTTGAGCCAGTTCATGTCAAAACCACTCGAAATTCACTGGATCGCAGCAAAAAGTGTGTTGAGGTATCTTAGTGGTACTAGTAATTACGGTATTTTGTACACTGACACTTCTGATGTTACTCTAGCAGGTTTTTCAGATTTAGATTGGGCAGGTAACTTGGATGATCGAATGTCTATCACAGGTTACGCTTTCACCATTGGATTCGGGGTCATAACATGGAGCAACAAAAAGCAAAGCACTGTAGCCTTATCTTCATATGCAGCTGAGTACCAAGCATTGTGTGCAGCCACATGTGAAGCTATCTGGTTGAGAAGACTTCTCAACGATGTAGGAGAAGAACAGAAAGAATCAACTATCATCAAAGCTGACAACCAGAGTACCATCAAGCTTGCATACAATCCGTTCTTTCATAAAAATACCAAGCACATCGACACTCACTTCCATTTTTTTCGAGAGAAACTACAGTCAAAAGAGATATTTGTTGAATATTGTAAAACTTGTGATAATATGGCTGATATTTTTACTAAGCCTCTTGGGTGTGTAAAGTTTGAATTGTTTAGAAGGATGCTAGGAGTTCAAGATAATCCTTTCTCCATTAAGGGGGGGAGTTGAAGATAATTAATATTATTTTATATTAATGGAGAAAAGGTTACACAAGTTGTAACGTATCTCCTTAGTTTAGGATTTGTTCCTAGAGTTTAGGAGTTTGGTTGCAACTTCATGATTTCTAGTTATGTATTTAATGATGTAATGTTTCATTCATGAAGGGAGTGTGAACGGAGAGTGATCTCTTTGTTTTGAGTGCAGTCTCTAGGTGCAGTACTCACCTGTGAGATGCAACTCCTTTTTTTTCAATTTAGTGTGATTTTTATCTATTTAGAACATAAATTTCCTTCAGATGTATTCGAAAAATGTTCTTACACTAGCTCGGAAAATATCTCTTATATTTTATGTTTCCATTGTTTTGTATTTTTGTATGATTCAAGCTACATAAATATAAATCCAATGAACATATAATAGTTGCAAATGAAATAAAGGTATTATTTTCAAGTCAATCGAAATCTTATATAATATGCACAAGCCATTTTCAATATCGACCCTCAAGGTCCAGGCATCGAGTCCAAACACCAAATATCAAGAAGGAGCCTCAATGGAAGAGTCATCAAAATGTTAGCATTGCCTTGGAAATTGATCTTCTTGCAAATGAGATTATGAGCGATGTAGGAATTCATTTTTACACCAGCTATGTTTCTACTAATAATTATTTTATCAACAATCTCATGAGGATACAACTAAATTTATAAGTGTCTAGATAGTATAGAGAATAATATAGAGAATTATATGATTGAAGGAAAATTCTCAATTTCCCAGTAAAGAAAATGAGAAAGCTAGGGATTTTTTTTTACCCACTAGGTCCCAACCTAATTAATGTGACCACTTTATCCCTAACTTTGAAGTCCCTTTCATTTATTACATCCATTAAAGTCAACTACAGTACCCGCTCAATTGAAAATGATGCAAAATTCAGCAAAAATATTATAACACAAGTTGTATAAGCATAGGTTGGCATTGAAATACTTCACGTATTCCGAAATAAAGTACAGGGAATTTTACAAAATGAAGATAATAATAAAAGCTATATATGTATGAAGTATTCAACACAGAATTGCTGTTTTAATGAGGAATTTGAAACCTACCACGCTAAACAAGGTTTTAAACTATAAGTTGGCAAATATATGTGACAAATGAAAAAATTGATGTTAAAATAAAAAAATGTTATAGGATAGCTGAAAACAAAATGTGTAAAATTAGGGAAGACGAGTTTGAATTGTGCACGTCCGAGTCCCTTCCGTGCCACCCTTTGAAGGCCGACATTGTTGGCCATTATCTGATAAACTAAGAAAATTATATATGCATGCAATTGTTACAAGATTTCCTTTTGGAGTTACAACTTCTCTTGTTATGGAATGCTTACATATTATACATATTCTACTTATGGGCTGTTGATGATTGCAAAATAAAGGGTAAAGCCATGCAATATGAATCGGCTCCGGTGAGAAGGCATGGGATTCCATTCGAGGGAGAACCACTGGACTCTCTAGAGCAATTCACAAAATTCATGTGTGGTATGATATTAGTATACTATATATAAAAATTTAAAAACACAAAAAATATATTGGAGATAAATTGTATTAGTTATTATATTTTAAGCTATTAAGGGTTGATGTGTTTTCTGTGGGGAGGAGATTTCATTGACTTGCTGGAAATTTAACTCTGGCATGATCCCTAATCCCTAATTAAAAAAAAAAGGGGGTTTAATTCTTGAAATTTCTTCACACATTTTGGAGGCACAACCAATCCTCTGTATCAAATCAGACCTGGGAAACCTCTATATTGAACCTCTACAAACCTGCAAACCAAAATAAATTTATTAAAAATTATCATATGTGGCGATAAAGGGTAGGTGTAGTAAATTTTTAATTATATTTGAGTAAAAAATTAAGTTAAACATGGTTTAAACATATGCAAAGAAGTTATTACTTACAATTTTATTATTTACAGTGACGAGAATATACTGGCATCTTTCAATTTACACCATTAGATCAAGATGATTAATTAAAAGAATTATTAAAATAACCAACTCCAATAAAAAAATATAATTATCTAAATAATTAAAATAAATCTAAATTAATATACTAAAAATATTTATAAAATAAATAATTTTTTTTAATCATTGATCAAAATTATTAATATTTTTTATATTAACTCATCAATAATATTTTATAATGATTTCAAAAACCATCAAGGCCCTCTACGTTCCAATTCTATAGCTTTTCAAATAAGGGATGTTCATGCGAAGAATTCATGGGAGCTCCTAAGGTTATAAATCCAAAAAAATATATTAAAATTATAATGAAAACATTTGGATGGGAGGAAATTGTTGCGATGGTAGTTTTTAATATAGTAGAGATGATATATGGATGTATTGTATTATATATTTATCTAAGTTTGCAAATTGTTGGGATAGAAGCTTTTAATATGGTAGAGATGACATATGGATGTATTGTATTATATATTTATCTAAGCTAGCAAGTAAAACTATGAAAGACTAATGTGAGACACTGCAATCAAAATTTTGTGAAAGGATTGTGTAATTTTAAATTTAATATGGAAATCATGTGATTTAAATTAAGTAAATTTCTAAAAAATTAATTTCAATTTAGAAAAAAATCATTATTTTTAAAAATAAGTTTTACAATTTTTTTAATTTAATTATTTTTATATAAATTATGGAAAAATAATTAATATAATTAAAAAAATTGTGTAATATAGCTGATTTCATTATTTTTGTTTACCAAAGTGATTTAGTCAATGACATAATTTTAGTTAATTCATTATTTTAATCTAAAAATAAAATAAAATGAAAATAGAAAAGTTTTGAAAAATGTTTTAATTTTTTTTTTTAAATAATAACAAAATGAAAAGAAGGTAGAATATGAAGTGCTAGTTCTTAATTTTTTTTGAGGTGATATTTGTTCTTTAATGTGTTACCAAATATGTATACCACCCATAACTAGATTGAGTTAGTGCATGTTTATGAGTTTTTCTTCTTTGATACAATAAACTAAAGTTAAAAAGAAAAACATACCCGCAAATTTTGTTTTCTTCATTCCTTCAAATGTTTTTTTTCTTCATTTCTTGACAATTAAACATCGATTAATTAAAAAATGGGTATTCTAGATTCTTCTAACGGGATTAGACAAGAATAAGTATAATGCTATTTTTTATTCAAGAATAGAATTATATATTGTAATTTAAAGAGATCATTGTATTTTATTTTTTTTGTTCAGTTCTCTATGCTCGGATACAATCCTTTTAGAAGGTTTTCTTATTTATTTATTTATATAAAAATCATAATTTAAAATATTTTAATAGAAATTAATGGAAAACACATTATGTTATTGCAACGATCAAAATATCTAACATTTAATTCTCAAAGAAAAGTGATAAAAACATGACAATTTTTCTTTTAAGATTTAAAAGATTAGATCTCCATCATGTATAATATATCACTCCAATTGAAACAGGGAATTGAACTAGTGAATTCACATGAAGAATGTCTTAACAAAGTCTTCCATCACCATAAATCCAACACCCCATAACAAAAATCATAACAAATTTTAAAAATTAAAAAAATGATGAAATATAACCTATTTATGCAAATAACAAAATTTAATGACGCCTTGAATTTATGGCACCTTAGAATATAAATTCGTGAAACACTCTGTGATGATGATCCCAATATTGTTGAGAATAACCTAGAGTTATGAATAAACTCACATTCTGAACTTTTACAATTAGAAGAATTCCTTGTTAGAAGTTATGGGTGAAACCATGATTACGCCCAAGAGGCTTAGTAAAAATATCAGCCATATTATCACAAGTTCTACAATATTCGACAAATATCTCTTTTGACTGTAGTTTCTCTCGAACAAAATGGAACTAAGTGTCGATGTGTTTGGTATTTTTATGAAAGACTGGATTGTATGCAAGCTTGATGGTACTCCGATTGTCAGTTTTGATGATAGTTGATTCTTTCTGATCTTCTCCTGCATCGTTGAGAAGTCTTCTCAACCAGATAGCTTCACATGTGGCTGCACACAATGCTTGGTACTCGGCTTCACATGAAGATAAGGCTACAGTGATTTGCTTTTTGCTGCTCCATGTTATGACCCCGAATCCAATGCTGAAAGCGTAACTTGTGATAGACATTCGATCATCCAAGTTACTTGCCCAATCTGAATCTGAAAAACCTGCTAGAGTAACATCAGAAGTGTCAGTGTACAAAATACCGTAATTACTAGTACCACTAAGATACCTCAACACACTTTTTGCTGCGATCCAGTAACTTTCGAGTGGTTTTGACATGAACTGGCTCAACGTACTAACAGAGTATGCTAAATCTAGTCTAGTTGTAGTAAGATATATCAAATTGACAACTAGTTGTCTATACATAGTGGCATCCACCTCTTTAGTACCATCATCATTGCTCAACTTTAAGTTCTGCTGCAATGGTGTTGCTGCTGATCTGCACTGCTCCATTCTGAACTTTTCCAGCAAGCTTCTGGCATACTTCCCTTGAGTAAGAAAAGTTTGTCCAGAATCTCTCCATACTTCCAATCCCAAGCAGTAATGTAGATTTCTGAGATCTTTCATCTCAAACACTTGTGACATCTGCTGTTTGATTTCTTTGATCAGATTGTTAGCATCCCCTGTTATGATCATATCATCTACATACAAAGAAATCAAAATAATTTTCCTATGTTTATTAAACTTGGTATACAGATTTGGATCATTCAAGCTCCTATGAAAGCCATCTTGTACAAAAAATGAGTCAATCTTCTCATACCATGACATGGGTGCTTGTTTTAAACCATAAAGTGCCTTTTTAAATTTACAAACAAGATGTTCCTGCCCCTTTTTCACAAAACCTTCAGGCTGAACTAAATAAATTTCTTCTTTCAAGCCACCATTCAGAAATGCAGACTTAACATCTAGCTGGTGTAGCTGCCATTTATGTTTTGTTGCTAAGGAAATTAGCATTCTAATGGTGTTTAATTTGGCTACAGGAGCAAAGGTGTCATCGAAATCTATTCCTGCTTGCTGTGAGTAACCCTTTGCTACCAGTCTAGCTTTAAGTTTTTCTATACTCCCATCTGCATTTATTTTAGGTTTGTACAGCCATTTGCATCCTATGGGGGTTTTACCTTCAGGAAATTCAACCAAATCCCAAGTATGGTTTATGTTTATTGATTCTATTTCCTCATGCATTGCAGCCCTCCATTCATCAGATTTACTTGCTTCCTCATAATTTGCAGGTTCTACAATGTTTAAAATTTTTGACATTAATGCATAGTCTTTCAATTTAGATGGTAATTGAGTCTTCCTACTCGATCTCCTTGGTAGGGGACTTACCTCAAATCTGTCTATTTTAGCCTTCTCCGAGCTTGCATCATTGATTACATTACCTGTTACTTCTTCTTCTTTTTTCTGCTCCTGCACTTCATCATCCTCACTGTTTTCTTCCATTAGCAATGGAATGTGCCAATCTTTGTTACAATCATCCTTTCCTTCTTCAACCTGTTCATGAAATATGACATCTCTGCTTGCAAAAACCTTATGAGTCACAGGATTAAATAACTTATATGCCTTGAGCTCAGTGCCATATCCAACAAAGATACATTTCAAGGCTTTTGGATCTAACTTCTTCCTATCTGCCTTAGGTATATGAGCATAAGTTTTGACCCAAATATTCTTAAATGAATCACTGCTGGTTTGAATCCAAACAATGCCTCAAAAGGGGTTTTGAAGCCTAGACATTTATTAGGACTCCTATTCTTTAAATATACAGCAGTTTTAACAGCTTAGCCCAAAAACCGTTTGATAGACCCTTACCTTGAAGCATGCTCCTTGCGCACTCCACAAGAGTTTTGTTCTTTCGTTCTACCACTCCATTCTGCTGAGGAGTGTGGGGCACTGTGAACTATTGAATAATCCCATGCTGCTTGCAGAAATTCATGAATTCTCCCAACCTGTATTCTCCCCCTTGATCTGAGCGGAGAATTTGTATGCTTTTTCCTGTCTGGTTTTCTACCATAGATTTAAACTCTTTAAAATAATGAAAGGTCTGACTCTTTTTACTTAGAAAGTATATCCATGAGAACCTAGTGCAATCATCTGTAAATAAGAGAAAATAATATGCACCTCCTAGTGACCTACTATGCATAGGTCCGCATATATCTGTATGCACCATTTCTAAGATATCTCTTTCTTTTCCATTAACATGCAAAGGGAACTCTTCTCTATGCATTTTCCCTAATGCACATCCATCATAATCCAACTTAAAATTATGGAAAACAGGGAGTCCATCAACCATACTTTTTCTCTGAAGTAAGATGAGGTCTTGCAGATTAAGATGGCCAAATCTCTGATGCCAGAGATCTTCAGTTGTCAATCCAGTTGCAACCATTGCTTGCTTTGTCATACTTTTCACGTCTAATCTGTACAAGCTCCCCACACACACTCCTGTTGCAACTGTTTCCATCTGGCTATCCTTTATGACATAGTTAGTCTTAAAGAATTGAACTTGCATGTCCTGATCAGTAATCATTGAGACAGAGATCAAATTTTTCTTAATTCCTGGCACATACAATACATTTTTAAGGTGTCTAATGTTACCGCTAGGTAATTTTACAGGAATGTCACCATATCCTTTGATCTCATATCCACTATCATCCCCTAAATAAATTTTCGACCCACATGAATTTTCTTCAAGACATTCAAACCAATCCTTCTTACCTGTCATATGTGAGGATGCATCAGAGTCGACATACCATATGTCGTCCTCATCTCCCTTTGAAGTTGAAAGAGCACAATCAACTGTAAATAGTCGAAGTTTGTGGCTATGATCCTCATCTTCCTCAACGAAGTATCCTCTGTGCTTTCTCTGTTTATTTCTTGCTTCATCTGCCTACCTCTTAAAACATTCTTTAATCTGATGACCAGATTTTCCACAGTAAAAACATTTCTTGCTGGGAAAATTATTAGCAGACATGCCTTTAAAAGGTCTCTTTTGAAACGTGTTGACTCCTTTCTGCTGATGCTGCTGCTGCTCTGGCTGCTGTTGCTGTTGTGACTGCTTCCCTCTATACTTCCACCTTTTCGCCATCAGAGCAAGGTCATTGCTCTGCGATTTCAATTTTTTTCATTGCTCTTCTTCCTGTAGCAGAATCCCTGTCAACTCTTCAAACGCATGGGATTTCTCCCTTACTGCCAGCCCTGTGATAAACATTTGGTATTCATCTATCATTCCGTTCAACGTGATCGTGACCAGATCCGAATCGAAAACTTTCTCTCCGATATCTCCCAATCTGTCCTCCAGGTCGTTAACTCTCACAATGAATCCAGTAGCAGACTCATTCTCCTCCATCTTCATCGCAAATATCTTGCATTTGAGTGACAAGACACTATTTTTATTCTGCGTCTCGTATAGGTTTTTAATCATCGTCCAAATGTCAGTGGCTGATTTAGAGTCTCTAATATGCGGGATAATATTGTCCTTGATGGACATTTTTAATATGAACTTTGCTTTTGTCTCCCTTTTATCCCAGTCTTGTTCTTGTGCAGCTGATCCTGGTCTCAGCTCACTTCCTGTAACGATCGACCACGCATTTGCGCTTTCAAGTAAAGTCTGTATCTTGAATTTCCAGTTGGAGAAATTCGATCCATCGAGTTTTCCAGACTCGTGGAGATACGATTATATACTGTTATTCATATTGGACTCATAAAATTTCTAATCCTCTGATGAATAATTCTACCCAACTGGATAATTGCAGGATACTAAAAAAAAAATCACCACATACCAGATCTTGACCATAACAATCTGATCTTCTCCTCTAGACGAATCAGAAACTTCACTGCGCCACCACCGGGCAAGTCCAATCTGCTGCCACCAAGAAAATTAGGAACTTCAATGCGCCACCACCGGGCAAGTCCGATCTACTGCCACCGAGCGAATTCGGAACTTCAATGCACCACCACCGGGCAAGTCCGATCTGCCGCCACCAAGAAAATCAAAAACCTCTATGCGCCACCACCGGGCAAGTCCGATCGGCCACCACCGGGCGAATTCGTAACTTCAATGTGCCACCATCGGGCAAGTCCGATTTGCCACCACCAGGCGAATTCAGAACTTCAATGTGCCACCACCGGGCAAGTCCGATCTGGCACCACCGGGTGAATTTGGAACTTCAATGTGCCACCACTGGGCAGGGTCGATCTGCAAAAAATTGCAGACCTTCCCAAAGAGAAAGAGGTTGGCGCTTCTTTGATGCGAAAAATCTGTGCCCAAATCAAAATGCGTTCGAGTGCCAGCCCTGGCGCGACTTTTGCGTGTACTTCCGCACCAATCGCGTATTTTGGTGCGCTGGCACGGTTATCTCCCTCAAACCCACGCCAATGGTGCGACTGTTCGTGAAAAAACTGCACCAATCCTTTCTCCCGCTCAGAGATGATCAGTCATCTGAGACCTGTGTTTCAAGTGTTACTGCAGTCCACCTGAATCTATGAAAAATTCTGTAGGCTCTTCCGCCACTACGTTTCTGTAATCAATGATGCATCCTAAAAAAAATTAAGGCTGTCCCTACTCTGAGCTCTGATACCAAGATAAAAATCACACTGAATTGGAAAGAAGGAGTTGCAGCTCACAGGTGAGTATTGCACCTGGAGACTGCACTCAAACAGAGAGAACACTCTGAGTTTACTCTACATTCATGAATGAGGCATTACATCATTAAGTACATCACTAGGAATTAGGAAGTTGCAAACAAACTCCTAAATTATAGGAACTAATCCTAA